>JARYZH020000121.1:600000-1076823 GCA_030021035.2 Notholithocarpus densiflorus
GACATTATCAATATGTAGTTTGAGTTACTGTCACCACATAATTCCATAATCTTTGTTCTTTTATTACAGCTACTTTATCTATTGGAATTAGAGTTCGAATGGTTATAATCTGTTGCTTCTGGAGAAATTTCTTGTCAATTAAAAATACTATAATTTTTGGAAGAAGGAAACTCAAACTCATTAGATTGTTGAGGCCTTTCTAAGGAATCACGGACCTCTTGTTATTAGAAGATACAATTATTCAAATATAAAGACAATGAACAAGTCCTTTAATGATAAATTAGGCCAAGGGGGCTATGGTAGTGTTTATAAGGGGAAGTTACAAGACAGATGTTTTGTGGCAGTGAAGGTTTTGAAAGAATCGAAAGGTAATGGAGAGGAATTCATTAATGAGGTTGCAAGTATTAGTAGGACCTCCCATGTCAACATTGTCACTCTTAAGAGCTTTTGCATTAAGGGTTCTAAAAGAGCTCTTATCTATGAGCTTATGCCTAATGGATCTCTTGAGAAGATCATATATAAAGGAAATCCTTCAAATTCTAATCACCAATTGGGGTGGGAAAAATTATACAAGATTGTAATTGGCATTGCACGAGGCTTAGAGTACTTGCATAGAGGTTGCAACACACAAATTTTGCATTTTGACATAAAGCCTCACAACATTCTTTTGGATGAGAATTTTTGCTCAAAAATTTCTTATTTTGGCTTTGCAAAGATATGCCCTGGAGAAAAGAGTATTATATCAATAGTGGGTGCAAGAGGAACTACAGGATATATAGCTCCTGAAGTATTTTGTAGAAATTTTGGAAGGATATATAGCTATGGAATGATAGTTTTAGAAATGGCGGGATGGTGAAAGAATATTGTTGTTGGTGTTAATTTTACTAGTGAGATATATTTTCCACATTAAATTTACAAGCGTCTTGAACTAAATGAAGAATTAGGACTGTCAAGCCTATTAAAAGGAAGGAGATGAAGACAGTGAAAGAAAGATGATAATTCTAATAGTGTGTTTATAGTGCATACAAACTGACCCCTCAAACCAACCATCAATGAGTAGAGTGGTGGATATATTGGAAGGGAGTGTCGTCTCTTTGCAAATCCCTCCCAAACCTTACTTGTCTTCTCCACCAAGAGATTACCAATAGGCTCTTCTAATGTAATAATACCAATACAATATGACTTTACGCACTAAAATACACCTCTTCCTTTAAGGAAAACATTGACTCTAGGAGGTGATGAACTTTGTGAACTGTATTATTTTTAGCTTGTCAAGGAATATCTTTTCTTTGTTGCTTAAAATATTTGATGAGATCTGACTTTATGGCCTTTCACAATGACCTTGCTGTTAACCCGTGTAATACACAAGAAAGAAGAAAATGTTTAACAATGATACTATTATAGTCAACAAATTCCATACTCCGTAATTGAAGTTCTTTTTTTTCTGAATAATATAATTATAAAAAAAAACTTGTACTACATTTATATAAATGACAAATGCATCAATATTTTTTTTTTCTTTTTATTACTTTTATACCATAAATAGCTAATTAATCAAAAGGTTTCAGGTATATTCTCCTAAAAATGGATAAGTTGCTTCTCCAAAAAAAAAAAAAAAAAAAAAAAAGGATAAGTTTATATAAATGATCGGTGTAACATTTTTTTCCTCCTCTTATTATTCTTATAACATATTCAAGATATGATATATGTTTCTATCTTTATCTAAAAAAAGATATATGTTTCTAAATATTCTCTAAATTATTTAATAAAAAAATCAAGTTCTAAAATGTTTAAACTCCAAAGAATGTTAACGAGGCAACTCACCAGAACTAGCTGTAATGAGAGATTTATATGGATCTTGGGAGTTTAATGTACGAGCAGAAGAGGAATAAGTTAATAACAATAGAATTGGGGATGTGAATATGGGCTTCCCGTTATCCCATATGAACCGCCATTGTTAAAGGACGTTGCTAGGCGTTTCCGTGGAGGAGGAGGATAGCATGTGAGCCGGTCGTATTTAGGTTCGGCTTAAGCTCCATTTTGGTTCAGGCCCCCGTTTTTCATGGGCAATTAATTGTACCGAATCACACGATTCAAACAATGCGGGACCGAAAAAAACTTTTGATAGCTCTGAACTTTTGAAAAAGAAATTAAAAAATGAGTACAGTTAGTCTTTTCACTGCGCGTTAATGAAGAAGATGAGTGGGAAATTCCCTAGTGGGGTCTATGGCTGTGGAAGGAAGGGATTTCCCAATGCACATACTATGTTTCAGATGGCTATACCCCATTTGGCCAAAATGGCCAAATACCACCGTTTATCGAAATATATAAATATCAATTTACTATTGTTTTAGAAATATATAAAGAATTCTATTATATTTTTAAAACTTGAGTTTGCTGTGTAACTCGAGTTGATTTTTGAAATAATTGCTTTTAAAATTGCCGGAAAATTTTTGATGGAACTCGAGTTCATGAAAAACTCAAGTTTCCCAAACTTGAGTACTCAAAAAATGATAAATCCTTACATATTTTTGAAACAGTAGTAAATTGATATATATTTCGATAAACAGTGCTATTGTGGCATTTTGGCCTACCCTACCTTGCTCTAATGGTTCCAACTTGGTTTCACAAGTCTTCCTTTTTTTTAGTTTCCAAGTCAAGTACAGGCAGTGGCGACGCCACCTTATGGCCAGGGTGGTCCCAGGACCACCCTGTCCTGAAAAAAAAAAAAAAAAAAATTTATATATAATAATTTAAAATTTTATATTTATTTACCTTTAAAAAAAAATTTTAGGAACACCCTGAATTTTTTTATGTTAATAAAATTAAATTTTGATCCATAATTTGAGCAACTTAACAATATATTAGAGTCTTTCAACAGATGATGGAACAGGTCTGATAGGATAGCAGTGGACAGAGGTGTAATGCCATTGGACTACACTTTGTTTTGGTCCTTTCCTTGGGTACTTGTTTTAATAGTTTACTGTTCCCCTTTTCCAATGAAAAAAAGAAAAAGAAAAAAAGAAATTTGAGCTTAATGCCCAGTCTTTTACTTGTATTCTATTTAGTTTCAATAAAGTTTTCTATCGTTTTGAGTTCATAATATATATAAATATATATATATATATATATATATGTGTGTGTGTGTGTGTGTGTGGGAGTCTTTCAAGCAAAAATGAAAAACTCAAAAAAAAAATTTTGAACTAAAATCTGAAAAAAAAAAAAAAATTTATAATAAAACAACTACAGGATGGGCAGTGGCTTGATTTCTTTGAATCAGCACACTACTCAATACAACACAATTTTCAACCTTTTATTATTTTTTATAATAGTATTATTTTTCCTCACCAGACATGTATTACTTCTCATTTTTAATTATTTTTTCTTGTTTATTTTTAACCACACACGTCTTCTGTCTTTTCGATTTTTACACTTCATACTTTTAAATTTTATCACATCTTCATCTACACTTTTACATTTACGTTTTGCCTTCCTCCTTGTTCGTCTGTGTCTTCTACCAATACCAGTGCGGCATTGTCTCTTCTCAAGTTTTGAGTTTCAAATTTCTCAATATGATTTTTTTTAGTTATACAGGTACCTTTGTTCATTTCATTTCTTTTCATTTTTTTTTTTCCTTTTGAGGTTTTTTGATTTACAGAATGTAAATTTGTTCTGGTTTTAAGAACAATTTTTTTTTTTTTTTAAGCACAAACTTTATGCCGGCCGAATCTTGAATTTCGGCTGGCATTTACCGAAACACTCGAAATAGACCAGAATGACCCGAAATTTTTTCCGAAGTGGAATAGGGTGGGTTACTGTTCCGGTTTGTTTACCGGCACGGTATTTTCTGACCAGAACGGAATGAAATTAATAACATTAAATCAAACCTAATTACCTAAAGGCTAAAAAAAAATAAGATTGTATAATTTATGCTTCCTAAGGAACATCCTGAACAAAATTCCTGGAGTCGCCACTGAGTACAGGCTTGTTAGGGCAACTACATATAGTGGAGGAAGAAGAAAAGAAGCTATCCAAACACTTTGTTTGAGTAATAGCTAGATTCTTGTTTTTGATTGTAATATTCGTTTTTTGCTAGTGAATCGGGAATTTTGGGATGTCTTGTCTCTCTTTTTGCTTTCTTTCTTCTGTCACACTTCGTTCTGCTTCCCTCAGCTGAAGAAGAAAAGAGCATACACCCAAATTGTCCGTCCTTTCAATGTGGCAAATTCAGTACCATTGGCTTTCCATTCGCCAAAAGCTCACATCCACGGTGTGGATTACTGACAGTTAATTGTGACGAAACAACTCCGACGATCCAGCTGCCACTGGGGCGGCCGAGCACAAGACCATATGAAGTTATTAGCATCTCTCACATTAACACCACACAATACGTACGTGTTAAGGACCTTTCGCTTTGGGAATACTTGAATACCAACAAATGTGAATACTTATTAGTATTTACTAATTTTACTCTTCCCAATTCTCCATTTTTGTCTTTTAAACTCATCACACCCATTCAGACCCTATTTAAATGCAATCGCACTCTTCGTTTTACTTCCCTAGAAATTTTAAAAAAAAAATGAGATGCGGAGATTATAAAATCTACCATACTCATTCAAACAAGGCTTCTCAGAGTTTTCCTTCTGGATGTTCAACTATTCATCTCCCAGTACAAGAGCATTCACATAAAGATGAACTAATTATAAATGCTGAGTTCGAGGTTGAAGTCCATGTATCGGATGCTTGTAGCAGTTGTTATAGTAGAGGAGGTCTATGTAAACTTATTGGCAACAAGGGAAAATTTCATTGTAACATTACAGAAAAAGATATAGACATCGGAATAACCCAAAAAGGTTTGGATCTACACATATATTTAAAGTGCATGTAGAGTTCTTTGCATATAAATTTCTTTACATTCTTATGTTATAGTAAATCCTTTACATTCAGAATTAGTGTATTAGAAATACAATTAACTTTGTTACTGGTGGGCTTCCTATTCTGAAATAGCTCACACCCAGAAAGTAGTTTGAGCATTTTGCGTAGTAATAAAAAATAGAACTTTTAAAATACCTCAAAGACCCAACTAAAGAGCAGTGGGAGACAGTACAATTTTGAAATGATCTCTCACCCTGATATCATGTTACTATGAAACAATAAAACAGAGAGTTTTATAGCAGAGTTTATGCGTTTGATGAATGTTCCAATTGTTGTAGTAGAGGGATTTTTCATTGTGCCAATTTGGAAAAAGGTGTTGACATGGGAATTTTCAAATTAGCAAAAATTCTTATAAATTTCGTTGGTTTCTATGCATTAATTATTCTTAATATATGTATATGACTTGCTGCTATTCTGTTCTATGCCACAATCCACATACCACTCTTCTGCAGCGCTAGATTTAGTAGACTCAGATTGGCTCCTTCTTTTAGGAAAATAGAAATAGATTGAACTTTCTTGTTATAAAATCTATATCAGATAAATGTAGACTGAAGTTCATTGCTCTTTGTTAAATACTGTTGAGATTTCAAAGAATGCCAATTTTTGCTCTGTCAATATGTTGCATAAATTACTTTTTTTTTTAATTATTCAACCAATGGCAATGTTCTTTGCAGATTCTGATACCGGGTGTAAGAGGGTGAAAGTGATGGGGATAGGTAACATACTTCTTTAATCAAATCATTTTTTTGTTGATACTAATTTTTACATGCTTTCTTGGACAGCCGATTCTATAGAACTGAAATGATTCCATATGGAAGTGATCTAGTATGTCTTCAACACTTAAACTGTGACCCCTTTTTAACCCCTTCTCACGGTGTGTCTAATTATCAAATCTTTTAGAGTATTATCATGCAATGATATAAGGTTTTGTTATCAGTTTTGGTAATGGCTCCATTTGCTCCATTTTTTATAATTATATACCATGTACTTGTTTGTATCAAATCCATCGGTACAATAGCTAATTTTTCATAGTTCATGATTTTCCTCCAAGGCTCCCTATCTCCCATCCATCAAAACATATATCCTTTATTCTGCTTATAATACTGGATGCCAAGTCATTATTCTTCTGTCACCACAAGAAAATGCAATAGAGCTTCAAGACATAATCAACATGTAGTTTGAGTTATTGTCGTGTCACCATATTACTTCATAACCTCTATTCTTTTATTACAGCCACTTCTTTTGCTGGAACTGGAGTTTTGATTGTTATAATCTACTGCTCCTGGAGAAAGCTCTCGTCAATTAAAAGTATTAATTTTTGGAAGAAGGAAAATGTAACTCATCAGAGAGTCAAGGCGTTTCTAAGGAATCATGGACCTCTTACTATTAGAAGATACAATTATTCAGATATAAAGATAATGACCAAGTCCTTTAATGATAAATTAGGCCAAGGGGGCTATGGTAGTGTTTATAAGGGGAAGTTACAAGACGGCAGTTTTGTGGCTATGAAGGTTTTGAATAATTCAAAAGGTAATGGAGAGGAATTCATTAACGAGGTTGCAAGCATTAGTAGGACCTCCCATGTTAACATTGTCACTCTCAAGGGCTTTTGCTTTGAGGGATCTAAAAGAGCTCTAATCTATGAGCTTATGCCTAATGGATCTCTTGAGAAGTTCATATATAAAGGAAATCCTTCAAGTTCTAATCATCAATTGGGGTGGGAAACATTATACAAGATTGCTATTGGCATTGCACGAGGCTTAGAGTACTTGCATAGAGGTTGCAACACACAAATTTTGCATTTTGACATAAAGCCTCACAACATTCTTTTGGATGAGAACTTTTGTCCAAAAATTTCTGATTTTGGCCATGCAAAGATATGCCCTAGAGAAAAGAGTATGATATCAATGGTTGGTGCAAGAGGGACTACTGGATAAGTGGATATATTGCTCCTGAAGTATTTTGTAGAAATTTTGAAGGAATCTCTCACAAGTCAAATGTCTATAGCTATGGAATGATGGTTTTAGAAATGGCAGGAGGCTGAAAGAATATTGATGCAAGTGTTGATTTTACTAGTGAGATATATTTTCCACATTGGATTTATAAGTGTCTTGAACTAAATGAAGAATTAGGCCTGCTAGGCCTTTTAAATGAAGGAGACGAAGACATTGCAAGGAAGATGATAATAGTGAGTTTATGGTGCATACAAACTGACACATCGAACCGACCATCAATGAGTAGGGTAGTGGAAATGTTGGAAGGAAGTCTCGACTCATTGCAAATCCCCTCCAAACCTTAGTTGTCTTCTCCCCTAAGATCACCGATAGGTTCTTCCATTGTAATGGTGTCAATGCAATATGACTCTTATGTACTAAAATTCATCCCTTCTTTCAAGGGAAACTTTGAGTCTAAAAGTCAATGAACTTTGTGAACTGTATTTATTTATAGCTTGGCAATGAACATCTTTTCTTTGTTGATTAAAATATATGATGAAACCTGATTTTATGGCCTCACAATGAATTAGTAATGCCAAAAGTCCAGTAGTATATTTGAGAATTGCAATTTTTGTTTGTTTGGAAATAACTTATTTAACTTTTTGTTAAAATTTTTTCGTTGAAAACGTGATAAAGTATACTTGTACTTTAAAAAAGTAAGAAAAAATGAGGTTTTAAAAAACGCATAAAAGCCAAAAAAACAAAATGTTAGCTTATAAGCTAGTCCCAACGCACAAAATTACCCAGACTAAAACTTGAGTATACTATAATTCAAAACTAAAATGAAAGTGCTACATATTGGGGAAAAAAATATTTTAGTAACCATAATTTTGGACCTTATCATAAAATATTTAATCAATATTGCTTATAGTTTAAATTCTTCCATTGAATTAATTGGAAATACCTATTCATTTGGAAATACCGTTAACCCTGTGTTTGGATGAAAATTTTGTTAAATACACAAATGATGGGATTTACATCCTCATTATTTAATATCCCGTCATTTATAAATTTCCTTACTTCTTGACTATAATATTTGTAGAAAATTTAAAATGATGGGAATTATAATTTTCAAGTTTGGACATAATCAGAATTTGTTGAATCCTTCGGTAGAGTATATTGGTTGGATCAATCAAAAAAAAAAAAGTTCTATAAAAATAAGTAGTTTCCGTATTTTGAAAAAGAATATTTCAGTGACAAGTGCATTATTTTGTTTTTCAATAGATATCCAAATTTATTATTTAGAACATGGGTAGTGGATGTAATGTCAACGTATATACAATATAACTGATGGGATTTTAATAGTAACAATATTGGCAAGAGAGGGTTTTGGTGGATGACTTGTATAGATTAGCTCAGACTGATGTGGTCTGCCACTCTGTTTTTGTTCCAAAGATTGTAATAGGTGATGTTAACTTCCTAGCTAAGTTGGCTACTGACATGCCAATTAACCATTGTATGGTTTAACTCTCTTGTATTTCTGGTTTTATCAAATATTTATATATATATATATATATATAAATTGCTCCAAAATGTATGAACCTTTGTTTTCCTGTAAGAAGCATTCAATTCCTCTATTGGACCATCACAGGATATGGCTTTTGTACAGTTATTTCCGAAATCTAGACTCGCTTTACTGGATCCATTCTCATTGTCACTATTGAAATCTGATTCAAGATAATGCCTCTAAATAACCAGTATCCTTTAAAAACTTGTGTGCTGAATAGACGAATCAAACATCTAGATATGTACATATCCATATTCTTGCTCGTTTTATTTATTAGAGAGATGAAGCATGACCAATAACATTTAACCCAATTCTATACTCTTAATTAGACACAATTATTTATTCAACTTTATACATATATACACCCTCAAAAAAAAAAAAAAAATTATACATATATAAGCTGTAATTTTTTTTCGGGAGACATGTTAGGTTGGGGTTATGGAGTGAACATAGTAAACATTGCCATCAGATATTTAGTGTGCGTTTGGATACCGCTTATTTTGCTGAAAACTGAAAACAATAAAAAATGATTTTTCGGTTACTGTTCATAAATGAAGTTACTGTGCATTTGCCTATTTACACTATTCATGGGACATGAACAGTGAAAGAGGCTGGTCCAAGAAAAAAAAAAAAAGAGCAAACGCGCTGGACGTGGACGCAAGCCAAACGGACCTTTAAGCACTAACATTCTAGACTATGGACTCATTGTTGGGTTACACTTTCTTTGGGCTAGTTATTTAGGTGATGGGCTTATTAAAATAAATGGTCCATAGTTTAGTTAATAGGTCCATAGATTAGGCTTACCCATGTATTAAATCACATGCTCTTGCTTCATAATAAGTAATTAAAGTTTCTCTAAAGTAAAGGTCTTATTTACTAGTTATTGTTCTATTTCTTTTTTCTATAATAATAGTGGTTTTGTATACAAAATCTAAGCTGTTTTTGTATGCAATTTCCTTACTATAGGTAACCGGAGGAAGCGAGGAGCAGCAGGAAAATGTGGGACAAGCTTAAGTTATTTTTGTTCATACTGCTACATTTGCTTTGGCAAAAACACACACAAATTGTGTAAATTCATAACAATATGTCCAGGATATTTTTTCTTTTGTAAATTATATTATAGTAGTTGTAAGGACCAGATTTGAATTCTTAGCCCAAAGGGTGGATGGACTTAGGCCCAAAAAGCCCAATACAATGAATTTGTACAGAGTGGGTTGGAAAACTGGGCTTTAATGAATCAGACAACAAGTAAAGTAGATTTTGATAACAAAAAAATGAAGATAGACAGGTTTAAACTAAAGGAACTCGTCCTCGGCGCAGTCCAAGGAGATCAATTCTTATATATTGATTCTCAAGTTTAATTACAAGTTCAGTTCTTGATTGCTACAGTGTTTTTCTCTTAACTTCTTCCTCCTCTCTCCATGGAGGATCTTTTACATTATATAATTCTTTTTAGACGATCTTGGCCCTCCACCTGTTAATCATCCAAGCCACCACTTGAGTGCTTATCCCATCGGACACCCTTTCAGGCCCTCTGTGAGTTGGTGCAGCCAAGGCAGCACTGTTTAGGGGTCTTCTCCACATTAATGTGGCCAGAAAATTAGTTGTAGAGCTTTTAATGCGGTGGTAGCAGTTTTTCCTTAAGATATTTCATGGCCTCCCTCTGTCCTATTCCTTCTGGATACTTATCATCATCAATGGAATCGTCCGGAACGTTGCTCCTGGTGTCAAACTACACCTTCTGACCCCGGCTTTGCTCAGACAAGGAAGTATTCCTCCTCGGACAACCTTCTCGGATGGTTATGATCAAACCTCACCTCTTTACTTACTAACACGGATTCTTAGGAAGGTGTTTACCCGTCCTCGGACTATTCATGTCCTCGGATTGGGTCCCTGACCCAATATATATAAATATATATATATATATATATAAAGGAATTATATCTTATAATAAGTCATTGGAACAAGTCCATAAGAAAATCAAGAAAACAGGTCAGATTAAATTAACTGCCAAAAAGCATAATCAACATCTCTCTGGAATTACAAGAATTATGCTCTGATCATTAAATCTTATTTCAATTGACTGAACTAAGACTAAAACACTAACAATACTAAGGGAACATGCTTGCATTGAAAGGCATAACTACACATTTGAGTAGGCATGATGTGAAAGAAAACATAGTTAAGGTTCAAACCTTTATAAGAGTAATTAAGCGCTGTCTGAGCCCAGAATTGATAAGATCTTCTAGATATTTCTGAACATCCGATACTATATCAGCGTCAAGACCCTGATCCAGCACAACAGCCTGCAGCAACAGTTAAAGAATTCATTAGAAAGAACAAAGGCCAACTTACAACCAAAGGCGCTAAGAGAATGGGATGGACAAGGGAAACACATACCCTAAATAGCGTATAGAGGGCTGTTATAAGATCTCTTCTCTCAGTATAATAAAGTCCTGCTGCAAGGCGTAAAATCTCCGATGGGTCTCGTCCCATTAAACTCCACTAGAAACACAAAACAATATAAAACTTATCAAGAAAAATCAAGCAATAAAACAGATATGAAACAGTAGTGCCAAAAACGAAAAGTTTATACAAAAAAAATGAAAGCCCAAATTCACCTCTTGATTCGCTGAAACAAGCAAACGTACACAATCTATTTCATTGAGATGAAGATCATCACTCAATTTCAGAGCCTGTAATCCATCACAATATCAAAAATAAATATAGAAATTATGTGATAAAAATAAATAAATAAATAAAATAAAAAACTGCTTTGTAGGACCATAATCATGATTTCTTCCATAAAAAATATAAAAGTTCATAACTGGTACAATGCATAAACGATTGAAACTGCTAATCAAAACTTCCATTAATATAGGAAAATAAAACAATTCATTAATCGGTCATACTACAAGTATTCTCACTAAAACATGTACTGAACACGAAAATCGCACCAAAATCCAGAGATGATTTTTCCTTCCCTACATTTTCACAATGGAACTGAGTAGGAGACAAACTTACAATACGGACATCCTGATCATCGAGCGAAATAGGCGGCGAATCCGGAAGCCTAACTTCCCTTAACTGCACTTGTGCCCGGTCCGAGGGTTTCGGAGGCTTACAACAACAACAACCAAATAATGAATCAGAAGAGCAACACCAGTAACTAAATAAGCTGCGATTACATTTCAATTTTCACAAAGAATCATAGTAACAGTAAAGAAAGGCAGAAATGGCAAAATAACCAAATTCAATTATACTGAAAGGGTTACCGGGAATGAGAGGAGGGATTGGAGGGAGGAGACGGAGTTGCGAATGGCGTGCATGAGCTCGATGCGCTGAGCTGGAGTCGGAGGCGAAGGGCCAAGGAGGGCCGACTCGATTGTGGATAGGAGTTGCTTCGGCGTGACCATGGTGGTGGTGGTAGTAGTAGTAGTAGTAGTGTGAGAAAAGGCCGAAACCCTAGGAGAGAGAAAGAGAAAAGTGTGGAGAAGTGTATTGGAATTGTGCAGAATGGAAATTTGGGGGGGGGGGGGGCGAAAGGGCGGGAAATAGGTTGAAGACGAGAAAATTGAGAGAGAGAGACAAACAGTGAGAAAGTTTCAGTAAACCCTACATAAGCCCTGAGAAATTTCAAATTATTGAAAAATGAAAATGTTTTTCTCAAAATGAAAAAGGTGTGAGTTTATATTATTTTTAACTCTGAAGACTCCCAGTCAAAAAAAAAAAAAAAAAGTCTGAAGACTCTGTACCCTCTTTTTTTTTCTTTTTTTTCTTTTTTTTTTTTGGGAATGAGCGCTTGCAAAGCGCGTGTTCATCTCGTCCTATCAAGTTTAAATTTGGGCAAATTACATTTTCTTATTCTAAATTATCATCACGACCAAAAACTATATTTTGTTTCAATGTTTTCTCAAATATCTATTTTAGTGTTAAGTTTGATGGAGTTTATCATTGAGAGACCAAATTCTGTCAAAATTAATCACAAAACAAATTATATGGAATTAAGTGTAATGTATTTTGAAAATTAGGGTTAATTATGCATTTCAATAGTTTAAAAAGTCAAGTGTAATCGAGATAATAATTTAAAATAGAAAAGTATAATTTGCCTTTCAAAATTTCTACTTTCATAAATAAATAAGTTTAAATATATGCAAGCTTGTACAATTTGAAAGTCTATGGGCAAGCAAGATCACAAATGGTGGTAGAGGTAATTCTCTTACAACAATTAAAGTTATAAACACTATAAATTTCACAACTTTTTCACATTTGAGGTGCAAGATTGTGATTAGTGCAATATCACTTTCACATGGAACAAACATCATATGTTGAAACTTTCTATAAAAAAACTTTCACACAAGTCCCTTATTGACATTACCTTTATTATACTTCAATTACAACTTATAACTTAGTAATTATAAAAATAAAAATAGTAAAATATGTTATGGATCTAGACTTATTGATTCTCTTAGGACCAACCATCATGATGGAGGGATATTGTTGAATACTTCTGGAGTACTATAAATACGTACTCCCCCTCTCACATAAATTGTGGGTCCCACCATAAATTTAATTAGTGAGACCCACAGTTATGTGAAATAAAGGAATACATATTTATAGTACTCCGGGAGTACCCAATAATTACCCCATGATGGAAGGGTACATTCAGTTATTAATGCTATGGAATTAATACTCTATCTGGAAAATTACCAAACATTACCAAATGCTCATCCGCATTTTCATCTTCTGATAGGTGTTTTTAGGGGTGTTCGCGGTGTGGTTTTGGGATATTTTTAGCACCGCGCTTTGCGATGTGGTTTAGCCAAAATCATAATATCACCACACTTCATTTTTGCGATCACATATGCGGTGTGGTGCGGTACGGTTTAGAGTTTAGCCAAAACCATAACCGCACCGCACTTCATTTTTGCGATCACATATGCAGTGTAGCGTATAAGATGCGGTTTGAAGCCAGTATATTTTTCAAATTTTGGATTTTTCTTGGGCAGCCCAAAATTGATTTTTCCCTTTGTTTTGAGCCAAGTTTTAAACTATTGAACTAGTTTTTCTTTATTTTGGGATAGCTTTCCTAATCAACACTTGCTAAGGTTATTAATTTTTTTTTTTTTTTTTTTTTTGAAAACTAGGGTTATTAAACTACTAATAATATATTTAATATTAAAAAATATATATTAATATATAGTGAGGGTGCAGTGCAGTACGGTTTTCTTATTATAAAACCACAAATTGCACTGCACCATGCAGTGTGGTGTACTGTTACATGCGGTGCAGTGCAGTTATGCCATTTTGCGAGCAATTTTGGTGTGATTTTTGTGATTTGTGCAGTTTTTGCGGTTTAGTGAACACCCCTAGAAGTTTTACCTAAAATGACTTCTAGTAGTTGTTAATTTAGCATGTTGATGCAAATTTGTAAGCCATTCAAACCTTAATCCAAGGATGAATTGAAAAAGAAATATTTAATAAGATAAATGAGACAAAAAATTAATTTTTTAAAACTATTTCGAAAGAAAAAATAAAATAATATATTAAAAAAATATTTATTATATTTCTATATATTATATATTAAGTTGCATATATGGTAGTGAACTAAGTGAAGATTACAACTCTTATACTAGAGTAATTCCCTATCTACAAGATGGCCCCTCACAACGTCTAAAAGTATTTTCCTGTTTGGATTTTTCATTTTTTTGGTTCAAAAATGCCCCTACACCCTTATGTTTAAGTAGAGACAAAACTAAAGAATTATCCGATAAAAATACAACCCTAACTCCCACTAAAACATTGTCTAAAAAATAGGACCGCTCTCTTGTTGATTTTTTTTTTTTCTTGAAGCTACTCTCTTGTTAATTTTCAAATTATTTTATCCACTTATAAATTAGATTCTCAAAATAAAAATTATATATATAAAATAAAAACACAAATTTTTGTTTTGCTACAAAATAAGACCACTAAAATAAATAAATAAATGCCTCATCTCACACACGAAACACGTGTAATGAGGCTAGTTATTATTATTAGTTTGGCTGAGTACCAAGGTTCTTCAGTAGAATTTAAATGGTAGTCAAGCTTGGAGCTTATGGACTTCTCATTTCATCCAACAAAGTAGTTCTCCTTCATTTTCCTTTTCTCACCCCCAAATCTGAGTTTTTTCCAATCTCATTTCACCTAAATATATGAAATTTTCCTCAAATCTCATTTCATTTTACTACAAATATAAGATTTTTATCTCATTGGTTTCCAATTTTGTTTCTTCTTCTTCAATTACAAGAACCAGTTTAGCTGCTCCAGTTTTCAATTTTGCTAATCGAATTGGAGGTTTCCGATTTTTCTTTCATTTTCTTTAATTTTTGATTTTTGAAGCAATCAGGCCGAATTAATGTCTAGTTCCTGTTGAACTGACCGGTTCGATTCGATTTTTAAAACCATAGGTATATACATGTATGGGCAAGACCATAGGTTCCAGTCTCATTTCACCCAAGTATATGAAATTTTCCTCAAATCTCATTTCATTTTACTACAAATATAAGATTTTTATCTCTTTGGCTTCCAATTTTGTTTCTTCTTCTTCAATTACAAGAACCAGTTTAGCTACTCCAGTTTTCAGTTTTGTTAATTGAATCGGAGGTTTCCAATTTTTCTTTCATTTTCTTTAATTTTTTTATTTTTGAAGCAATTAGGTCGAATTAATGTCTAGTTCCCGGTTGAACCGGCCGGTTCGATTCGATTTTTAAAATCATAGGTATATACATGTGTTGGGAAATTTAGACCCCGGTTAATAGAATTAACAAGTTTTAAACCCAAGTTGTTAATTAGATCAATTATGAATAAAACTTGTTAAAACAAACAAACATCAATATCATGTCAAAATCATGTGTAGCGGAAAAGTAAATAAGACAAGATATGATGACCTAGGAAAACTAATGAAACAAACTAGTTTCACAGTAAAAAACCTGGGGGGAAACCTTCCCGAAAAGCAATCCACTATAATGAAAAGGAGTTTCAGATCTAGTACAAAACATTTGTACCTAAACTCTACAATCCCCGTAGATGAACTCACAGCAGAAACCTTCTACCGCTTCAAAACCTCTGAACTCTTCAATATATGAACGCCACCCTTTGATGATACACGAATCCCAGTACGTGACTAACCAATTGCGCGAATCCTAGTACGCTACTTCAATCACCAACTAGAAGAAGATTGTTGGCTACAAAGTTCTTCACTTCATCAATAATGAAGATTAAGAAGCACTTGGTTACAAAACCTTAAGGCGCAAAGACGCAGTAGCTTCTTTCAGAGAGAATAAGGCATCGGTCACCTTTTGCATATGTTCTCCTTGTATTCTCTTATGTGACGGCCTCTAAAATAAGCCTTATATAGGTCTAGGATTGTGAGAAAATAAACCCTACACATACATGTCAACATGGGCCGAAAATCAGATCTAAAAATCTGAATTCCCATAACCTCGATCGATCGGGAGGTGTCGAGGAGGTGTCGAGGAGGTGTCGAGCTTTAAACTTCGATAGATACAGCTATCGAGAAGCTATCGAGGAGGTGTCGAGGAAACAGGAGCTTTCTCGATTGATCCACCAGTTATCGAGAGTTGTCGAGATTGCGATAACAATCAACTAAAGAGCTCAATAGATAGCCTAGCTATCGAGAGGTGTCGAGTAGCTGTCGAGTTATCTGTCCGCAGGTGTCGAGCTATCTGTCCAGCTTTAATGAACAACTCTTCTTCACTTGTTTCTTGGTCCAATCTTCATGGCTTTAATACTAGACTTGAACAACATGTTTCTTGAAGTATTAAACACATCCTAGATCTACCCAAATACAAGTAAAGTGCGTTTTTTCAAAAGATTAGCCAATTACATAAAATAGTGACATATGTTCTTATATGTCCTAACAATCTTCCCCTTTGGCAATCCGTGACAAAACCACAACAAACAAATGAACATATGAGAGAAATCATAAATCACTCAACTCATATTCACTTGTTGAATACAATAAAATCTAACACAAACTCTTGAAAGCTTTGCTAGAAGAGAGTTTATGGCAAGTAGACTTTGACAACCTATATTTCTGAAACACTTTAAACAAAACTTATCAAAGCATCTTTGTGTGAAACAGAAATAATAGATTGCAAACAAGTAATAAGAAACATGTGTATAAAGAAAGAAAAGAAATAACACATGTAAAAGATAGGTGAAGAAGACATACATCATCAAAGATAAGCACAATGTATGTAAACATGGTCACAAGACCGGTGTACATGAAGAAAGAGGTAAGCACTCCCCCTAACAAGATGAAACACAACTCCCCCATACAGAGGCATGTATTTCTCCCCCTAACATGTAAAATTTATAAAAGAAACCACATACTCTCCACAATTTCTCCCTCTTTTTGTCATGATTGACAAAGGGTACAAGAAGTTAGAAAGCTTCACCCGAGAGACATAAAAAAATGATCAATGATGATTAAGGGGGTACAAAGAAATCCATATAAATGCATGAATGTAATGAAACAAGATGCTATGGATGACAAGATAATAGAAAGATGCAAAACATGTGAAAAACAAATCTCTTAACAAGAAAAATGTTATGCACATAGATCCCAAAACACACACACACACACACACTAAACAAGTCTAACCAATTTTATATTTCAAAAACAAGTTAAGATAGTTTAGTGAGCATACATGATGACTTACATAATTTGGTATAATTTATCACTTCTCAACTTTAAACTTTAGTCTAATTTTTTTTTTTTATTATTGATTTTAGACTTCATTATTGTTAGTTAAATTTTATTGCAGATTTGAAGAAAATGAAGATTTATTTAAATAAAAGAGACATGAAGCAGCTAGAAAAAATATTGGGTCTTGGATGAACAGAACTAAAGGAAGATTTTTTCTTTTTTGGGCCTTAGAAGTTGGCATGAAAAGCTGAACATGTTTTGGGCTGAAAAGCTGAAAACATTTTGGGCTGAAAAGCTGAACACGTTGGGGCTAAATAGGGCAACACGTTTTGGCTGAAACAGAAAAAAGGGAGGCGTTGAATAAAAGGAGAAAAAAAGGTGGAAACAGAAAGGAAGAGAAAAAGAAAAGGGGAGGCGCTGAAGGGCTGAAACTGAAAGATAGAGGTGCTGAAACTAAAAGGCAGAGGTGCTGAAACTGAAAGACAGAGGCTGAACTGGGAGGACTGAGACGAGATATATTTTCAGCATTTATTTTCCTTCGAATCTCCTCAGAAAAATGATGGTGAATTCGTTTATGTTGAATTTAATTTTTAGCATGAACTAAATTTTCTTTATTCTAGGAAAACGATGTAATCTAATTCCGAACTATGCTTGCTTTTCTATGGTAATTTGAATTAATTCTCTTCATGTTTGTCTGATTTATTCTGAGCTTATTGCTTCTAATTAACTGGCCATTAATTAGATGATTTTGATCTTGTGATTTGCTGTCAAAAGAGGGAATTATAGGATAGATCTTGAATAATTCAGCATAGGTAAATATAGAGATCGAAAGACTTGTATGAACCTATGTAGTATTAAAATTGTTGGTCTTAATGCTTTCTTGCTTTATTAAATTGCATACTCTTGTGTAAAATGATGAACAAGAATGTTTCCAATTGACTGTCGAAAGAGGCTTTTGGAAGAGTTTGGAGATTGCTAACAAAGAGAGAGAATTAAATTCAATTAGCTAGATGAGTAAAGCATAGTGAGGGATTAGGTGAAATAGATTTCCTAGAAGTTTCTTTCTCATTAAGTTGATTTTCAAGCAACATCTCTCTTTTCCTCTATGTATCTTTTATTTAAATTGATTTTATTTTGAATTCCAATTACAAAAACCTTAGTGACTTCTCTAGATAAAATCGAGATTAGCATAATTTTGGTATTTGTCAAAAGTAAGTTACCAATCCCTGAGGACGATACTCTTCTCATCACTTTACTATAAAACTACAATACTGTGCACTTGCAGTTTTGCACCGATCAATACATTAACACATGTAAAACCTTGTGATTGCCAAATCACATTGTACCTGTACATGTATCAAGAGTAGCAAAGAATATTGAGTGTTGTGTGTGAAAAACATCGCAAGAATGCAAATGTGTCAACATGTTATAACAATTTGAGATATGAGTAAATCACTTTAACTCACACACAATCATAACTGTTTGATAAGGATTATCACCTTCAAAGTACATCCTATAACTCCCACATCTCCTAGAAAACACACTTGCAATCATATTTAAAAGCATTTTTAATCTTTTTCCTTTTGATTTTTCTTTGCATATTTTCTTTTTAAGCAAATCATGCATGGGCATATAATAGATAGAAAAGAAATATCCAATTATGTTAAGCATTTGACATTCCAATTTTGCTATGCCGAAGCACACAAATGTCATTCATGATTGGCGGGCAACAGTGGTGAGATGGTTATCTATGCCTTTTTCTTAGGATTTTTTAATCCTTCCCGTCAAAGAGAGTGATACGAGTGTTAAGTAAAAGAGATAACTTAATTTTACTCATCACAAATAAGAGCCACAAAGCTCACTTGCTTAGTTGTGCATAGAGATGCTCATTTAAGTTACAAGAGATACAAAGTTTAGAAAACTTTGTTTCAATGGCCATCTAGGGTACACAAGTACCAATGTACACAAACACATACTGTTTTTGTATTTTTCTGATTTTTCTTTTTATTTTTATTTTGAAAACAAAACAAAATAAAAACTAAACAACCAAACAAAAACAGACAAACAACATGAAAATATGAAAGAAAGATGCATAGGCATGAAGGCATGATAGAAAGATGTAGATGCATGAAAGCATGATTCCAAAAGTAGATAAGAAATCAAGTAAAGAGAGTCCAACTTTAGATAAAAAGAATTAAAACAGAGGACAAACAGAAAAGACAATTAAGTCTTAGGCTCCTTTTTCACCCACACAGCATGAGTCTTTGGCCGTGAAGATGAAAAGGCACGTGTCCTAGTATGTCTACTAAAGGACATAGAAGAATTAGAATTCTCCTGAAATTGAGTTAAAAAGCTCAAGGCTTTTAATAACTCTCCAAACAAAGGTGTAGGTCCTTGAGAGGAAATCTGTGATCGTTTAGACAATTGCTTATGAGGATACAACCTAAAGCAATTAGGACGAATGTGTCCAGAAACACCACAATGGTGACAAACATGAGCAGCTTTAGGACTACTCGGCTTTCTAGAAGGAGGTCTAACCTTAGAAGTTGACAAAGACCTCAACTTAGGACAATTTGGCCTAATATGACCAATAATATGAAAATGAAGACAAGTAGGGACAAATTCAGATTTTTCATTCAATCTAGGAGAAGTTTTAGACATAGGTTTAGAAACATCAGTGTTAACATCAGATTGTTTACCTTTGTCTATCTTAGCATTATTAGCCTTCAACTCTTCATTATTCCTTTTAAATGGAAGAATGTAAACATCTTTTTCTTTTGAGTTAGGCTCAACAACAAGTTTGGCACTAGTTAATTTTTTACTTTCAGTTTTAAATTCAACTAGTTACTCTTCCAAACTCTTAATTTTGTCTACCTGAGATGAAATTTGATTTTTAAAATTCTCATTCAGATTATTGGCTTCATCCAATTTTACAATCAAATCATCTTTTTCAAGCTTGACCTTTTTAAATTTAGCTTTTAATTTTGTAGAATATTCAAGAGATTTCATACAAAAATTATAAAGCTTGCAATAGGCATCTTGAGTATCATCATCATCATTCAATACAAGATCATGCACATCAAAACAATCAAGAGATTCCATAACAACGGGGGTCAAGGATCACACTCAAGAAATTAATCCAATCAGAGTGTACCCGCTCTGATACCACTTGTTGGGAAATTTAGACCCCGGTTGATAGAATTAACAAGTTTTAAACTCAAATTGTTAATTAGATCAATTATGAATAAAACTTGTTAAAACAAACAAACATCAATATCATGTTAAAATCATGTGCAGCGGAAAAGTAAATAAGACAAGATATGATGACCCAGGAAAACCAATGAAACAAACTAGTTTCACAGTAAAAAACCTGGGGGGAAACCTTCCCGAAAAGCAATCCGCTATAATGAAAAGGAGTTTCAGATGTAGTACAAAACCTTTGTCCCTAGATTCTACAATCTCCGTAGATGAACTCACAACAGAAACCTTCTACCGCTTCAAAACCTCTGAACTCTTCAATATATGAATGCCATCCTTTGATGATACACGAATCCCAGTACATGACTAACCAATTGCGCGGATCCCAGTACGTGACTTCAATCACCAACTAGAAGAAAATTGTTGGTTACAAAATTCTTCACTTCATCAACAATGAAGATTAAGAAGCACTTGGTTACAAAACCCTAAGGCGCAAAGACGTAGTAGCTTATTTTAGAGAGAATAAGGCATCGGTCACCTTTTGCATATGTTCTCCTTGTATTCTCTTATGTGACGGCCTCTAAAATAAGCCTTATATAAGTCTAAAGTTGTGAGAAAAGAAACCCTATACATACATGTCAGCATGGGCCAAAAATCAGATCTGAAAATCTGAATTCCCGTAACCTCGATCGATCGGGAGGTGTCGAGGAGGTGTTGAGCTTTAAATTTCGACAGATACAGCTATCGAGAAGTTATCGAGAGGTGTCGAGGAGATAGGAGCTTTCTCGATCGATCCACCAGCTATCGAGAGATGTTGAGATTGCGATAACAATCAACTGAAGAGCTCGATAGATAGCCTGGCTGTCGAGAGGTGTCAAGCTATCTGTCTGCAGGTGTCAAGCTATCTGTCCAGCTTTAATGAACAGCTCTTATTCACTTGTTTCTTGGTCCAATCTTCATGGATTTAATACTAGACTTGAACAACATGTTTCTTGAAGTATTAAACACATTCTAGATTTACCCAAATACAAGTAAAGTGCGTTTTGTCAAATGATTAGCCAATTACCTAAAATAGTGACATATGTTCCTAACATGTGAAACACATATGTCCTAACAACATATATGGCAAGACTTAGGTACAATACTTAAGTGCTTTTCCTTAGGTTCTCTTTTGAAAATTATGGCATGTGGATTTTTTCTCATGGAATAGAAGTGTATTTTTTAGTTAAATACCCACATAACTGAATCCTAAAAAGAGAACCTAAAGAACAGCACTTAAGGTACTGTAACTAAATTTTGTTTCCACTTTCATGAGAGAGAAGTAGGATTTGAGAAAATGATGTCAGATGAGAGAGGAGATAAAAGTGAGATTTGAAAGCTCATTCACGTGTGTACCGGTGGATTTGTGGTTGTGAACTATTGGGATTTTGATTTTTTTTTTTTTTTTTTAAATTACTTACAGCTTACACGCCACACAAGATTGGAAAGGAAGTTTTGGACCTCCCTACTTTGTTTCTTGGTTAATTTATTTAGTGATCATTCTAAATTTTAATCCTACAAACCCACCAATTTGTATATTAATTTAATAAATTCATGTTTATAATGTTACCCATTGTTCAAGTTGCTACTTTTTTTTTTTTTAATAATTAATTTCATGGGAAAATGTCTATTAACTTTAATTTTTTTGGGGTTTCATAAATTAATTTAATGTGAAATGTCTATAAGATCTCTATATTTATTTGGATTTTTTATGCAATTTTTAAATTTTTACTAATTTAATATATTTATTTATATTTTAAATAATTATTAAATTAATTATGATATTATCATAGTTCAATCTCGGTTTGACCCCAGTCTAATCTCAAAAACGTTAAACATTTCTCTTTTACGGTTTATTGAATGATCCGAGTCTAAAAATCTTAATAGTGTATACAAATTGACTCCTTAAACTGACCATCAATGATAAAAGGAAAGAAGGTTTAACAATTTTTTTTTGCTAACCGAAAGAAGGTTTAACAATAATACTATTATAATCAATAAATTTCATACTACTTTAGTTAAGTCCTTTTCTTTTTGCTGGACATTGTAATTAAAAATACTACTTCTACGGTCTATCTTTTGATTACTTTTTTCAAAAATTTTAAAAAAGCTTCTTCTTCAACACACACACACACACACACATATATATATATATATATATATATATATGCATAAAAAGATCATTTAAATATAACAAAATGAGTAATTAAAAAAAAAATAGTTTTATGAAAAATGGATCATTTTCTAAAAACGTTTTCCGTCAAAATAAATGGAGGATTAGTTTACTTATATCCATCAAAAGTTATCATATTCTCATCTTCATGAACATTTGTATTTGATAATAGTATGTAATAAATTTTCATGCAACATGTTTTTGCATGATTGATTTTGCAAACTTTCAATTACGAAGTACCAGTAAAACATATAATGCTAAAAAAAAAAAAAAAAAAAAAAAAAAAAAAAAAAAAAAAAAACATTGTTGTATTTTCTAAATGATATTTAAGAATCCCAAAGTTTTATTGTCATCTTAGAGCTATAAGTATATATAGGATTATTATTATTATTTTTTTTTTTTTTTTTTTTTTTTGGAGAATGGGATAATAAATTATAAATTCTCTAAAAAACCTAAACTATTGAAATATGGTAAATTTAATCATTTAACTACGTAATTTTAACATTCTCCCTTATATGTGGGCTCTAACTACCTTTTAATAGGAGAGCCCAACAAATAAGATTTTAAAAATAGGAGGTAGAATGGAGAAGATAAGGATTGAATTCAGAACTTCTTGCTCTAATATCATATTAAATTATCGATTTTCTTAAAAGCTTATTAAATTACCAATTCACCTAAAAGTTTAAGCTATTGGGATATCATAAATTTAATTATTTAACCACATAATTTTAACATGAGAGAGTGTTGTAATGGGATATTAGTCTTGTATTTTTGCTGAAGCTAAATAATCCAAAAAAATAAAAAAATAAAACCTTTCCAAAACTTACCGAAATCAACATTTGGTAGACATGCTTGTGTTTGAAATTTAATATAGATTGAGAGTTTAATCTGTTACATGCTTAAAATGAAATTTACCACAAAAAAATTTGCTAATTGGTCTAGTATTTATATAGACAAGATATTTTTTGTCTCAATTTCAATTTTTATTGTAAAGTTTTGCTCTTGTATCTACTAAAGTTTTTTTTTGTCATTCATGTCTTTAAAGATTTCATTTCCATTGAAATTTTTTTAAATTCACTTTGGAAAAAACTTTAGTAATTTATATTGAAAGTGAAAATTTTCAAGATTTCATTACGGAGATGGTAAATATGAAATTTTGTAATGACTAAAATATTAATTTCATATTATGAAAGATTAACTATTGAGCATAAATTGATAGGATCCTAAAGTTTTTTTTTTTTTTTTTTGGTATATATCTAACATTATTGTACAATACAACTTTTTATACTCATTTGAGTTAAAAAATTAAAAGTTTTCCTACAAAATTATTAATAAGTAAACATTTTAAAGTAAAATTTGATAATTTTGTCTGCAGTATGATATGAGGATAGGCGTGTTCGTGGACAAGGATGACATGGTATTTGGGCTGGTTAAAATTGGGTTCAGGTTAGTTAGCTCCATTTTGCTTCAGGGGCGGCAGGGGCAAGTAATTGTGCCAAATGAAAACGATTTGGTCAAGATTTAAAGCAGCGGCAAAGATTTCCATAACAAAGTTTTGAGTGTTCTGAGGTTTTGTCTCAAGAGTCAAGGAGTCAAGTGAGTTTGAGTTTTTCCACTGCGCGTCAATGGAGAAGATAAGTGGCAAATTCCCCTTCGTGGTCTCTGGCTGTGGAACGAAGGGATTTTCCAATGTACATACTAATATACTATGTTTCATAATAATTTTAACCTGTTTTCACATGTCTTCCTTATCCAATATCCAAGTTAACTACCTATTAATAAATTTTTTTCTTTGTTATGAAAATAAGTTAGAAAAGAAAGTTATACTATTAAAATTATGGTTCTCAGACCCGGACTAGATCCAGTTAACCATGAATTACTCGGCGTTCTAGTTCTTTTAATCCTAAGAATCTCTCTATGTGAAAAAAGCATGGAACCACTTGAACCACAATTAGACCATACGATTCTGAGAAACGTGGCCAATTTTAGCGGCTCGCACGGTTCCACTTTTTTTTTTACTATATTTTGGCCAGAAAATAGATCTCAGCCCATAAAGAATTTCAATATAAAAAATAAAATAAAAAATTTGCGAGAGAGAAAAAGAAAACATAGAGCCAACTTACCAACATCACTGTTACTTTCCCAGTAGTATATTTTTCCGATCATCTCCACCTCCCATTTTCTTCTTCTTCTTCTTTTTGGCAACACTTCGCCCAGAAGGCAGTAGCTAGAAACTCATCTCCTCATAACTTGTATAGCTATACTCTTGAGTAGTGCACTAATAACTTGTATAGCTATATTCTTGTTTGGAAAATGTTAACCAATACTCTTAAGGCATTGGTTTAGGAGATATTTTTAGAAATATTTTATTGGGAGAATGATAAAACAATAAAATAGTGACAAAACTTTCCTATTATGATTGGGTCTGGTTAGGGCACACATTAAAAAAATCTATTTTTGGAAAAATTTTATTGGGAATTGAAAAAGTTGTCAAAACTTTTTTAATTCCCAATAAACTTTTTCCAAAATTGGTTTATTAATATGTGCCCTTAGGACAAACATTAGTAAAATCCATTATGATTTATTAATAATTGCCCTAAAAACATTCGTTATCATGACACATCTTGTTTTTGTTAATAGTGCCCATTGTTTTGCCTGACAAAACCACTACCTCGTGAAGCCCTAGATTCAGGGACGGAACCAGGATTTAAACTTAGGGGGGGCCAAATCATGAACCAAAAAAATTTCAAGTGACATGGTTTATTAAAAAAAAAAAAATTAGTTATAATGCTTGCCCACCAATCTCACCAATTCCCCAGAAATGGAAATTAATCTGTTTCCAGTAAAAAAAAATTATGCAATTCATACACCTCTTTAAGCTTTTTTCTGCATACACACAAATTCTTATTAAAGAAACAAGTAAACAACAAAAATTAAAAACATTATGCCAAGCTCACAATTCTCTATTTCAAACCAATGTATAAAATAGGTTCTTCATTGTCTAAACACCTGCTGTTCAAGCACAACTCAAAACCCTGCTTCATGGAATCTAATAATAAAGGCAGGAGCCATCAAAAGATATAAAGCCAATCATGCAATAAAGATCTGGTCATCGTCGTCGTCCTCGTCATCCACAAGCTATTCCAATCAGCAATAGTTTGACATACTAAAGTTGCAATCTCTATAGACTCTATTACACTATTCAGATGAACTGACATATATAGAAGGCAAATTAGTCACTGAAATCATCATTTGGTAGAGAAATGACATCTCAACCAATCAATTTTCACTCTATCATAATGCCATATATTTAAGAGAGAAAAGAATACATACACATATTATATATATATATATATATATATATATCAAACTGACCTTGTCTCTGGCAGGTGGCTGAGACAAGAAGCAGGTAATTAGCTTGTGCAGATAACCATTGTACACATATATCATATCCTCGTCATCATTCTGTATAAATTACAAAGCAAACAACACAGCAGACTTAATGACATGCCAATGAGAGACAAATTACAAAGGTACAATCTTAAAATTGATTACTTATTTCAGATCAAGTTAAATTAAAATGTTACAGCAATCTGGACATGAAATAACATAACAATCAATTTTCTAGAAGGGGAAATATACGAGTTATTAATGGGTGCAACATCAGAACAAAGTAAAGACATGAAACCAGATTATTTTTTTGATAGGTAAAAAGATATAAACCTGTTACATTTCATTCTATGCATGCTACAATGATTGTAAACTTTGACCAACTATATAATGGGAACTATGAGATAACATGAAACCAGATCAAACAGTAACCCCCAAAGAAATGCTGCATAGAACCGGTGCATTAATCGCTCTACCCTGAACATGACCAAACCATCCCAAGTGACTCTTTTCATCAATAGAGGCCACCCGTATCTTTTAGAAAAGTTCATCATTATGAATCTTATCTTTCCATATATTTACACTTATTCATCTTAACATTTTAATTTCAGCTACACTCATTTTATGAATATGTTGCTGCTTAACAGTCCAACATCTAGTACCATAAAGCATAGCTTGTCATCTTTTTCTTTTTTTCTTCTTTGGATTGGTATAGTGCATAACTTGTTTTATAGTAGTCTTATAAAATATATATCCTACGATCACACAATGCTCCTCATGCGTTTCTCCACTTCATACTTACACCTTGTTCTTATCCTATGATTCACATCATCTTCAATCTCTCCATCTTTGTGGGGAGTTGCACTTCAAATGTTTAGGATTCAGAGGGTTTTGCCGGGGAATGTGCCAGCTTGAGAAACTAGCTTGGTAAGTTTGGTTCAGATATATGGAAAATGGTGCCAGCTTGTTTGATGTGGCTTGCTTGGAAGGAGAGGAATAGTCGTACCTTTGAAGACAGGGAAAGCTCATCAAATCAATTGAAAGCTTTTTTTGCTCGTACTCACTTTGATTGGTCCTGGATTTGGGGTTTTACACAATGTATTTCTATTTTAGATTTTCAAGTTTCCCTTAGATTTACCTTTTGAGACTTTTGTAATTCTTTCCCTCTGTGTTCATCATCCTGAACATAAGGCCTTTCTTGGTTCTCAATAAATATTCATTACTTATCAACAACAAAAAATATATTGAAAGCTCTCTCTCTGTCTCTTTTGTATCTCTTCAATATCAGTCTTACGAGTTACAGCCCCTTCATTTCTGTTTCTTTTTTTACTAAACTTACATTCCATATATCTTTATCTCAGTCCTCCTTTTTTTT
Source organism: Notholithocarpus densiflorus (assembly GCA_030021035.2). Lineage (NCBI taxonomy): Eukaryota > Viridiplantae > Streptophyta > Magnoliopsida > Fagales > Fagaceae > Notholithocarpus > Notholithocarpus densiflorus. The sequence continues at coordinate 627,325 of JARYZH020000121.1, forward strand.
TTTGGATAAGTAAATAAAAGTCTATTATGTGTCAAACAAGGATGCCTAGCAATACACAAGCAGTGTTCTACAGGACATTCTCAAGCTACTTTACAATGATCAGTAAAATCTAAAAAAGAAGAGAGAAAATGGCCTGGAAACAGCCATCCATTCAAGCAGGACCCCCTAAAAATAGACTTCAGCTCTGTTGTGCTCCTAAGTCTTCGAAAGCTCTCTTATTACGCTCCTTCCAAACGGTCCACATAAGGCATTATGAAACAGCCCACCAAATGCCACCCACCCCCAAGACTCCAACACTTCACGCACCCTCCTTGGCATCACCCACTGCACCCCAAACAAACAGAATACAAAAGACCACAACTCCTTAGCAAACTTACAATGAAGCAACAAATGACCACACTCTCCCTATTGTTCTTGCACATGTAACACCAATCAATCATGATAACCCTTCGACAGTGTAAGTTATTCAATGTAAGAATCTTACCCATCACAGAAGTCCAAGTAAAAAAAGATACCTTAGTTGGGACATGAACCTTTAGATTCTAGAGTGTCTCCATAATTTTTTAATTTAATATCCACCTTTAATTTCATCCACTAAAACTAAATCTGCAAAAAGCATAGCCAAGAGACTTCTTCTTAAACCAATTTAGTGCATTTTTTTAATGAATAATAACATTTATTGTTGAAACCCAGTATACAAGGAATATACTAAGAGAGAAAGAAACAATCAAACCATAGAACAACTATTAGTGAAAGTAAAGCAAAGAGGAAGAAGAGAAGGTGGACAACACAGCCATCCACTCATATAGAACACGCAAAAACAGTAAAACACTAGCTTCAGCTCCGTAGAAGGCCTCTCTAAACCTTCAAACCATCCACAATAGACGCAAAGTAACTGTACTCCAAACAGCTCCATTACCCCAATGTCCAATTGATATGATACAGCTTATTCTTCAATTTTTAAAAATGGTATAAATGTTGTATTTTGAAAAAGCATGGTTTAACAGGATGCCAAGCATGCACTTAGTGAGCTCATCCATCACCAGTGCCAAGAGATAAGAGCTTGATGTTAATCCTTTTGATGCTCATCAAAAGAGAGTAAAATGTTTTAAGCCTTGAGGAACAAAACCTTACCTTCTCTCTCCCTCTCCAAAATACCACAAAAACCTCTACAGTGATAAAATACAGCTGGATCTCTTAAATGACCAAAATACCTTAAAAACCTCAAAAATGTCCCTCGAAACCTTCAAAATAATTGAAACATCCTTAGAACCTCAAAAATGACAAAAATACCCCCACCCCCAGAAACCTTTGAAATGACCAAACTAACCTTGAAACCTCCAAAACCACCAAAATACCTTCAAACCACCAACAAGACTTAATAATCCCTAAAACTACCAAAATGATAAATATACCCCCAAACCATTGAAATGACGAAAATACCTCCCAAAACATAGAAAATGATCACAATATGCCTCAAAACTTCAAGAATCAGCCCCAAACTTTTAAAAGTCACACAAAAACAACTTTTTAAGTGCATATTAATGTGTATTGAGTACATGGGCAAGTTGGATCCTACCCAAAATTAATAGATTGGATGGGCAATGGATAATTATTGTTTAGTTGATACTTTTATTAAATTTTTTTGTTTTGTATTTTGCTTTTTGTTGTCACACTCTTATTTTGATTGTGCTTATAAGTAAAATTTTCAATAATTTATAAGTGTAACTTTTAGCTATTTTATTTTGATTGTTCTTATTTTTTAGGTTGATTTTAGTAGTTCTGTATTAATATTTTATAGTGGTGAGTTAAAGTTGTTATTTTATATTCATATAAAATAATATAGCTATTTTATTTTGATTCTTCTTATTTTTTAGGTTGATTTTAGTAGTTCTGTATAAATATCTTATAGTGGTGAATTAAAGTTGTTATTTAATATTCATATAAAATAATATAGGAAAATTTGTGAATTTTGTATGAGTCAAATGTTGGAAAACGTTTTCTAGAGCATTTTTAGGAACACAATCAAACACCAAAAAACAAGTAGTTTTCCTTGAAAATGTTTTCTTTCGGAAAACACAACTAACTCTGAAACATAGAGCCTTAATATTACCAGTACCACACTTAAGAAAATGTCAAATTTGTAAAAATTCAGCAAGGAAAAAAGTGACATTACAAATAAACCTGGTAAGCCGCAGTTCGAAGAACTTTTTCCAATAATGACTGGAAGACATTGTTTGAGAAAAGAACTTCCAAGCACGAATGTAGGTAACCTAAATCATTTGATGAAGCATTTGAAACAGACTCCCTTGCAGCAATCACGTCTAAGATTAACATCAAGTGTACGGCCCAAGCAAGCCTTACACCGTCAACAAAGCCCTCAACTTTTAAATCATTTCCAACAGCCATCACCTAAACCATGCATGATCATGAGTAATTTCTGAATCATTGCAAAAACATTATAGAGATTGAGTAAAAAACAAACCACCAAGATTTCTCATCTTACAATTTCATGGAATTCATGCCTAAAAGATACATCACAGGAGAGAACGGATGTTTTATCAGGTGCTGCACTCAGAGCATCTGATACGAAAGCGATGACAAGAGAAAAAAGAAGGCTAAACGTAATCTGCATCAACAACAAATAGTATTATGTGATAAAACAGTAAAAGTATATAAATGCATGAGAACATGTAAATCAAATTACATTCATGAATATATATATTTTTTGATAAGTAAAATAAATTCATGAATAATACATACAATGTGTTTGTGTTGAGGAGAATTTTTTTTTTTTTCTTTTTTCTTTTTTTTTTTTTGGGGGGGTGGGGAATTCTCTACAGTTTACGGCTAAAACAATTCAAAAAAAATCAAAGGCATAAAATCTGCCATGTTGCTAATGAAGATTTTATCCAAGGGAGCACAACAAACATTCTCCAAAGTCTAAACAGCATTGCCCATTTAGAAATTGAAGACTACTGCCACCACCAAGAAAAATCTCCACCTATAATGGGATCTCTGTACTTTCCTGCTAGATGGCAACGACGAATACCATATTTTCTTTATCAATCTTCCCACAATTCCACTAGCTCAAACTTCTCAAGCCATCCAATTCAGCCTTGACTGGATTCTTATCCATGACTCCATGTGTATCTTAAGTGTGTCAAACACTCAGTAATTTTCAAACCAAACCCTAAATGCAATAAGCTAAAAAATCTTCAGTCCATAAGAATATAAACACATACCTGATGTTTTAAGGTGGTGTTACTCTGACTAAGTTCAGCAGCACTATCTTTTAAAGTGGAAAAAATATCTTTTACATCCTTTGGGCCTGCAAACAAGACATGACACAGCACTAGCAATATGAATACTCTTCTAAGAGAAAAGTACAAACAATTGATTGCATCACATTTGGATTACCCTTATTTGGCTTTTACTGGACAAAGAAACAAAATATATTTATTTAAACAAATTCAACATGGGCTCTAAAATGTAGATGTGTTTAGGAAATAACCTTTTTTTATGATCAGTAAGAACAGAAATTCATTAATGAAAAAAAAAAAAAAAAAAACAGCAAGAAAAATTATGCAAAATACAAACTTTTTCTAGATATGCCAACAGGGAGTGACACTGAATTGTCATATTTATTTTTTTAAGTTAGGGCATTGCAATGTCAACATATACTAAAGAACCTAGGTTCCAGGACCATTGGAAGGGAGTCTCAACTCCTTGCAAATCCCCCCCAAACCTTTCCTATTTTCTCCACCAAGAAGATCACCACAAGATTCTTCAACTGAAATGGTATCAATACAATAGGACTCATTGTCCTAGATATAATACATCTCTTCTTTAAGGGAAACATTGAATTTAGGAGGTATTGAACTTTGTGAACTGTATTTCCTTTTAGCTTGTCAGTGAACATTTTTTCATTATTGCTTAAAATATTTGATGAAATCTTTATGGCCTTAACAATGAAATCAGTAATGCTGGCAGTCTAGTACTAATTGAGAACTACGGTTTACTTGACGATACAATGAACGCAAATAGTATCATAGGCAAACTATTAAGTTTTAGATTGGAGGATACATTTTATATCTTTTTTCCCTTTTCATCGTGGAAAGTTGTGGACCTTCTTTCTCTTGAGCGTTAGCTATTTCAAATTTTTATTCCTCAAACTGCATAAAATCTAGAAAATTGTGGACTTAATCATAAAATATTTGATCAAGAATGCACATATAGTTTAAATTCCTCAATAGAATGGATCGATAATATCGATCATTAAAACTAAAAATTTTAACAAATATCCAACTTTATTATTAAGAACACCGAATTGGTAATGGATGCAATGTCAACGTATATAAAGCTTAGTTGAACATATTAAAAAAAAGGCAACTTTTGTTTCCAGTTGAGATCTTGTAGTAACAATATTGATCCATAATGCATGAATCTTGATTCCCTATAAGAACCATGCATTTTCTCTAGGATCATCAAAAGTTATGGCTCTTCTATGGTTGCTTTAAAATCTAGACTCGCTTCATTAAATTCAATCTCAGGATCTTGATTGGTGTTAGATTTCTTTTGTGTTGTCAAGGTTTTCTTGTAATAAAACATTTGATTATTTTGTATATTGTGGATCAGTTTGTAATTGGGTTGGGATTTCAAGAACTGAAATTGCAGTTGGACAAAAAGGAATTTCAATCTAGCAAATATGATTTGCTATTCGGCAAAAAGGCATGTGAGATAATTTGAAAAGAAGTTGAGGCAGTGATCTCGCAGGACACTTGGTAGACCGAAATGGTTAGAACCTGAGAGAATTTTGTTACAAACTCCCTTGTTGTTCCAACCTAAGTTCCGCCATTGATTTAGGAAGAACCAAAATTTTTCCCTACAATACATGTTTAAGATATATGCTTTCCAAAGCTCAACTGAAAATATTCATAATAGCGAGGGCAACTCTCCTAGCAATTGAAGTTGTTCCATGGTTCTAGCTTTGCCATTATCAAAGGTGATTCGGCTATTGTACCGTGGTCTCTCTCTAATATTGTGGATGATGTGAAAACTATTCTCTCTACTTTTGTTGCTTGGGACTTTGTCCATGTTGGCAAAGATGTTTATATTTTGGCCCATAGTGTGTGTTGGGTTAAAATGAATTGACCCTTTGCAATTAATTAATTAATTATCCAAGTTAATTAATTAGATCAAATTTTATGCAATAGCGTGATAGCACAAACAAATCACCAAATAACTAAATGCAGCGGAAAATAAATTTGACATAGGTGATTTGTTTACGAATGGGGCAAACCACCGAGGCAAAATCCCACCGGATGAATTTAGATGTACATCCTAAAGTAGGCTTGACTTATTCTTTTGTATATAATAGTGGTGATGGCTTTTATTCCCACTGATGGGACAAGTTGATGATATGTAATTACATTTATTTAGACCTCCATTCTTTTATGGCCAATGGTCATTATAATTGTTAGGACATATGTGAATCATGTTAGGAACATATGTCAATATTTTATGTAATTGGCTAATCCTTTGACAAAACGCATTTTACTTGTATTTTGGTAGATCTAGGACGTGTTTAATACTTCAAGAAACATGTTGTTCAAGCCAAGTATTAAAGCCATGAAAATCTGTCCAAAAAACAAGTGAAGAAGTGTTGATTCATTAATACTCGACAGCTGCTCGACAAATAGCTATCTATCGAGGTTTAATGAGGCTCGACAGATACTATCTATCGAGGTATCTATCAAGAATTACAAAATTCAGATTTCCAGATCTGATTTTTGGCCCATGCATATGTATTTGTATAGGGTTTCTTTTCTCACAACCGTAGACATATATAAGGCTTATTTTAGAGGCCGTCACATAAAAGAATACAAGGAGAACACATGAAAAAGGTGACCGATGCCTTATTCTCTCTGAAAGAAGCTACTGCGTCTTTTGCGCCTTAGGGTTTTGTAACCAAGTGGTTCTTGATCTTCATTGTTGATGAAGTGAAGAACTTTGCAGCCAACATTCTTCTTCTTCAAGTTTGTGTATTAGTCACGTACTGGGAGCCGTGCATCTTTGGTTAGTCACGTACTGGGATCCGTGCAAAAAGGGTGGCATTCATATATTGAAGAGTTCAAAGGTTCTGAAGCAGTAGAAGGTTTCTGCTGTAAGTTCATCTATAGAGATTGTGGAGTTTAGGGACAAAGGTTTTGTACTAGATCTGAAACTTCTCTTTACTATAGTGGATTGCTTTTTGGGAAGGTTTCCCCCCATGTCTTTTACTGTGAAACTAGTTTGTTTCGTTGGTTTTCCTAGGTAATCATATCTTGTCTTATTTAATTTTCCGCTATGCATAATATTGACATGATATTGATGTTTGTTTGTTTTAACAAGTTTTATTCATAATAAATCTAATTAACAACTTGGATTTAAAACTTGTTGATTATATCAACCGGGGTCTAAATTTCCTAACAGTAATCATTGCATATAGCTCTGACTTACTTTTGGAGTATTTTTAAAGAAATTATTATGATAATTCTTGATGTTGGTACTTGATATGAATTATTTGGATTGACTTATCAAAAAGGAAAAATCTACAAGTACCTTTTGAGATGTTTTTCTCATGCTTTGGACCCTTTTGGGTTTGGGATGTAACAACTATGGTATCAGAGCTTAGGTTATGATTCTGTAGACTTTGAAATAGGAATTGATTTTGATATAAGTCAAAGCAGTAGGGGTTTAATGAATCATTTGTTTAGTGCATTTGTTGAAGCTTCCACATGCTATTCCTTTATCCTTATCTAGCTTGTCTATGCTAACCTTCTATGTTGTCTTGTGATTTACTTGCTTTGTTTCTTGGGTATAGGTATAAGTACCTTTGTACACTATGCATTTTAAAAATAAAGCACGTAAAGTAAGGCACGTAGATGAGGTTGTAGCTCCAAAACATGGCCCTAGGCAAGGCCAAGAGCATGAGAGATCTATCACTCCTGATGGTGGTGAGATTGATAAGGTGGCAGACAGGATTCATGCTAGGATTGCTAGAGCGGTTCAAGGTGGTGAGCGTAGGAGGGAGGGTTGTTCTTTTGGGGATTTCCATATGCAAAACCCTCCAACTTTTAATGGTGAACTTGACCCAATGGCAGCAAAGAATTGGCTACTAAATATGGAAAAGTTATTGAGAGCCCTTGAATGCACTAATGCTTAAAAGGTGGTGTATGCTACTTTTGCTCTTCAGGATTCTGCTGTGAAATGGTGAACGAGCACTGAGCGCTTGTTGAGGATGGAGTTGGGAGAGGACACTTCTATTACTTGGGAGAAGTTTAAGGAAGTCTTTAATGAGACTTATTTCCCTGATGTAGTTAGGGATCAAAAGGAGAGAATTTTCTAATTTGGTTCAAGGGACTATGACTATGGAAGAATATGCTGCAAAGTTTGTTGAGCTCTCCCGCTTTGCTCCCTATTTAATACCGAATGAACCTAAGAAAGTAAGCAAGTTTCAAATGTCTTAATGATAAGATTCGCCCCTACATTATAGCCTCTGAGTGGGTACTTTTACTAAGATTGTGAAGCGGGCAATGAGTCTTGAAGAGGACTTTAAGTGCAACCTCGGTTCTAGGGAGGATGAAAAGAAGCAAGAACCCTCTAGTTTTCAACATGGAGAGGGTCGGGGGAAAATTTTCAAAAAGGGGTTCTTTAAGAAGTCTAGTAATGGGGATCATTCTTATGGGCAAGACAATGGTGCCTTGCCTCAATCAAGTGAAAAAAAGTTTTGCTCCCATTGTGATAGATTTCATAATGGTCATGCTTGTGGTGGAGTTAAGTTGTGCTACAATTGTAAGCAACTTGGCCACTTTGCTAGAGAATGCCCAATTGCTAAAGGCTCAGGTTCTTCTTCTTTGCCTCAAACTGTTAAGGGTAATAACAATGGGAAGAAAGTGCAAGGTAGAATGTATGCATTGGCTGCTCAGGATGTTCAGGCCACAGACACCGTGGTGACAGGTATAGTTTCTTGCTCTCCGCACATGCTAGAGTTCTTTTGATCTTGGTTCTAAGCATTCTTTGTTTCTATTGCCTTACAAAAAGTTGTGATAAGAGCCTAGAACTCCTTGATTTTAAGTTATTAGCTTCTACCCCAATTGGTGATATTATATGGAATAATCTCGTGCTCAAGTCTTGTATCTTTTTATCGAGGGTAGAGAGTTATTGGCTAAAATGGTGTTGCTAAATAAGCATGATTTTTATGTTATCCTAGGCATGGATCGGTTGGCTTCTTATCATGCTTGTATGCATTTTCAAGAAGAATGATGAATCTATAAGGTTATGTACCAACTACCATGATCTAAATTGAGTTACCATTAAGAGCAAATATCCTTTGCCTTGCAGTGATGACTTGTTTGACTAATGGCAAAGAGAACAAGTATTTTCTAAAATTGATCTTGTTTGGTTACCAATAGTTGAAAATTTAAGACATACATACCAAAGGCGCCCTTTTGGACTAGGTATGGTTATTATGAGTTTTTAATGATGCTATTTGGATTAGCTAATGCCCCTACTACCTTTATGAATTTGATGAATGTGGAATTTCATGATTACTTGGATCACTTTGTCATTGTGTTCATTGATGATATTTTGATTTATTCTAAGAGCCAAGAAGAGCATGAAGAACGCTTGAGGATTGTTTTACAAATTCTAAGAGAAAATAAAATGTTTGCTAAATTAAGGAAATGTGAATTCTAGTGGAATCAAGTAGTGTTGTTAGGTTATGTGATCTCTAAGGATGGAAATACATTGGATCTTGGAAGGATATAAGAATTACAAGAAAGATTACCTCACATGACTTGGAGTTGGCTACAGTTATGTTGTATTGAAAATTTGGAGACGTTATTTGTACGAGAGAGACGTGAGATTTTTATGGTTCATAAAATTTTAGAGTATTTCTTTAACCGGAATAAGCTAAATATAAGACAACGGCAATGGCTATAATTGTTTAAGGACTATGATTTCTTTATTAACTATCATCTCTATAAGGCTATGTTATTTTTCAGCTGCTTTGCATACCACTTAGAGGGAAATCATTATTGATGTAGAAAGGTTGGGAGTTGAGGTTGTATAGGTCATTTAGAGACCTACTTGGATAGTTGAGAGTTCAACCAACTCTAGTAAAAAGAATGAAATTGTTGCAAGGCAGTGACTCTCAATTAATATGGATAAGGTGCATAAAGGAAATAGACCTAAGTTTAATATGTACAATTTCGAGGACAAAATTTTTATAAGAAAGGAAGAATGTAACGCCCTAGTCAAAAAGAAAAAAAAAATGGAAGTTAGATTTTTTTTGGTGTCCCACGTGCCCTACCTACCCCTCTATCCCTCACCACTCATTCTCATAAATATCCCTCACTCTCTCATCCTCTCCCATTACTGTACCTCATTTACCACCATATCCACCATCATTTTTCTGGCAAAATCACTGGAAAATCCTTTAGAACCTCTAAGCACCTTCATATCTTTTATTTGAGGTAAAATTTCTAATCTTTTTGGTGGGTTTATATGCTTTTGCTAGAGGTTTTCTTTATCTAAGCTTTGATAATGATACCCATGTGATTTATGAGCTTTAAAAGTGATATTCATGTGTTTATATGTATGGGTTTTGTGTTGGTGAAATTATTTGATGAGTGGGTTTAGAGTTTTTACAATGGTGGTTGATGGGGACTAAGTTAAGGATATTCGTCCATGATGATCGTCCACAGTCATTGCGTCCATAATTTGACCACGTCCAGGAAACCTTAAGAAGAGGAGAACAAGAACATTGTACTTAGGAACAATACAAGACTCTTTAAAACAAGACCAAGTAGGCTTATCCATAGTACAAACATAAGGACAACCAAATAACACTTGGTGAATTCTACAAAAGGACTTCTCATAAACTTCCTTATGATTTGACCATAGGGTCCGTTTGGATTGAGCTTATTTTTGCTGAAACTGAAAACACTGTAGCAAAATAATTTTTAAACGTGTAAATAGTGTCGTGGGACCCATTTTTAATGAAAAAGTTGCTGAAAAATGAAGTTTGTGGGACCCATGAACAGTACACGGGTGCACTGTTCACAGGAAAAGTCAACGTTAACGGCTAAAAAAAAAAAAAAGAAGAAGAAGAAGGACGCGTTTACTGCGTGCAACTGTAGCGTGGGTCCCATGCCCAAAACGCAAACGCTGAAACGCAGTAAACGCCGAAACCAAACGGGTACATAGTGTACTACCCTCAAAACATGAAAGGAGTTCCTCATAATTCGCTCCACGTACTCCATTTACCCATTTTCTCCATTAACTACTCGCATCACCCATGATGGTGGTGGATCCAAACAAGTAGACCAACTTCTAACTCTCTATAAAAGGAACAAATCCTATTCACTCAAGGTAAGTACCACCATTCATTATTTTTCCCTTCCTTGTGTTCTAGAAAGAAAACTGACTTAACCGGCGGAGGGTCCTTGGCCGGGTTACACCGGTCACCCTTGACAATTCTTTCTTTTCTTTTTAGGACCAAAAGCCATTACCATAGTCCGAAGCACTCCAGCCTACTAATTTTCGTGCATCATCAGTGGCTATCTAAGTTGTGAAGATTTTTGGGGTTTTGGCTTTTTAATGTGAAATAGATGGTGAAAATAATTTTTATTGATTATTTGGAACTAATAAAAGATTCTAATTGTTTGTCTTGGAGAATATTATGATTTTGGTGTCATGGGTCTCTTGATGATATTATATAAATCTTGTGGGAACTACTTATTAAGTGTTGAGGTTTTGATGTTAGAGATAATACCTTAAATGATTTATGAGTATAAATTGGAGTCTATGCCGTGTATTTTATATTGTTGAGAAACTTTGGATGTGGAATACATTATTTGTGAGGCTGAATACATTATTTGTGAGGCTAAATACTAGGCTTACCTAATTAAATGCTTATTTGGCAATTCCTAATTTGTAGCTAAATACAATTTCAAGTTTTATGTTTATTGTGATAGGTTTGCTTGGTATTGTTTAAGTTCTAGCTGATCTCTTTTGGAGCTTAAAGAATTAGGCTTTTGCAGGTTGCAAGGTAAGTAGTTTTTTAATAAGATTTTTGGAAAATAACCATGTTGCATAAACGTTTTTTTTTTTTTTTTTTGTCAAACAGAAAATTATTTGTGAGATTATGTTTTCTTAAAAAGTATTGTGTTATGACCCTATTATATATGATGATTTATGAAAAGTGCATCATATTTGGTAATGCATATGGGGAAATGCATAATTTGTTAGCATGGAAAAGATAAGCATCTTTTATAAAATTCTTGGGAATGGATTTTATGGATTTATTGTATTATTTGCAAATTCTAAAGATGTTTTATCTTAGCTTGTATTATTTGGGAAATTTATGCAAAATATTTATGACAAGAAATGATTTTGAGGACTTTGAGAATATTGTGGATATTTGGTTATGGAAATATTTTATGAAACTACTTGGAAGTGAATCATGTATTTCAAATACATTAACTTGTGAGCTTTTGATGTAGTTTTGCCATTGTGCCATGATATTGGTTTTGAAATAGTATTGGATATTTTTCTGGCTTACAGTGAATAATATGTAATTTCATAGTTATTTTGGGAAGCTTGGTGTTGTCAGACTCGAACCGGGCCGGTCAATCTGATCTGGGCAACCTTGAACCGGGTAGAAATCTGGTTTTTTAAGGGGAAGTTACGGTTCAGTCATTTTAAATATAAAAATTTCCAAATAGGTGTAGGCGAGGGATAAAACCAGGGATTAGTAGGTCAAATACTGATACAATAACCAATAGGCTATGCTCCTTTGTTGTGTCATTCTTGGATTTAATATTTTATTTATTTACAATTTAGATTATAGTTTTCCAATTTATTATATTACACATCTCAATATATTATTATTTGATAATTTTATTATAGGTTCAAGAACTATACTTTTTACATGTGAATATACAATTTATTAATTTATGTTGAAAATGATTTTATTTTAGATAATTTTTTATTTGAAAGATTACGAAACACAATTTTTTTACACTTGTTTATGCTTTACTATTTTCTATTAACCTTATAAAAATGGTGAAAGTTCATTTGAAAGTTGCTTAATTTTTTAGACATATTTTTAGGAAAAATTTGTTAATGTTTGCCATTTTAATACCTTTATTTGTATTTTATTTGTATTAAATTAATTATGACATCATCACAGTTCGACCTCTGTTGAACCTCGGTTGACCTTAAAAACCTTGAACCTCTCCCTTTTCCGATTCGTTAAACGATCCGGGTCTGAAAACCGTGTTATCATAAGACTTGCATTTCCCCCACCTCCATTAATTATGCTACTTACTGGCTGTCTCATCCCATTCTTTTACAAACTTTTTCAGAGCATGCAACGATCGTTTTGAGATAGGTTTTTGTGGCTAGCAGTAGTTAGACTAACTACTTATGGAGGCTGGACTTTTGTTATGGTGATCTTTAGATGTACATCCTAAAGTAGGTCTAACTCATTCTTTTGTATCTAATAGTGGTGATGACTTTTATTCCTACTGATGGGACAAGTTGATGATATGTAATTATATTTATTCAGGCCTCTATTCTTTTGTAGCCAATGGTCATTGTAATTATTGTATAGAGCTCTGACTTACTTTTGGAGTATTTAAAAAAAATTATTATGATAATTCTTGATGTTGGTTCTTGATATGAATTATTGATATGAATTATTTGGATTGAATTGTCAAAAAGGAAAAATCTACAAGTACCTTTGAGATGTTTTTCTCATGCTTTAGACCCTTTTGGTTTGGGGCGTGACAGGTACCTTTACAACATTTATTAATAAACCATTTTATAAAAGTTTTGATACAACTTTCATAAAAAATATAAAAAGTTATTAAAAAAATCAATTGCTTTTTTCTTTGTTTCATAAAAAGTTTTTAAAAATATTTCATAAACATTGCCCTTGGGGCATCAATTAACTTTTCATTTATTCAATTAAGAATGATCCTCTAAATAGTGAGTATCCTTTAAAAACCTGTGTGCCAAATAGAGACAAAGTTTTCTTGAGCTTATGTTACTTTTTCCTTGTTAGGACATATGTGTTTCACATGTTAGGAACATATGTCACTATTTTATATAATTGGCTAATCGTTTAATAAAACACACTTTACTTGTAATTTGGTAGATTTACGATATATTTATTGCTTCAAGAAACAAGGTTTCAAGTTCAAGTGTTAAAGACATGCAAGTCTGTACAAGAATCAAGTGTGAAAAGTGCTGTTCATTAAAACTCGACAGCTAGCATCTATCGAGACTTAGAGCTGTCTGAATCCCGTGGCTCGACAACAGCTCGACAGATGGGGTATCTGTCGAGGTTTATGAAATTCAGATTTTCTGTTATGTTTTTCATCTAATCCATGATTATCTGTTTGGGCTTTCTTTTCTCATAACCCTAGACATATATAAGAATTATTTTAAAGGCCGTCAAAGGTGACATAAGTTGCACAAGTGTTGAGCAAAGTTTTATTCAAGCAAATTGTGACCGGAGACAGAATTTGCCCTAGTTCATCTTTTTTGTGAAGAAGTTGCTGTGTTTGTACATCGTAGGGTTTTATGACCAAGCAACTTCTTGATCTTCATCATGTGATGAACTGAAGAACTTTGCAGCCAACAACCTTCTCTAGTTGGTGACCAAGTCACGTACTGAGATCCACACAATTGGTTAGTCACGTACTGGGAGCCGTGCATTGAAAAAGAGAGATTGTCACTACAGAACAAGTTCAATTGGGTATTGGGGTAAGGGTTCAACTGTAGGTTGGAATAAGGTACTGGGATTCCTTTACTTGTAACCACTTGTTGTGATAATAGTGGATTCTCGGGAATGGTGACCTTAAAATCACCCGGTGGGGTTTTTGCCGTGTAGGTTTTCCTCATTCGTAAACAAATCACCGTGTCAATTTATTTTCCGCTGCATACTTAGTTTAATTGGTGATTTGTTTGTGCTACCACGTGCTTTGCATGTTAATTTGATTAATTAATAAATTTGGCTAATTAATTAATTTATTTATCACAAGGGGTCAATACATTCTTGGTCTATCATTCCTCTCTCTCTTTTATATCAATCAAAGTATATATATTATTGCCAAAAGTCTTGTAGCTGAATTGGCACCTTCCCATGCACAAAGTGCTTGGGGGTCTAGGGAGAAAAGAGTTCGAGCTGCGGGATTAGCAGCATGTTGTAATTATCTCTAAAAAAAAAAAGTATATATATTATTATATACTGAAGTCTTTTGCCGGTGCGAGCCACACTAAAGGAGGAAAAGACTAAGGCACAAAAAATCTGAAACACAATGATTTAACCACATTTCCAGAGATTATGAGAAGCAAACAGCCTCTTTTTTAACCCATGCACCCAATAAGAGCACGAAAAAAAGTCTTTGGTTAAGACTAACCAGCCTTAATAGTAGAGACTTAATTTTCCTAGGAAAGACTTCTAAATGTCCAGAAAGTGCATCCACACTTATCATTGATTCACATTCAATATTAGTCCACACAAAAGTGCTCTAGCAATGCTGTTAATCCTACTGTGTCAATGTTTTCCACTTTATATAAATGACAGATGCAGTAAATATTTTTCTTCTTATTACTTTTATACCATACATAGTTTTCATTAATTGAAGTGGTTAAGGTATATTTTCCTAAAAGTGGTTAAGTTTACATAAATAATCGATGCAACAATTTTTTTCTCTCTGATTATTCTTAATTTTCTTATAAATAGATCAATAAGTATTTTTTTTTAATAAAATCCTTCTTTATTTTTTAAATACAAAACTTTTTATTATTATTATTTTGCATTAGGAAAATTACATATATATATACACACACATACACACACCATTTTTTTTAAATACGAATGAACAATTGTGGATTTTATGGATAGGAGTTAGAGATTCTTATTATATTTTTCATTTTTGAAAAATAATAAATATTTTAAATATTTTTCTAATATTGACTTGTATATATATGTTTATAAAGTGACATTTATTATTATTTAAATTTAATTAATTTTTTATAAGTTTCATAACATGTAAAACTATTAGTATACTCCTAACTGTATAATGTTTAATTATTTTTCAAAAACTCTTGTTCTAAAATATTTAAACTTTAAAGAATGTTAATTGTGATCAATATGATTTAAAAGATAGTTCACAGCTTACAACACTGGCTAAATGTTATAAAATAACATATGTTAAATTATGTGATCAGCATACTTTATGTATAATCTGTTTGTGTGTGTGTTTATATATATATATATATAGACACACAAACATATATATATATATATGAATTTAAATTATCTTAATATATTTAGTTTGGCCCTCTTATAATAATAATAATAATAATAATAATAATAATAATAATAATAATAATAATAATAATACTGACCTAATTTGACATCAACCCTCTTATCTGTCATCACGCATATCATAAAATTAGATTTCAATGTATCATGCTTTGAAAAATAAACAATCAAAATGGAGATTTCAGAGAAAGTCATCTTCATATTTACCTTGAAAAAGAAACATAAAGAAAATTGAAAATGAGATTTCATTTGATTAATTAAAAGCAATACAAAGCAATTCCAAAAAAAAAATGCAGTGAGCTCAAGTATAATAAAAAACCAGATGTATGCCAACAATATATGCAATCTCCAAACCTCAACATAAACTATTCATAGAAATGGAACTTGCCCTTTATAAAAGGTGGACGAGATTACTGAGCCAGCTCACCAGAACCAGCGATTATGAGAGATTTGTATGGACCTTGAGGTTTTGGCACTATATAAATTGGGAGCTTAACGTACAAACCGAAGAGGAATAACTATAGATCATTGGGATGTGGGTATTTTCTTCCCATTATACCATATGAATCGTCATTGTTAAAGGACATTGCAGGGTCGCTAATACTAACCATGTATATAATTATTTAATTTTCTCAGTGGTATATACATGGTTTTAAAAACTGAACCAATCAAAGATCCGAAAAAGAGAGTGGTTCTCGGTTTTATGGTCTGATCGAGGTTGAACCGATAGTCAAACTAATGACATCATAATTAATAAAATAAAATAATTAATTTTTAAAATTATTTTTATGTAAATTTTCATATCTTATATTAAAATAATTATAAAATAGAAATAACTTTTATACATAATTTTTTTTTTCTAAATCTTTTTTTTATAGAGAATTTTAACGTACAGCGTCTGCTCCTTATGATAGCTTTTGGTGTAGGCGGGATTTAAACCCTAGAGCTCTTATTCAACCATCAAAGACTTTACCAGTTGAGTTAACTAGAACCCACTTCTTCTTCTTCTTCTTCTTCTTCATTTTTTTATTTTTTTATTTTATTATATGAGACATCACAAAATTATACACATTTGCAAAAACAAATGTACAACATTATACGCATTAATGTCCCCCACTGTTCAAGTTGCTGCTTTTCTTTTATATATATATATATATATGTATATAATTAATTTCATGGGAAAATGTCTATTAACTTTTTTTTGGGTTTCATAAATTAATTTATTGTGAAATGTCTATAAGATCTCTATATTTATTTGGATTTTTATTCATTTTTTTAATTTTTACTAATTTAATATATTTATTTATATTTTAAATAATTATTAAATTAATTATGACATTATCACGGTTCAATTTCAATTTGACCTCGGTTGGAACTCAAAAACCTTAAACCTTTCTCTTTTACGGTTTATTGAACAGTCCGGATCTGAAAACCATAATAGTGTATATAGACTGACCATCAATGATAAATGGAAAGAAGGTTTAGCGATAATACTATTATAATCGAGAGATTCCATACTACTTTAATTAAGTCCTTTTCTTTTTGTTGGATACTGTAATTAAAAATATTGCTTCTCCAATCTATCTTTTGATTAATTTTAAAAAAATTTTAAAATCTTCTTCTTCAACATATATGCATAAAAAAAAAAATCATTTAAATATAACAAAATGAGTAGTTTAAAAAAAAAAAAAAAAAAAAAAAAGTTTAATGGAAAATGGGTCGTTTTCTAAAAACGTTTTCCGTCAAAATAAATTGAGGATTAGTTTACTTATATCCATCAAAAGTTATCATATGCTCATCTTCATGAACATTTGAATTTGATAATAGTATGTAATAAATTTTCATGCAACATCTTTTTGCATGATTGATTTTGCAAACTTTCAATTACGAAGTAAAACAGATAATGCTGAAAAAGATAAGAAAAACATTGTTGTATTTTCTAAATGATATTTAAGAATCCCAAAGTTATATTGTCATCTTAAAGCTATAAGTATAAGATTTATTTTTTGAGGACAGGGTAATAAATTACCGTTTCTCTAAAAAAACCTAAACTATTAGAATATGATAAATTTAATTATTTAATCACGTAATTCTAATACTCTTCCTTGTGAGTTCCAGTTAACTCAATTGATAAAATATCTGATGGTTGTATAAGAGATCTGGGATTCAATCTCTGCCTACACCAAAAATTGATTGATATCTTGGTCTGATGATAAAGAGCTATCATCAGGAGCGGATGCCATAAGTTGAAACTCTCTTAAAAAAAATAATTAAGAAAAACTCTCCCTTACATATGGGCCCAAACTACTTTAATAGGAGAGCCAAACAAATGAGATTTTGAAAATGGGAGGTAGAGTGGAGGAGATAAGGAATTAAGGATTGAACTCAAAACTTCTTGCTCTAATATTATAATAAATTATCGATTCTCTTAAAAGCTTATTAAATTTCCGATTCTCCTAAAAATTTAAGCTATTGAGATATGATAAATTATATTATTTAATCACATAATTCTAACATGGGAGAGTATTGTAATGGGACATGCATCTTGTATTTTTGCTGAAGCCAAACAATCCAACATAAATATTTAAAACCTTTCCAAAACTTACCGAAATCAATATCTGGTAGACATGTTTGTGTTTGAAGTTTAATATAGATTGAGAGTTTAATTTGTTACATGCTTAAAATGAAATTTACCACCAAAAAAAAAAAAAAAAAATACTTGCTAATTGGTCCAGTGGTTATATAGACAAGATATTTTTTTTGTCTCAATTTCAATTTTTTATTGTAAAGTTTGCTCATCTCTACTAAAGTCTATTGTCATTCATGTCTTTACAGATTTCATTTCCATTGAAATTTTTTTATTCACTTAGGAAAAAACTTTAGTAATTTATATTGAAAGTGAAAATTTTTAATATTTTATTACGGAGATGTTAAAATATGATTTTTTTTTTTTTTTAATGACTAGAATATGAATTTCATATTATGAAAGATTAACCATTGAGCATAAATTGATAGGATCCTTTTTTTCATAGTTTTTTAATGATATATTTTTTTTTGTATATATCCAACATTATTATACAATACAACTTTTTATACTCATTTGAGTTTAAAAACTTCGAAGTTTTCCTACAAAATTATTAATTAAACATTGGGTTCAGGTTAGTTAGCTCCGTTTTGTTATAGGCGTCTTGTCAATACTTTGGCCTCTATGGCCAGTTTGTAATTGCTGTTTGTTGTTTTATATATGCACCTGATTAACCCAAAAAAAAAAAAAAGTTAGCTCCATTTTGCTTCAGGGGCGGCAGGGGCAATTAATTTTGTCAGATGAAAACGATTTGGTCAAGATTTAAAGCAGCGGCAAAGATTTCCATAACAAAGTTTTGAGTGTTTTGAGGTTTTGACTCAAGAGTCAAGGAGTCATATGGGTACCCTACCACCTTGCTCTAATAATTTTAGCCTGCTTTCACAGTTCTTCCTTATCCAATAGGAAAAGTCTTGTGCCCCTTTATGTGGCACTAGAAAGACTCTATCCAATATCCAAGTCAACAACCTGTTAATATATATTTTCTTTGTTATGAAAATAAGTGAGAGAAAGAAAGTTCTACTATTAAAATCATGCTTCTCAGATCTGGACAGGACCATACAGTCCGACCCGATTAACCGTGAACTCTCATCATTTCGGTTCTTTTAACCCTAAGAATTTCTCTTTGTGAAAAAAGCATGGAACTGCTTGAACAACAATCAAACCATATGGTTTCAAGAACCGTGGCCAGTTTTATTAGCGGTTTGCATGGTTCCAATTTTTTTTACTATATTTTTTAAACGATAACTCTCCGAGTTTTCCTTCTGAATGT
This sequence comes from Notholithocarpus densiflorus, assembly GCA_030021035.2. Lineage (NCBI taxonomy): Eukaryota > Viridiplantae > Streptophyta > Magnoliopsida > Fagales > Fagaceae > Notholithocarpus > Notholithocarpus densiflorus. The sequence goes on from JARYZH020000121.1 coordinate 646,564, forward strand.
TCAATTATTCAGCTCCCAAAAAAAGAGCGTACAGATAATGATAAACTGTTTTCACTCTTAAGTGCTGAGTTCGACCTTGAAGTGCATGTATACGATGCTTGTAGCAGATGTTATGGTGGAGCAGGCCTATGTGTACTTGACAAGAATGGAAAATTCCAGTGTGCCATTGCAAAGAAAGGTATGGACATCGAATAACTCCAAAAACTTTGGGCCTACACACATCTATTGAAAATGCATGTAAAGTTCTTTACATATAAATTTATTTACATTCTTATGTTATGTGAGCTATCTGTGAAAGGAAAACCGATGATACCGAATTTTCCACAGTGAAAGGGTGAACAATTTGTGAGTGTTCTGTTTACTTCTTCAGCTGAGTGAAGCAGAAAGAGGTGTGAGAGAAGAAAGAAAACAAACAGAGAGACACAAGCCATCCCAAAAAACTAAAACAACGTATTTGTGTAATTTATTTTCTTCTTGCTTCATTACTCCATATTTATATAATATATGTGGGTTCTCTGTTTTTGCTAATCGTGCGGGTTCACTGTTTAACACGGTAATAGACTAGAAATTTGGATACGGAAGACTTGTGAAAAACGGAGGTACTCAACCCAAACATGGCAATAAGTCTAAAGCCACCGAAAGTTTCACGAAAAGCTTCAGACTCCCTCTTTTTTGAAGTGTTACAATTATCGTTATTATTGTCTGTAGACTTGTTGGAAACATGGTCGGCGCATTGCATGGGGATATCCATCCCTTTCATACCTCGGCTAGGGACACCACCGTGGAAATTAAGTTCCTTACTCATCATCATTCCCATTGACGCGCAGTCAAATTTTTTCGCGAAAATTCATGTTACTTGTCTAAGATGGAAAATTATTAGGTACTTTTTTCAGGGGGAACGGTGATGTGGAATGATACTTTCTCCAGGTTATAGTGATGTGGAATTCTTTCATTTCATGTTCATGAAAGATTGTATTATGAATTTAATGGGAAAAATGCTCACACACCCCCTGAACTTTAGAGTAGTGGCTAAAACACCCCTTCAACTTTTATATTGGCCAATTTATTTCTTAAACATTCCACAACTGCCAAATCAATACATCAGTTAATCTAACGTTAAAATACTAACGGAAGTGGCACATGACACTCACGCGAACTCAAAAAAAAACAAACACAATCCGAATTTTTATTTATTTATTTTTTTGAGATAAAAAATAGAACAGTCCCAAAAATTTGAACATGATAGAAAGAAAAAAGATGAACAGACTGGTAGAGAGGAGAGAGAGAGAGAGAGAAAGAGGCAATAGAACTAGAGCCACTGCGGCACGGCATGTCGGCGCCTAGTTCTTTATCCCGCCATCGTCTCGCCGTTTGTATCCTGAAGGTGCCTTGGTGGGTTCAGAACAAACTGACTCGTTTTGTTGATCCGTGGCACATTTTTATTTTTTATGTTTTCTCAGTGTCAAAATCTAAAAGGCAACTGTGTCTTTTGATAGGTTCCATTTTCCTTCATACTTTCCCAAAAATTTCTCTCCTATACCAACATGTATTTGTCCATCAAGCATCAACCCATTATTTTATTCATTACAATAGTTAATATGATGCCAAAAAGTGAGATCGATTCCCATTGTTATATAACTTGGTAATCTATTCCCTAATAGCAAATAACTAAAGTAGCAAAAGCCAAAAGAGAATCAAGAGAAAAGATTAAAAAGAGATGTTTTTGATGGGTCGCTAAGATGAGTTGGGTTTTTGTGATCGATCCGAACATCAACCAAAAAATTTTCAAAAGGGAATCAAAACAAGCTTTTTTTTATCACATGGTTCTATCGCCTCTCTCTCTACTCTCTGCCGGTTAGACCCAGGTCTGTTTGTCTTTCTTCTTTCTTCTTTCTTCTTTCTATTGTGTTTTAGATTCTTAGGACTGTGTGGCTTTTTAATTTCACGCTAGTCTCACATGCCACTTCTGATAATGTTTTAACGTTAGACTAACCGATGTATTGATTTAGCAGTTGTAGAATGTTTAAGGAGTAAATTGGCCAATATAAAAGTTTAGGGGGTGTTTCGGCCACAACTTTAAAGTTTAGGGGGTGTGTGAGCATTTTTCCCGAATTTATTTAGTGAAATTTACCATAAATGTGAAAGAAGGGAATACAACATCATCGTACTCCAAAAATATCTAATAATTATTCATGTAAGAATTGTGAAGATTATGTGTAATGTGAGTCATGTGGATTTGGTACAATTAGAGTCCGTTTGGGAATATCTTATTTAGCTGAAACTGAAAACTTTTTATTGAAAGTACTGTAAATAAAGCTAAAAAGTAGCTGAAATAGTAAAGTGAGACTCATAAATAGTACCAAAAAGTGCAATGAGACCCATGAATAATAACAAAAATAAGTTGAATATTAGCAAAAATAAGCTAAATAAAAAAAAAAAAAAAAAAAAAACTGACTTTTTCAGCTAATACCAAACACAACCTTAATTTCCCATGAAAAGAGGAGCCTGAATAAAAATGGAGCTAACCCAAACCTAAATTTGATCAGCCCACATGCTATCCTCCTCCATTGACAAGCCTATGGTCTGAGGCATCATTCCAAAAGGGGGAAAGCTTGTTACACACCTGTGTGCATCCACACAAGTTTGTAAGACATTGTCATTCCATAAAATATTGTATGATCCTAATATTACATAATATCAAATGTTAGAAACTTTGCAATACCCTTTAACAATGGGGTTCATATGGGATAATGGGAAGCCCATTAATTCTCACATCCTTTTTTTTTTTTTTTTGTGAGAACCTACATCCCAATTTCTATGTTTGTACATTATTCTCACAATTATTATTATTATTTTTAATTGATTTGTACTGCTTTTAATCTAGTGAAATCTTATTTTCAATTTTTTTGGCTAACTTTTCAAGGTAAATAAATATGAAGATGACTTTTCCTGCAATCTCCATTTTGATTGTTTATTTGTCAGAGCGTGATATATTGGAATGTAAGTCTTTGAAATGAGTGATGACTATAATACAAACATACATGCACATATTATATATAAAGTAGGTCGATAACGTAATTTAACATATGTTATTTTATCATATATAATAAAATATTTATATCAAATTGATTAAGTTTTATATAATTAAAAATATTTTTTTCTCATCTAGTCAATTTTGTAAGCTGTGAATTATCTTTTAAATGATCATATTGATCACAATTAACATTTTTTAACGGTTAAACATTTTAGAACAAGATTTATTTTGTTAAATGATTTAGATATTAAATGGTTAAAGTATACTAATAGTTTTAAAAGTTATGAAACATATACAAAAATTAATTTATTCTTAATTAAGTAATGGTAGAGGCGTGCCTTGCTCTCCGAAGAGGCAACAAAACCGTGCGGGTCACAGCAAAGGCTTCCCACAAATGGGTCGAACCTGAGCCTACCCCAAAGCGAACAATAACTGGAGATGGGCACTGACCTCAAAAGCGCCTTTTAATGTGGGAGGGTTTCTCGTCTCGGCCCCCAATTAGCAGTGTGTAGTAGTGGTACACATGTGTCTTGAGCTCAAGCTTATAAGGCACATGTGGGAGGCGCCTCTCCTCGATGTGGGATTGAGCAAATCCATGAGGCATGAGCCAAAGCAGGCAATTCCTGCTAATTGGGGGCCGAGACGAGAAACCTTCCCACAATTATTATTATTATTATTAAGTAGTTTTTTTTTAGTAAGTATATGAAGTAGTTGATTTAAGTATAAAATAAACTTCCTTATATATACATTGTCCTTTTTGGTAATTTACCCCTCAAATTGCCACTTTTATAAGTACTAGCCAAACACTCAACTTTTTCAAAAAAACACTTTTTTATAGCTTTTACCAAACACTCAGTTTTTTGAAAAAACACTTTTTTATACTGCACTTTTTGAAAACTCCACTTTTTCAAAAAGCTTATTTTCAAAGAGCTGAACCAAACTCACCCTAAGCCAAACCTGATACTCAAAGAGGTTTAGATATCTTCATTTCTAAAAGGAAAAAAATGTATGAGAAAATGTGGCCCTTTAGGCTCTTGTCCAGTGAATGTAGGCCACAAGATTGAACAACATAGACTCTCATGTTTTTCTCTCCTCTTTCTATCTTCTTCATCACAAATTTCTACAACAAATTTTCAATCCCTCAAAACTATGCTTTGAGCCTCTTGGACATATATCTCCCAAGATATAATGATCAACATATAAAAGAAGCACAACAATTTGAGTGCACACCAAACAGAATTATGTTTCTTTTTCTCCTTGACTCTATTCACAAGGATAAGAATGCAAAATTTGTTTGAAATGAATGAAGGGCAAACAGTTTATAGAAACACTTGCACCAATTCAAAATATGTGAATTGACAAATTGTTATGGACCAAAAAAGCAGCGCACACAAATAGATAGATTGTGACTGATTTCACCCCTAACAACAATTCTTTAACTTTATTGGACATTTATCTCCAAAGATTTAGTGATTAACCGGACACAAAAGAAGCACAAACATTTAAGTGTACAATAAATGGAACTATATCTTTTTCTGTCTTTAGCTCTATGTACAAAAATAAGAATGTAAAAACTAGCTCGAATGAGTAGAAGGTATCATGCACCGGGTATATCAGTATATGAGACCTTTGTCTCACTGACAGGTGGGCCCCACACTTGTGGGACCCGCCCCATTAGTGAGACAAAGAGCATATGGTCCGGTGCATACAAAAGTTTTGCCTGGAATGATTGAGGGGCAACTATTTATATACACACTTGCACCGATCTAGAAATGGTGTAGCAAATAGACATTTTGTTTTGGATAAAGAATAGTACGCACAAATAATAAAAAAAGTTAAAACTAGATAATCAGACCCTCGCGTGTGTGATTTCGCTTGGGATGCATCGTGGCATGGAACAGGAATTCTTGCAGTAATTGTATTAGGATTTACTATAACATAAGAATGTAAAGAAATATATATATTCAAAAAGAACCCTACATGCATTTTCAATATATGTGTGTACAAGTAGGTCCAATGTGTTTTGAGTTATTCGATGTCTACCTTTCTTTGCAATGTCACACTGAAATTCCCCATTCTGTTCGAGTTCACAATGACCTCCTGTCACGCCCCAAACTCCAAAAGGTCCAAAGCATGAGGAAGACATCTCAAAGTACCTGTAGAATTTTCCTCTTGATAATCCAATCCACAAACTATCATATCAAGTACCAACATCAAGGATTATCATAATAATTCCATTGAATATGCTCTTAGAGTAAGTCAGAGTTCTAAGCAATAATTACAAGGACCAATGGCCACAAAAGAATAAATGTCTGAATAAATAATTACATATCAACAGCTTGTCCTATTAGTGGGAATAAAGTCACAACCACTATAATACGTACACAAAAGAATGAGTCAAGCCTATTCTAAGATGTACAACATCTAAAATCTTTATTACAAAAGTTCAGCCTCCATCAGTAGTTAGTCTAACTACTATTAGCCACCAAAAAGCTATCTCAAAAGATTGTTGCCTACTCTGAAAAGTTTATAAAATAATGGGATGAGACAGAGCCCAGTAAGTAACATAATTAATGGGGGTGGGGGAAATGCAAGTTTCATCTTCAATAATAATAATATGACAAGAATGATTTAATGATGAAACACAAAATTTCTCAAAGTAAATACCTTAAAACTATATACTATAATCTGTGAGTATCAACAATATAATTTCTAAAACCATAATATCTAACATAAGATAAATTATCACAAGTCTACCACACTACCACATAGACTGGTCAGGGGATCCACCCATTCACAACTGGCATGATATTGTCCTCTCTGGTATGCAGACTCTTGGCCCCTGTGTGCATGATATTATCCTCTTTGGGCGGCCCGAAGGCTCTCTTAGTCCCTCAAGGTTTTGTTCTTCCCCAGGTTGCGCTGGGGAAAAGGCCTCATGGACAGCAGCCTCACCCATACCCTCAAGGTTTTTCTCTCCCCCCATGGGCAGCAGAGAGAGTGCGTCAAATAGGATCTCTCTTGCATGTGGTCTCTTGGCCCCATGGGTAGCAGCCTCACCCACACACAATCAAGGAACCTCTTCCCCCCATGGACAGCAGGGAAGAACGCGTCATCCAAAGTGAAAGGGCACTGACCTGGACTTGATTCCATTGTCACAAAGACTACGGAGACCAAATCGGGTGATCACCGGGAAATCACACATAGCATGGTGTTAAAACAACTCACAGGTTACATTACTTTGAAACATATAGTTCATATCCAGGTGGTTTCAGAAAACCTTAAATAATCTCACTTCTACAAAGTTTGTAAGGTTTCAACTTCATTTTTGTCAAACAAATTTTCTATCAATTTCCCAAGTACGAAGACAAGATAAGCATCTTTAAATTTTCTAATATACCATAACATCCAAGATTTCCTTATCAAAGATTAAACAAAAGATGCTCATTTTTCCATATCAACAATTCATGCATTTCCCCAAATGCAATACCAAATATGATGCATTTTCATATATAATCATATATGTGTATATATATATATATATATATATTAAGGTTACGACACAATAGTTTTTAGGAAAATATAGTTTCCATAAGTAGTTTCCAAAAGCGTGTCTAACCCAAAAACAACATTTATACAACATGGTCATTTTTCAAAATCCTATTAAAAGCTACTTACCTCGGCAACCGCAAAATCCTAATTCTCCAAGCTCCAAGGAGATTAGTTAGAACCTAAACAATATCAAGTAAACCTATCACAATAAGTATAGAGCTTGAAATTGCATCTAGCCACAATTTAGGAATTGTCAAATAATCACTTAGTTAGGCAAGCCTAGTATTTAACCTCATCAATAATAATATATTCCACTTCCAAAGTTTCTCAACAAATTGATTCACAAAGCCTAAACTCCAATTTATAAAGTTAACCCATTTAATATCATTTCCAACATTATGACTAGCTTCCATAAAATTTATGCTACATCATTAAGAGACCCATGAAAGCAAAATCAATATATCCTCCAAGACAAGAAATTTAGAACTTCAACTAACTCCAAATAAACCCAATGGCAATGGAAAAATTAAATTTACCAACCATCACATGTTATAATTTAAAACCCCTAAATTTTCCACCATACATAAACCTTAAGTAGTCATCAATAGCACAAATTATATATCCACTCATCAAATAATTCCACCAATACAAAACCCATACATATAAACACATAAACATCATTTCCAATGCTCATAAATCACATGGATATCATTATTAAAGCTTAGACTAAAGAACCTCAAGTAAAAGCATATAAACCCACTAAAAAGATTAGAAATATTTACCTCAAATAAATGATGTGAAGGTGTTTATGGGTTCACAAGAATTTTTCGGTGATCTTGCCGAAAAAATGGTGGTGGAGATGTTGATTTGGAGTGAGTACCGTGGGAGGGAAAGAGGGAGCGAAGAGAAGTGCTAGACGGAAATGAAAAAGAAGAAAAAGAAAGAAAAGAGAAGTGTGAAGAAGTGAGGACCGGTCAAAGAGATAAGGAGAGGAGTGAAAATGAGTGGTGGGGAAGGGTGTTAGGTGGGGGGCACGTGTGGTCCATTAAAAAAACTTTCTTTTTTTTTTTGACTGAGTGGGACGTTACACCTCCTCCACCGTAACAACTGCTGCAAGCTTCAGATACATTCACTTCAAGCTCGAACTCAGCACTTAAGAGTGAAAACAGAGCATCTTTATCCGAATGCTTTTTTCTAGGGAGCTGTATAATTGAACATTGAGCAGGAAAACACTGAGAGTTATCGTTTAAATGACTATAGTAGAAGCTATAGTCTCCGCAGCTCCTATACGTGAAATTTCTAGGGGAAGCAATACCAAGTGTGCTATTGCATTTAAACAGTGTCTGACTAGGTGTGGTGAGTTTAAAAGAGATAAATGGAGAGTTGGGAAGAGTAAAATTGGTTACGGATTCGCATTTTTGGGTATTCAAGGCATCGGAAAGTAAAAGGTCCTTGATACGTGTGAACAGTGTGGTGTTAGTGTAAGAGATATTTATAACTTCATATGGTCCTCTATTCCACCCCAGTTGGATCGTCGGAGGTATTTCGTCACATTTTACTGGCAATAAACCGCAAAGTGGGTTTGAGCTATCTGTAAATGGAAAACCAATGATACCAAGTTTTCCACATTGAAAGGGTGAACAATTTGGGACTGTTCTGTTTACTTCTTCAGCTGAGTGAAGCAGCAAGAGGTGTGTGAGAAGAAAGATAACAAACAAAGAGACACAAGCCATCCCAAAATAAAACTTAAACAACGTGTTTGTAATTGTATAATTTATTGTCTTAATTACTTGCTTCATTACTCCATATTTTATATAATGACATTTAGGTTCTCTGTTTAACACGGTAATAGACTTGAAATTTGGATAAGGAAGACTTGTGAAAGGCGGTGTCCTGCTCATCTGAAACATAAACATGGAAATATTAAGCCTAAAGTCACCGAAAGTTTCACAAAAAGCTTCAGACTCCTTTTTTTTAAGTGTAAATTACATTGTCGATATCTGTCGACTTGTTGGAAACATGGCGTGCGCATTGCATGGAAAATCCCCTGCATACTACATGAGGAAGTTCCTTGCTCATTATCAACCCCCATTGACACGCAGTCGAAAGACTCAACTCTTTTTTGATTGGATTTGGTTGGTTTTTCTAACTTGTGATAGTCGCTATGGTGGTGGCAACGGAGGTATTAGTTCATGTCATGGTGGAGATTTGTTAAGTCGGTGGCTTGCTTGGTCAATTGATGTGTGACCCCATCCTAGTTAATCTAGAACATTGAGTTGGCCGTGTATAAGTATAAGCACCGCCCCTAGCTATTTTATATACGTGTTGCCAAGCCATTGTCCAAATAAGAGAAAGAATTAGTCTTTTTTTAATTTTAAATTTTTTTTTTTAGAAACGAGAGAGAATTAGTCGTATAGTAAAAATAGTGCAAGAATATTATAGTCAAATATAACAAGGTGCTTCCGAGGACCAATGATGTATTTAAGGTTTAGATGTTGTGAGAGTGTCTATGTGCTAATATTATAATATACATATTTTTATAGTGGAACTTTTTATGTTGTCATATGTGGACATAGACAAATAGTATTCTGTGTCTATTTTTTTTTTTTTATCTTCTTTAATCTTGTGTAACTGGATTAATTTTCACAACAAAGGAAAATTATTTGATAGGTGCTCCCTCCTTTTACATTTTTTGAAATTATAAATCCTATTATAAATTTAATTAGTGAGATCTATCATAAATATGAGAGAAAGAAATATCACACCACCGTACTTCGGAAACATATAATAATTACTTTTTAAGAATTAGGAAGACGTGTAGAGTGAGTCATGTAGATTCTGTACAGTTAAGGGCCCTTGCAAAGGGGCCTTGAATTATAATGGAGTTGATCCAAATCTAAATTTGATCGGCCCAATGCCATCCTCCTCCACTGACAAGCTTTGTCTGCAATGCCATTCCTCCGTAATCCATGGTGTATGATCCCAATATTATTGAAAGATAATTCTAGATGGACCATATATCACCGAGAAAACTACATAATATGGTTACAAACTTTGCAGTGTCCTTTAACAATGGGGATTAATATGGGACAATGGGAAGCCCATATGTACATTGATCTCCATTTTGGTTCATACAATAAGGTTCTGTTTGGTTGGGGGATGAAAAAGTAGAAGGACAGAAATATTTTAGTTTTCTTTTTTTGTATTTGGTTGGGAAGAAAAATGAAAGGATAGAAAATACAAATTTACTCCCAAAAACAAATGAAAAAAAAAGGACAAATTAGATATTAAAAAAAAGGGGTGAACAAGCCCCAAAAAAGAAAAGAAAAAAAGAATGAGAAGTACCAAAAAAAGATAAAAACTAAAGAATAAAAAAAAGAAGAAAAAACAAAACCGAAAACACATGGTAAAAATCACGTGAAAGTTGCAATAGGGTTATTATGGTCCACAAGTGGGATTTTTTGTTCCAAATTTTCTTCTCTTTAGTTTTTTCCCTAATTTGGGGAGAAAACATTTTGGTAGGTCTGGATAGAAAACACCCAAATCTCACCAATTTTCTCTTTGCTTTTCTCTCCCTCCTAAAATCACCCCACCCAAACAAACCCTAAGTCTCTATTTGGATGAGGGATGAAAAATGGTGAGAGGATGGAAAAAAATAATTTTCCCTCATGTGTGTTTGGTTGGGTGAATGAAAAAGTGGAGGGAAATTTTTTTTTTTTTTGTTTGGTTGAGGAGAAAAGCGAGAGAATGGAAAAAGTAGTTTATATAAATTTACTCCAATGCTTTTATTAAAAAAAAATCATATAAAGAAAAGAAAACAACCAACCAACCAAAAAAAAAAAAAAAGCAATCACCATTCATGCCAAGTTAAAAAAAATATAAAATAAAAGCAAACCGCCAACAAAAGAAAAAGAGAAGGCAAAAAACAATCAACAAAAATAAGTCATCATGCCCAGTTGAAAAATAAATAAATAAAAACTGTAGGGACTGGGTCTGAGCACTTCTACTGTTGGAAAAGTGGATTCAAGCCCAACTAGCCCTAAACAATAAATTTGTAGAGGATGTGTTTAAGAGCTAGGCCTTAGTGAGGATAGCAACAAATAAAAATGGTTATGGATAAAGTGGATAGCGAGGAAAACGGGGCTTAAGTGTTAGAATCTGTCCTAGACGTTGGTCCGAGGAACCTTCTTGTTCTTATTATTTCCTCAGTGCCTGGATATAGAGGTTACAAAGATGATACAGGTTGCTACAGTATTTTCTACTTCCAATCTCCGATCCTTTCTTTGGAGGACCTCCTTACATTTTATATCCTCTTAAGGTTGATCTTGGCCCTCCATTTGTTAATAGTGCAGGTCACTACTTGAGTGCTTGTCCCATCAGCCGCTGTCCCAAACCCTCTGTGAGTTGCAGCGACCAAAGCGGCACTGTTTAGGAGTCATTTCCTCATTAATGCGGCCAGAACGTTAGTTGTGGGCATTTAATGTGGAGGTGACAGCTCCTCCCTGAATTGCTCTTTTAGGCTCCCATGGCCGACCCACAGTGCTTGTCCTCTTTCTTGGGCGTTCTACGAAACCGCCATTGACGGCGTGCTGCCTTTCCCTTCTATGATCTCAGTTAGCCGAGGACATGCTTGTCCTCGGCGATACTTCTTGGTAGTCAGGACGTTCTCCGTTCGTTCTTGGACGTTTCTTCTTCCTCGGCGTGGGCCTTGGGCCTAGTACAAAGTTGGGCTGGGGTAGCCAGATTTATTGACCCCACAATAGCCCCTCAAAATCCTGCTGTCCGACTCCTCGGACGGATAGGAGGGTTTTGATGTCCTCGGGCCTTTCGTCATGGCTCATCAGGTCTTGCCCTCCGTCAGCGCTAAAGTCCTTTCACCTCCCCAAGGCACGCTCCTGGCGCTTCGGTACACGAGGCGCGCCGTCATTAATGCCTTTATGAAGCGATACGGGCCTAACGGTTGAGGATTTCCTTGGAAATTGGGCAGAATTTATTTCGCTTGTAATTCTTCCTTTGAATTTTGTGCGAATTGAGTTCCCCTAGATTTCGCCTGCTATATATAACGCACCCTGGGAGGATCGTTCTTTCATGTCTTCGAACCTTTGAGTTCTGCAGGAACTCTAAGTTCTCAACCCTTCTGGAACTAAGAATGCCGCCTAGATCCAGGAGCCGTTGCAGGCGTGGATTGCGTCAGACTTTCGGTGTGGCAAGGTTTGGATCTCGCCCTGATGGTGGGACATTTTGCAGTTAGGAGAAAAAGGAGGCCATCTTCGCCATTGCAAGCAGCTGATGAGACTTCTGGAGGACGATTTTTTAGGAGTACAAATATTAGCTTCTGGATAAGAGTACGCTTCAGAGTAGCCTTAGCAGATGGGAACCAATTCAGGCGCTTCTGCCTCTTCCTCTTTCTCATCGCCGGTACCGTCCATACTGGCTCGATTGCTGCTGGAACAAGATTGTGAATCTGCCATTCCGATGGACTTTCTCCCCTTTTATTTTTTTATAGCTAGTTTTAAAACAAGCTTGCCTCAGCCTCTCTTTCTATAGTTAGCTTTGAAACAAGCCTGCCTAAGCTGTTCGATATATGATGTACTTTTCCTTTATTTAATAAAAAGGACTGCAATTTTTGCTTTGCGAAATTTCCTTTTCTTGCAATTTTGTTTATTTTTATATGATTATTTTTTTATTTTATTTGTTTGTTGGTTTGTTTTTTTTTTTTTTTTTTTTTGTTATTATTATTATCTTTTATTGGGACTTAGAGCTGATACTGTTGACGGTAACCAAAGGTTGTCATTCTGACTTTAACAAAGCCTGCAGTAGCACCCGGCTGCTAATTTTAAATAGTTTGACTACGTAGGAACAATTAAGAACATTGCCATGTGCTCCCTATCGCAAACCGTGAGACCGTCAGAGAATGTTGGATTTAATGTAGGTGGTTCGAGGAGGCGGACTCCTTTTAGATTTTGCCCATCACTCAGATAGATACTTTGAAGTAATTAATCTTTTCAAAGACCGCGGTCCGAGAACCATGCAAGACTTTGGTTCCGTCTAGTACTCAGATCCTTCTTGAAGTAGCTAGTTTCTCCATAGGTTTGAGTCCGAGGACCATGCAAGACCTTGGTTCTGTCTAGTATTCAGATCCTTCTTGAAGTAGCTAGTTTCCCCATAGGTTTGAGTCCGAGGACCATGCAAGACCTTGGTTCTATCTAGTACTCAGATCCTTCTTGAAGTAGCTAGTTTTCCCATAGGTTTGAGTCCGAGGACCATGCAAGACCTTGGTTCTGTCTAGTACTTAGATTTTCTTGAAGTAGCTAGTTTTCCTATAGGTTTGAGTCCGAGGACCATGCAAGATCTTGATTCTGTCTAGTACTTAGAAGATATCAATGTATTCCCTCCAGCATGGAAGTTTTCGCAGGGAGATTGTGCCAACCGACTGTCCATCCATGCCTTGATTCTCGGCTTCTTCCTCCAATGGGATTTCAGCGAATCGGGCTACTAGACTCGCGAGAACTAGCCCCTAGACCGAGGTACGGTGCATGTACTTTTCGTCATAAGCCCCTAGAACTGTCCGCCATTTAGCAACCCTCCCGGCGTAGTCAGCACCTCAAAGTGTAGACCTGAGCGGAGGCCGAGTTATGACAACAACTGTGTGCGTTCTTGGAAATTTTTGGGAGGCCTTCGCGTAGCATGCGCCATCGCCAAAATGGTCTTCACTAGGGACTCTCGCCGATGGGGGCTTGATCCTGCCATGATTAACCGTTGCGTTCACTAATACACAAGCTCTTCCCACAGACGGCGCCAATTGTAGGGACTGGGTCTGAGCACTTCTCTTGTTGGAAAAGTGGATTCAGGCCCAACTAGCTCTAAACAATAAATTTGTAAAGGATGGGTTTAAGAGCTAGGCCTTAATGAGGATAGCAACGAATAAACATGGTTATGGGTAAAGTAAATAGCGAGGAAAACGGGGCTTAAGTGTTAGAATCTGTCCTGGACGTTGGTCCGAGGAGCCTTTTTGTTCTTATTATTTCCTCAGTGCCTGGATACAGAGGTTACAAAGATGATACAGGTTGCTACAGTGTTTTCTACTTCCAATCTCCGATCCTTTCTCTGGAGGACCTCCTTACATTTTATACCCTCTTTAGGTTGATCTTGGCCCTCCATTTGTTGATCGTGCAGGTCACTACTTGAGTGCTTGTCCCATCAGCCGCCGTCCCAAACCCTCTGTGAGTTGCAGCGACCAAAGCGGCACTGTTCAGGAGTCATTTCCTCATTAATGCGGCCAGAACGTTAGTTGTGGGCATTTAATGTGGAGGTGACAACTTCTCCCTGAATTGCTCTCCCAGGCTCCCATGGCCGACCCATAGTGCTTGTCCTCTTTCTTGGGGCGTTCTACGAAACCGTCCTTGACGGCGTGCTGCCCTTCCCTTCTATGATCTCGGTTAGCCGAGGATATGCTTGTCCTCGGCGATACTTCCTGGTAGTCAGGACGTTCTCCGTTCGTCCTTAGACGTTTCTTCTTCCTCGGCGTGGGCCTTGGGCCTAGTACAAAATTAGGCCGGGGTAGCTAGATTTATTGACCCCACAAAAACAAACAACCAACCCAAAGAAAAAAGGGAGGCAAACAATCAAGGGTAGTTAAATCATTTGATTGCAATTACCCTTCTCCTACTCATTTATCCTCAAATTGGAGGATTCATTTTTGGTGGGTCCAGAAAGAAAACACTTAGACCCCACGAAAATCTCTCACTTTCCCCTCTCAACTAGCTAAGAACCAATTTTCTTCCTTATTTTTCTATGCTTCTTTTCCAACCTCCCCCAAATCACCCCCAATCAAATGGCCACTAAGCTCCCAAAACCTTAAGGTCCATATAAATTTCTCATAATTGCTTGTTCTCTAGTGAGTTGGCTCAGTAATCTTGACATATCTTTTATGTTTTTGATTCCGAGGGTTTAATAATTTAATCTAGTCCACTTTTTGTGGGGGTAAGAAAGTGTGTCGTTTCTTTCTATGAAAATGAATACTTTCTGAGGGTTTGTTTTTGCTGAATAATCATATTTTATCTCATAAAAAAAAAGAAAAAAAAAGAAAAAAAAAAGAAAAACCTAGAAGGACCAGGCCCATATCTCTATGGTAAGTCCAAAACAGAGAAGGGGAAAGAAGAGAGGGTAGCTAGCCCATCAGTAAATAGGACATAGCCCAAGAAAGCTACACTATGGAACAAAATATTAACTATTTGTTTTTAGACCCCTTAAAACACAATTGAATTAACCTAGTAAATTAGTCAAGTGATTACTTAGTCCAAATTTCAGATCTAGGTTAAGACAATCATATAACCATATCAATGTAAAGTGCGGAATATAAAGAACACAAAGATATGATGACCTAGAATACCAAACCGGTAAAAACTTGAGGAGGATTTAACCTAGCTATCCTCAAGGTAAACCTGAATCCACTATGAAAGAATCGAAATTTCACAATAGCGACTTAGACCACTAACATCCTATTGCTACCCACCAGTAGAAAACTTACTGACACGACCACGTGCAAGCTCCGAGACCATGGACTCTTTCTTTCTTGGATTCTCCAACAAGTACAAGCACTACCGCTTGTGTATCTTTAAGCTTTTATTGCAGCAACTGAATGATCATCAAGCTCTCAATGAAATCTTCTTCTTGATAATCCTAGGCATGTGTGAAGGCAACCACCTCTCAGATCTCACAAGAGATTCACACACACAGCAAAATAGAGCTGCCTAAAAAACGTGGCTAGGGTTTCCCTTTTATATCTAAGGTAAAACATAAAATCTTACACGTCATATGGGCTTAGGGCTGAGTTAGAGAATTCTGCAGAAAAACGTTCTACCCGACTTTCGATCGATCGAGTGTAATTCTCGATCGATCGAGCCAGTCAGAATTGCACACTCAATTTTGCAGTTAACTCGATTCCAACTTTACATAGAAGACCTATACTTTGAGCAAGTCTAAACAAGACTAACAACCTATTTTGATCATGGTTTGCCAATAATACAAATTAGAGTTCTAATACATTAGTTCCTAAGTACTTAGAACCTAACATTAACATCTCTGCCAACATGGACAAAGTGCCAAGCAACAAAACTAGAGTGGAGTTTTGATATCATCTATAATACTAAAGAGAGACCATGGTACACCTTTAGGGCTTTCACATACAACTTTAACAACAATAGCCGAATCACCTTCAATAATGGCAAATCCAGAACCATGGAGCAACTTCAATTGCTAGAAGAGCTGCCCTCACTACTAATGAATAGTCTGTTGAGCTTTGGAAAACATATATCTTAAATACATATTGTAGGGCAAAATTTTGGTTTTTCCTAAATCAATGGCGGAGCTAAGGTTGGAACAGCAGGGGAGTTTGTAACAAAATTCTCTTAGGTTCTAACCATTTCGGTCGACCAAGTGTCCTACAAGATTACTGCCTCAACTTATTTTAAAATTCTCCCATGTGCCTTTTTTGCTGAATAGTAAGTCATATTTGCTCGATCGAAATTCCATTTTGTCCAACTTCAATTTCATCTCTTGAAATCCCAATCCAATTACAAATTGATCCACAAAATACAAAATAATCAAATGTTTAATTACAAGAAAACTTTGGCATAGTATGCCAACACAAAAGAAACCTAACATCAATCATGATCCTGAGAATGGATTTAATGAAGCGAGTCTAGATTTGAAAGTAACCATAGAAGAGCCATATAGCTTTTGATGATCCAATAGAGAAAATGCATGGTTCTTATAGGGAATCAACTATCAAGGTTCATGCATTATGGAGCAATATTGTTACTACAAGATTTCAATTGAAAACGAAATTTGCCCTTTCTTTTTTATATGTTCAACTAAGCTTTATATATGTTGACATTGCATCCACTACCAATTCTGTGTTTTGAATAATAAAGTTGGATATTTGTTAAAATTTTTAGTACAATGATCGATATTATGTACTGATCCATCCTATTGAGGAATTTAAACTATGTGCATTCTTGATAAAATATTTTATGATAAGGTCCACAACTTTCCACATTTTATGCAGTTTGAGGAATAAAAATTTGAAATAGCTAACGCTCAAGAGAAATAAGGTCCATAACTATCCACGATGAAAAGGGAAAAAAAAGAAGATATAAAATGTATCCTCCAATCTAAAACTTAATATTTTGCCTATGATACGCACTATTTGTGTTCATTGTATTGTCAAGTATACTGTAGTTCTCAATTAGTACTGGACTGTCAACATTACTAATTTCATTGCGAATGCCACAAAGGTTTCATTAAATATTTTAAGCAATAATGAAAAGATGTTCATTGACAAGCTAAAACTAAATACAACTCAATGTTTCCCTTAAAGAAGAGACGTATTCTATCTAAGACAAAGAGTCCTATTGTATTGACACCATTACAGTTGAAGACTCCGTCGGTGATCTTCTTGGTGGAGAAAACAAGAAAGGTATAGGGGGGATTTGCAAGGAGTTGAGACTCCCTTCCAACATTTCCACCACTCTACTCCTTGATGGTCGGTTTGAGGGTTTAGTTTGTATGCACCACAAACTCACTATTATCATCTTTCTTGTACTTTCTTCATCTCCTTCCTTTAAAAATCCTAGCAGTCCTAACTCTTCATTTAGTTCAAGATGCTTGTAAATCCAATGCGGAAAATATATTTCACTTGAAAAATCAACACTAACATCAACATTCTTTCGGCCTCCCACCATTTCTAAAACCATCATTCCATAACTATAGACATCTGACTTGTGAGAGATCCCTCCAAAATTCCTACAAAATACTTCAGGAGCTATATATCCTGTAGTCCCTCTTGCACCCACCATTGATATATTACTCTTTTCTCTAGGACATATTTTTGCGAGGCCAAAATCAGAAATCTTTGGAAAAAAGTTCTCATCCAATAGAATGTTGTGAGGCTTTATATCAAAATGCAAAATTTGTGTGTTGCAACCTCTATGCAAGTACTCTAAGCCTCGTGCAATGCCGATTGAAATCTTGTATAATGTTTCCCAACCCAATTGATGATTAGAATTTGAGGGATTTCCTTTATATATGAACTTCTCAAGAGATCCATTAGGCATAAGCTCATAGATAAGAGCTCTTTTAGAACCCTCAACACAAAATCCCTTAAGAGTGACAATGTTAACATGAGAGGTCCTACTAATGCTTGCAACCTCATTAACAAACTCCTCTCCATTATCTTTCGTTTCTTTGATCAGAACCTTCACTGCTACAAAAGTGCCATCTTGTAATTTCCCCTTATAGACACTACCATAGCCCCCTTGGCCTAATTTATCATTAAAGGACTCGGTCATTGTCTTTATATCTGCATAACTGTATCTTCTAATAGCAAGAGGTCCATAATTCCTTAGAAAGGCTTCAAAATCCGGATGAGTTAGAGTTTTGTTCTTCCAAATATTAATTATTTTTATTAATGAGAACTTTCTCCAGAAGCAGCGTATTATAACCATTAGAACTCCAATTCCAACAGATGAAGTAGCTGTAATAAAAGAATAGAGATTATAAAGTTATGTGGTCCAACAAATGAAGCAGCTGTAATAAAAGGACAGAGATTATAATGTTATGTGGTGACATAACCATAACTCAAACAACCTATTGATAATGTCTTGAACCTCAATAAATTTGCATTTTCTTTGTAGTGACAAAAGACTAACAATGAAGAAGCAAAAGCTAAGGATGACTTGGCATCCAATACCTTAAGCAGAATAGAGGAGTTAGGTTTTATTTGACAGGAGATTGGGAGCCTCGGAGGAAAATCATGAACTATGAAAAATTTAGCTATTGTACTGATGGATTCGTACATACAAGCTAGTACATAGCATTGAACAATAATAAAAATAGAGCAAATGGAACCATTACCAAATTGATAGCAGAACCTTATATAATTGCATGAATAATACTCTAAAGATTTGATAGTTAGATACACTATGAGAGACTGAGAGGGAATAAAAAAGGGGTCACGGTTTATGTTTTAAAGACACACAAGCTCACTTCCATATAGAATCATTTTTCTATAGGTAGGCAATCCAACCAAACATGTGTATATTACTATCAACAAATAATTTGATTAAAGAAGTAATGTTACCTATCACTATCGCTTTCAATCTCTGACTCCCTGCATCTAAAGCATCAAAGAACATCACTGTTAGTTGAATAATTTAAAAAATAATAATGAAACAAATTAAGGAGCCAAATTTGTTTATTTATTTTTAAATTTAAATCTCAACTGTACTTAGCAAAGAGCAATGAAGATCAGTCTACCATTATCTGATACAGATTTTATAACAACAAAGTTCATTCTTTTTCTATGTATTAATCTACAAATTCGTTTCCATGTCATTGAAGATCTAATCAAGACGTTGATTCAAAAAAGGTAATGATTGTTGGAGAAAATCGCGGGATTGAGACAATTAATATAAAATTCAAATTCAAATTATTTTTAACTTTTATATGTAATCCTATAATAAATATAGATACTATATTCTGAAGTATTTTCAGGAAAAGTATATGAGAATCCTAAGAGGTTGACTTAATGGTTTTTAAGGCCTCATAACATCTTTGAGGTTTTGGTTTCAAAACCTTTAGCCAATATGTTAAGGTCATTCCCAAGTTGTTACCTTCTGTAATAACTTGATGTGTGTGTGACGAAGGGACTTCGCATTTACGAGGAAATAGTCAGATACTCGAAGAGGTCTGGATATCCTAGATTCTAAAAAAAGAAAAAAAAAAGTGTGTGAGAAAATGTGGCCCTTTAGGCTCTTGTCTAATGGATGTAGGCCACAAGATCAAACAGCGTAAACTATCATGTTTTTCTCTCATCTCTTTTTATATTCTTCATCACAAATTTCTACAACTGATTTTTAACCCCTCAAAACTATGCTTTGAGTCTCTTGGATGTATATCTCCCAAGATACAATGATCAACACACAAAAAAAGCACAACAATTTGAGTGCACACAAATAGAATTGTGTCTCTTTCTCTCTCTGACTCTATGCATGAAGATAGACATGCCAAATTTGTTTGAAATGAAAGAAAGGCAAATAGTTTAAAGAAACACTTGCACCAAATCAAAAACGTGTGCATTAGTGAATTGACAAATTGTTATGGACTAAAAGGTATTGCAGACAAATAGATAGATTGTGAATGTTTCACCCCTTACAACAAGTACTTTAAGTTTCTAGGACGTCCGTCTCTAAGAATATAATGATTAACCACATACAAAAGAAGTACAACAATTTGAGTGTACAACAAATAGAACTATATCTTTTTTCTGTTTTTGGCTTTATGTACAAAAATAAGAATGTAAAACTGACTCAAATGAGTGAGAGTCGAACTATTTATATACACATTTGCACCGATATAGAAAAAGTGTAGACATATTGTTCTGGATAAAAAATAGTTCAAATAATAAAAAATTTAAAACCGGATAATCAAAGCCCAACCCATATGCCCAACCCAATCCAAACCGGCCATGCAGCGGGGCAACCCTCGCGTGTGTGATGCCCCTTGGGATGCATCAAGCAACGGAACAGAAATATTTGCAGTACTTGTATTAGGATTTACCATAACATAAGAATGTAACGAAATTTATATGCAAAGAACCCTACATGCATTTTCAATGTATGTGTACTGTGTACATGTCGGTCTAATTTTGTTTTGAGTTATTCGATGTCTATATATACCTTTGTCTGCAATGGCACAATGAAACTTTCCATTCTGTTCGAGTTCACATAGACCTCCCCGACCATAACAACCTCTCTGATTAGGTTTTAATTTTTGCTGTGTGATCCATTAACCCCTGTTGTCATGGCTGCAACTAACTTAAAAAAATCTTTGTTTTCAAATACATCTTGTTTTTCTAATCTCTACTTGTTTGAGTATATCAGAAAATGCAAGTCTAAAAGTTATTTGAATACTATCATGATGACTATTGGAAAAGATCTCAGGTTGACAAAGAAGAAACTAGACTATCTCAGAATAAAAATATGCAAAGGAGTTCGTTTGAGAAGAGTGAATGTTAAAGGTTTAGCTCACAAAAGGCAGATGAGAGAAAACACCATTCCCACTGATCTGTCATCTAAGCACAAAGTGTACTTCATGATGAAGTCCGCATTCAAGATTATGGACATGTGTTTGTGGTACCTTGACAGCGGCTGCTCAAGACACATGACTGGAGACCGATCTCTCTTCAAGGTTTTCGAGTCTAAGAAAGGTGGCAATGTCACTTTTGGTGATGGGAGCAAATCACAGATTAAAGGAAAGGGAATCATCTCTCTACCTGGACTGTCGGACATTACAAATGTTCTATATGTAGAAGGTCTAAGAGTGAACCTGTTGAGTATAAGTCAGATATGTAATCAAGACTTCATGGTACTATTTTTGAAAGGAAAGTGTCTTGTCATGGATGAGTCTGGAAAGAAACTCATAAGTGGTGTTCGCACTCTAGACAATTGTTATGGATTGGTTCCTGATACTGATATTGTGTGCAATAGCATTTGTTTACCAAATGAAGATCTATGACATCAAAGGATGAGACATGCTAGTTACAAACATCTTTTAATTGTATTTAAACATGAATCAGTCTTGGGGATACCAAAACTCAGTAGAGTGAGCAATGTGGTGTGTGGACCATGTCAGCTTGGAAAACAGACGAAAGCTAAACATCTGGCACCTAGACATCTGCTACATCTAGACCATTGGAGCTTTTACATTTGGATCTTATGGGTCCAACTAGAACCGAGTCTCTTAGTGGTAAGAGATACATCATGGTTGTGGTAGACGACTTCACTAAGTACACTTGGGTTATCCTCCTACGATCCAAGTCTGATGCTCTTGAGCACATTGAAGCCTTGTGTACAAGATTGCAGAATGAAAAAAGCCTAAAGATTGATCAAATTCGAAGTGACCATGGTAAAGAATTCGAGAACTCATATATGGAGTCCTTTTACACAAGATCAAGTATATCTCAAGAATTCTCTGCTCCTATTACTCCTCAGCAGAATGGTATAGTAAAAAAAAAGAACATGGTTATTTAGGAGATGGCTAGAGCCATATTGCACAATAAGGATATGGCTAGAAACTTGTGGGGAGAAGCCGTTAACAATGCATGTCATACGGTTAATAGGGTATACTTTAGACCCGATACCAAGAAGACTCCATATGAGTTATGGAAAGGAAGAAAGCCAAATGTGAAGTATTTCAGAATTTTTGAAAGTACTTGTTTCATTCTTAAAGATAGAGAGAATGTAGGAAAATTTGACTCCCGAAGCAATGAAGGAATATTTCTGGGATACTCCTCTACAAGCAAGGCTTATCGGGTATACAATAAAAGAACCATGAAGGTAATGGAAACAATGAATGTTGTTATTGATGAATCTTCAGATTCTAGTTCTGAAAAAGTTAGTGAGGAATTCCCCAAAGAAATTCTTCCTCCTGAGCCAAAGGAAATTCAAGAAATTGTTGAACAAGAGCCCGCATCTCTAAGTACTCCTGATACTCCGAGTGTTATGGAAGATTCTGCAGATATATCCACTTCACCAGATTCTGAATCCCATGAAGAGAAAGGACCTTCTTCCAGGATTAAATTAAATCATCCTCCTGAAGTTATTGTAGGAAACATGAATGAACTCATATTAAGGAAGCGTACAGTTGATAAATGTGTTGCTAACTTTGTATCTTATTCTTGTTATTTGTCACAAGTTGAACCCACTAAAATTGAGGAAGCTCTTCAAGATGAAAGCTGGGTTGAAGCAATGCATGATGAACTGCTTCAGTTTCAGAGGAATGATGTCTAGACTCTAGTACCTAGACCGGAGGGTGAGCACATCATCGGCACAAAGTGGATATTCCATAATAAGACTGATGAGGAGGGTAATGTGATCCGCAATAAGGCTCGTCTTGTAGCTCAAGGATACTCATAAATGGAAGGAGTAGAATATGATGAGACATTTGCCCCAGTTGCCCGTATGGAGTCCATCAGAATTCTTCTAGCCCTAGCATGTCACTTAAATTTCAAGTTTTACCAAATGGACGTAAAGACTGCTTTCTTGAATGGGCTCCTTAAAGAAGATGTTTATGTGGCTCAACCAAAAGGATTCATTGATCCACACTTTCCTGATCATGTGTTGTACCTCAAGAAGGCACTTTATGGCTTAAAGCAAGCCCCTAGAGCTTGGTATGATCGGCTCACACAATACTTGGTGTCACATGGGTTCACAAGAGGAAAAGCTGATCAGACTCTCTTCATCAAAAGGGAAGATGGCGAGTTGATAGTTGCTCAAGTCTATGTTGATGATATCATTTTTGGGTCGACTAAGGATGAACTTGCTCATAACTTTTCAAAACTCATGCAGGCCGAGTTCAAGATGAGCATGATTGGAGAACTGACACACTTCCTTGGATTACAGATTCGTCAACAAGATTCAGGTATATTCCTATCTCAATCCAAATATGCTAAAAATCTTGTGAAAAAGTTTGGTTTAGAATCTGCTAGTTCTATTAGAACCCTTATAAGCCCAAATGTTAAACTCACTGTTGACTTGTTAGGTAAAAGTGTTGATTCATCTCTTTATAGAAGCCTGATAGGTAATCTTCTTTACCTCACTGATAGTAGACCTGACATTAGTTACAGTGTGGGAGTGTGTGCTAGATATCAGGCTAATCCCAAAGAGTCTCATATGATTGCTTTGAAAAGAATCATAAAGTATATCAAAACCATTGCCAAATTTGGTGTGTGGTACAGTAAGGACACAAATAATGTCTTAGCTAGGTATTCTAACGCTGATTGGGCTGGGAATGTTGATGATAGAAAAAGTACATCGGGGAGTTGTTTTTATGTGGGTAATAATCTTGTCTCCTGGATGAGCAAAAAGCAGAATTTCATCTCATTATCCACTACAGAAGCTGAGTACATCGCTGCCGATAGCTATTGCACCCAACTCCTATGAATGCAAAAACTCCTCCATAATTATGGTATTTGTCAAGAGCATCTTACCATCTACTGTGACAATACCAGTGCCATCAACATCTCTAAGAATCCGGTTCAACATTCTCGAACTAAACACATAGAGATTCGACATCACTTCATTAGGGAGCTTGTCGAAGATGGTACTCTCACTCCTGAGTTTATTCACACTAATGATCAGAAGGCTGATTTGTTTACCAAACCTCTTTACAGCAAACGGTTTGAATTCCTTCATCAAAACATCGGTGTCATCTCCATGGATTAATCTCTTCCTATCCTCCTTCCTCCTCATGCATTTGCATCTAGTTTTATGCATTACTTTGTTTAATTTGTTTTTGTTTGTTTTCTTTTTAGTTTTGGTTTATTTTGTTTTTCATATAAAAATTTTAAAAAAAAATTTGAAAAATTGAAAAATACAAAAACAGTGTGTATGTGTACATTGGTACTTGTGTACCTTGGATGACCATTGAAACAAAATTTTCTAAACTTTGTATCTTTTGTAGCTTAGATGAGCATCTCTATGCACAACTAAGCAAATGAGATTTGTGGCTCGTGTTTGTGATGAGTAAGGTTAAGTGATCTCTTGTACTTAACACTCGTATCACTCTTTTTGACGGGAAGGACTAGAAAATCCTAAGAGAAAGGCATAAATAATCATCTCACCACTGTTGCCCACCAATCATGAAATGACATCTGTATGTTTCGGCATAACAAAAGTGCAATGTCAATGACATTTGTATGCTTCAGTATAGAAAAAGTGCAATGTCAAAAACTTAACATCATTGGGTATTTCTTTTCTCTCTCTTATATACCCAAGCATGATTCGTTTAAAAAGAAAATGTGCAAAAAAAAAAAAAAGCAAAAAAAAAAAAGACAAAATGCTTTAAATATGATTGCAAGCGTGTCTTCTAGGAGATGTGAGAGTTATAGGATATACCTCGAAGGTGATAATTTTCATTAAACAGTTATGATTGTGTATGAGTTAAAGTGATTTTCTCATATCTCAAATTGTCATAACATGTAGACACTCATGCAATTTTGCGATTTTTTTCACACATAACACGCAATATTCTTTGCTACTTTTGATATATGTGCAGGTATAATGTGATTTGGCCATCACAAGGAATACTTGTGTTAATGTATGCTCACTAAACTGTCTTGACTTGTTTTTTAAATATAAAATTAGTTAGACTTGTTTAGTGTGTGTATGTGTGTGTGTGTGTGTGTTTTGGATCTAAATGCCCATCATTTTTATTGTTGTGAGATGTTTTTGAGAGCTTAAAATGTTGTTTGGATCTGTGTTTAAGGAGCATGTTTCATTGCATTCACATCTGTGTTTTTCTCTCCTTTGAAAAACTGATTTTAAGCAATCTCGATAGCTTTCAACAGATAAGTTATCCATCGAGACTCTTTAGCTGATTTTTATCGCAATCTCGATAGCTCTCGATAGCTACTTCGATCAATCGAGAAACTTTCTGTCTCCTCGATAGCTACCTCGATCCATCGAACTTCTTTATGTTGAAAACCTTTTGGCTAATCCTCGATAGCTCCTCGTTAGCTAGTTCGACAGCTAAAACACGCATTTTAAACTTCGATAGATGCTCGATAGCTCTCGATCGATCGAGATTTATGAGATTTCTATATAAAGAGCTGTCACGATTTCTAATCTCACACCTTCGATTTCTCTCGACAGATTCTCTCTTCTCTCACTCCCAAACACCTCAAACTTAAACCCCTCACATTCCTCACTTCATTTTCGGTCTCAAGATCCTTATTTCTCTTCTGGTATGATACTTTCTTCATCTTTATCATGCATTTTCATGATCTTTGACCTAACTTTTGAGTTTTTGTTAAAATTTTGGGATGGGTTTTTGTTTAAATGATCTTTAAACTTCATGCATTGCATTACATATGCATTATAATAATGTTTCATGCATTTTAGATGTGTGTTTTACTTTGTGTTCTGCTATGTGCTGGTAGGTTTAGATTGGACTGAGCCTATGATGAATTTATTATTGCATGTCACATGTTCATGCATTCTCATACATACGTACTTTCAATTGTGTATATTTTGATATATCAACTGCTTGGTACTTTTCTGATTGTCTTCCTCTCTTTCTTTCTTTCTCTCCCTCTTACGTTAGTTGCGTCATGGCACCTAAGTGTAAGTCCACTCCGTCTCGGAACCCTCTTCGTTCCGGGGCATCTTCTTCCTCTATTCCTTCTGACCCCACTCCTTCTTCCATTAGGTTCCATGATGAGAAGGCCAAATCAGACTTCTTTGAGAACTTTTCACGACGCGACATTCATTTGGATCGCCAAGTCGTTTGTCAGATTTTTCTGACACTGACCTACCCACTGTCATCTACAGTCGGGGTTGGGAATCACTATGTGGCGCCCCGGTCACATGCCCTTCTGTGATCATACAGGAGTTCTACTCCAATATGCACGGATTCGACTACTCTACACCTCTCTTTATCACTCGCGTTCGAGGTGTGCACATGGTAGTCACTCCGGCTATTGTAGTCAAGGTACTACACGTACCTAGGGTAGCACATCCTGACTACCCTGGTTCTGAGCATCTGAGGACTGTGTCCAAAGACGAGCTCGCATCTCTATTTTGTGAGACACCATCTTCTTAAGGCGACCGCCAAAACACCCCTTGCTTGGCCTTTGCTAAAGGTCCGAGATTCTTAAACATGGTGATGACATTTGTTTTCCATCCACTGTCTCACTATAACACTATCACAGAGCCTCGCGCTCGATTTTTGTTATCCCTCATTGAGGGTCTCACTATTGATTTATCACGAGACTCCTCTGCCATTTTTCCGTTGTCTATCCTGAGTCTCCTCACTTTTCGTTTATGTGTGCCATTGACGCTGCTACCGTAAAGCGGAGTTTTGCACAGCTTCGCTTGAGGCAGACCCAGACGTAGATGGCAACTCCTCCCACTCCTTCAGCTCCATCCACCTCTGCTCCCCCTTCTTCTGCAGGAGGTGTGACTCTGGATGCGATCATGGCGTAGTTTCAGCACATGGATGCTCGCCTTGATACACCCTCTACTGAGTTGTATCAGGTGAACACTCGTGTCGGCCGTATTGCCAGACGACAGGCTCGCCTTGGTGGCTTTGTGAAGTCTCCCTATCCTCCTCCCGAGGCATCCGAGGACGATGATGGCTCTGACGACGATGATGATAGTGAGGATGGAACTGATTTTACTCCTAGGTCAGTCCCTGATTTTTTTAAATCGTTTTTAAAATAGTCCCTACCGTCAACCCAGTTACGGAAAGAGCTGAGGTGGCAAACAGAAGTGCCAGGTGTCAAAGCCAACTAATAAAATATTATAGAAAATGCCAACTATCTAATTCAAACCCACGAGACCCTCACATGACCAAGCCATGTCACGTTCCTGACTCTTTTCCCCCACGTGACATTCCACATGACCGAGCTTATCAACTACCTTCAACCACTTCAGTCCTAAATCCCTAAATTTCACCTGAACTCTAAAATCCCCAAATTAGCTCGTGCTCCCTGAGAAAACTCAAGCCCAGTCCCCTAAGAAAACTCAACCCCATTTTTGTGAAACGATTTCCTTGACAAATCAGTGTGACTTAGAACGACGATGTGATTTGGAGGAGGAGGAGAACGTCGCGATTTGAAGCTCGATTTACCGCATCGATTCTGACATCTGAGATTCTCATATGTGTATATCTATCTCTCTATGTGTGTATATCTGTTTCTCTGTGTGTATATTTGTCTCTCCATCTCTTTTTATATGTCTCTCTCTCTTACTTTTAACACATTCTATCTATGTATGTAAATATGTCTCTCTCTCCTACTTTTAACGCGTTCTGTCTATGTATGCAATTTTGTCTCTCTCATCGATTAGGGACCACACTTTTGGTGATTCATTATGCTTTAATTTGGTGTTTGTCATTGTTTGGCCTTTAGTGATCAATGTGGTCCACGTGTGTTCCCTGTTATCAGTAAATTATATACATTTTTGGCATTGTTTTGTGTTCCCTGTTGGAGCTTATTGTTTAGAATGTATAGAGTCAGTGCATGTTTGACTGTTTGGTTTAGTTTTGTCTTTATTGTAATAAAATAATCAGTACTTTTTTTCCATGCATGCAGAATGGATGATTTATTTACTATGCATGTGCATCATGGGGGGCATTTCACTGAAAATCTTAAGGAGTATGTGGGGGGTGAAGTGGGGGTAGAGAATTGTGATCCTGATGAGTGGTCTAAGATAGAGATTGAGGCCATTTGTAGGGATTTT
This sequence comes from Notholithocarpus densiflorus, assembly GCA_030021035.2. Classification (NCBI taxonomy): domain Eukaryota; kingdom Viridiplantae; phylum Streptophyta; class Magnoliopsida; order Fagales; family Fagaceae; genus Notholithocarpus; species Notholithocarpus densiflorus. Next base: position 674,452 of record JARYZH020000121.1, read on the forward strand.
GGGTACACTGCTGTGAGCAGGCTATGGTACATAGTGCCTGGGGATAATTAGGAGAATAGGGTGTTCTACTTGATCAAGGATGATAAAGATGCAATGCTCATGACTGAATTGGTGAGGGGTCATGGGCAAATTCATGTATATGTAGAGCATCCAGTATATGATCATATCCTCATTAATGGGGGTAATGGAGCAACAATGGAGGTTGTTGTAGGAAATGAGCATGATGACTTTGTGGATGTTAGTGATTCTGAGGGGGAACTTGCTTATGATGCTTATTACAATGGTAAGGGCTACTTTTGTAGTAGTGGTTCTAATGATGAGGATGGGTCCTCTGGTGGTGATAATGATTTTGATGGTCATCAGTATTTCTATGAAGGTGACATGGATGATGATTTTGGCAGGGATGATAAGGGTGATAGGGATGATAGGGGTGATAGGAATGGTGGTGTTGTTGGGTCTGAGGGTGGTTATGATGGTGGTGAAAATCCTGCTCCCACCAATGGAGATGGTGTCCAAATTGATTCTGAAGTTGAAATAATAGGATGTAGGAGACTTGGTAAGGAACCAGTTGTTGATGAACCAGAAGAGGATTGGGCTATCACCTCTGACAGTAATGATGATAGTGATATGGAAGGGACCAAAGAAATGAACCCCAACCAGAGGTTTGTTGGAGCAGATAGTGATGACAGCTGGGATAATGAGGTTGAGGCACTAGTGCCAGATCAAATGGGGGCTGGTGTAATGAACTCAGATTACACCAGTGAGGAGTTGTTAAGTCTCACTGAGTCATCAGATGATGGGGGGGTTGATGATAGTGGCAGTGAGGGTCATGGTGATCATGGACAGGTGGACAATGTCACTAGGAGGAATAAGTTTCTAGTGTTTAAGCCAGTCTCTAATCCTGAACACCTTTGATTTGAGAAGGATATGTTGTTTATTTCTCCTAAATAGTTCAAGGATGCTATCACTGAGTATGCAGTGTGTGGTGGATAGGGAATGAGGTTTGTGAAGAATGATAAGATAAGGGTTAAAGCCAAGTGTCAATCTCCATGTAAGTTTACAGCTTACCTAGCAAAGATGTCCAGGGAGATGACTTATCAACTTAAGACCCTGAACTTGGAGCTCACATGTACAAGGAGCTACAAAAATCCAAGGTGTACTGCCAAGTTCCTTGCAAAGAAGTTGATGAAAAAGGTAAGGAGACAACCTGACATAAGACTGAAGGATATTCAAGATATTGTTCATGAGAAGTATGTGGTGAATATCAGTGCTGGGAAGGCTAGCAGGGCTAAAGAAAGGGCTCAAGAGTTTGTAGATGGGGCTTTCATAGAGCAATACAATCAACTTTGGGATTATTGTGCAGGACTGAAGAAATCCAGTCTTGGTAGTACAATTCTGATGAAGACTCACACTTTAAATGAGGGAGACTTGACAGCTAAGATGGATTTACATACTGGAGTGCCCTACTTTGAGAGGTTGTATATATGCTGGGTCGAGTGTAAGAATGGATTCTTGGCAAGCTGCAGGCCATTAATTGGATTGGATGCTTGCAGTGGTGGAAGCTGAAACCAAGGACTCATGGACTTGGTTTATCAACTTGCTGCTAGCTGACATTGGTGATAGTAAGAGGTGGGCTTTCATAACAGGCCAGCAAAAGGTATTATAATATTTTATGTTTATATTGTCTATTCCCAAATAAAATAACAAATATCATTTAGTTTATATAACAAATATTTTATGTTTATATTGCTAACTGCTTGTTGTTTACCTTGGCAGGGGTTAGTGCAGGCATTTGCAGATAACTGGCCTCATTATGAACACATAATCTGTTATAGACATTTATACAACAACTTGAGGAAGCAACATCCTGGTCTCTTGATCAGGGATTTGTTCTGGAGAGCAGCAAAAGCTACTTATGCACAGGAGTTTGAGAGGTTAATGAATGAGATGAAGGATGTTGATAAGGGTGCATATTTTTGGTTGAAAGGGCATACCACAGCAATATGGGCTAGACACATGTTCAGGACTAATGGTCTAACTGATACTGTCCTAAACAATATGTGTAAAAGCTTCAACAGCAGGATAATAAAATTCAAAGGGAAGCCCATTATCAGTATGGTATGAAAATGTCATGTACTTTATGTAATTCATGTATGCATGTTTGAGTTATATACTGTATACCATGGACTAATATGTGGGTTGTTTATGTGTGCAGCTTGAGGACATCAGACTGTATTTGATGAACAGGTCCCAACAAAATAGACTAAGTATTTTGAAGGTGGAGTCTGAGCTGAGCCCTAAAGTATGTAAAAGATTGCATAGGGAAAAGATGGGTGGCAGTAGATGGTTGGCTTGTTGGGCTTCTGACATAAGGTTTGAGGTTAAGAATGGGCTGGTTAGCTTTATTGTGGACCTATCTAAGAGGACTTGTAGTTGTAGGAAATGGAACATCTCTGGCATTCCATGCTGCTATGCAATTTCATGCATTTTCTTCAACAGAGAGACAGCTGAGAAGTACATTGATGACTGCTACAGAGTTAGCACATACAAGGCATGCTATGAGCCAGTGATTGATCCAATCAATGGTCAGAATATGTGGACCCCAACTAAACTCCCACCTGTGCAGCCTCCAATAAAGAGAAGGCCACCTAGCAGGCCCAAGAAGAAAAGAGCAAGAGAACTCAATGAACCAAGCAAGGGGCATAGCAAGGGTTTGGGTATTGCAAAGAGATGCAAATCATGTGGGAAGATAGGCCACAACAAAAGAAGTTGCAAAGGTGAGGTTGGGGGCAATTCTTCACTGCTTACAACTGCTGCTAGTGGTCCAAACAGAAGGAGTTCTAGGCCAAAATAGGTATAATACCAGTTTATTCATGAATCACCTTTTATTGTACTTGTTCTCTACCTCTTGAAGTTAACTTGAGTGTATATGTATGTGTAGACAAGTATCAGTGGTCATGGTGGTAGAGCAAGTGGAGTGGCCATCAATGAGCCAAATCAACCAAGGGTACCATCTACCAATAGAGAACCCTACCAGCAGCCAGCAAGCACTCATCCACATAGAAGTAGTGTAGTAACCACCAATCCAACTACAAGCAGTGCACCCTCCAACAGGCCAGCCAACAACAGTGCAGCAACCGCCTATCCACCTAGGAGTAGTGCACCCCCAACACTTTAACATCCAAGAGGAGGAAGGGAAGTATCACAAGTGACACTTTGAATATATCAAGAAATGCATCTAGGTACAGAGAAGTATTGAGGGCTAATGAGAGCCAAGCATCTGTGCATGGGCCAAGGGGATCAGATAATGGAATCTGAGCTTTTCACTATTTGGATTTTTTTTTTTTTAACTTTTGTCTTTTTGTAGTCAATTTGTATAGCTGAACCATGTGGTGCTTTTTGTAATGCTTTGTAGTCAGTTTGTATAGCTGAACTATGTGGTGCCTTTTGTAATGCTTTTGTAGTCAGTTTATATAGTTGAACTTTTGGCATGCTTTTTGTAATGATGGTTGAACTATGGTTGACTTATGTCCATTTTTGTATAGTTGAACAGTGGCAGCTAAGTAGGGTGATATGTGGTGCAATTACCTTTTATTTTTGTTGCCTGAACAATGGCTTAATTAACTAACTTGGATTTCATGCTTGATATCTATATTGGATGGAAAAGTCTGACGTGTCAAACAGTATAAAAAAAATAAAAAAAATGCCACATCATCCGCCACCTGGACTAACATGTCAACAATTTTAATTTTATTTTATTTTATAAAATGTCAGCATAATTTTAAATTAGAGAAAAAAAAAAAAAAAAAAAAAAACAACAACAACAACAACAAATAATTGAATCCTAACTCAGGTCTATCAACAACAACAAAAAAAATCCCTTTCCTCAAAAAATAACAAAAATCCCCAAGTCACAGTCACAATTTTTTCACGTGTCTTTAACGTCCCAGCTTTTATGATTGCACTATCTTCTCTAATGATGAGGTAGGAACCTGCAAAATTACTTTGCCACAGTGACAAAGAGAGGATCCCAAACCACAGATTCATCAAGGGGTAACCTAGAAACTACTGGTTCTCCAATAACCCTCTGCCCTGCAATTTAAAGACGAGTTCTTTATCTTATCTTTCTTAAACAATAAATCATATAGAAAAAAGAAATCTGGAGATTAGCATACATGAGTTCTAGAACTAAAGGCCAACAACCTGAAGATGGCCACCTAAACCAAATCAATCAGCTAGGATAGGGGAAAATAAAAGTCTTGGGATCTTAATCACCCGCGTACATATATATTGGGTGTTTGAGTGCGTGTATATATCAATGTGTGTCTAGTTCATAACCTTTAGAGCCATATGAAAAGCATTGTTAAACTTTTGGTCACATCCTATGAAAATCATTTTTCATGTCTTAGATTAATATTTTGTTAAGGAAGATTGCAAAGAATGTTCCCCCAAAATAAGTGAAAGCCCAATTTCAAGTGTAAAGATGCAACTTTTACTTTTAAATAAAATGATTCTCGATAATTGTAGATTAATGCTACCATCAAATAAACTTTATCAAATCAAACAGAAATTTATAAGATTAGAGAATTAAAGACCATTTCTCCAAGCTGTAGCTATTTCTTCCGTAGCATCAATGCTCATTACATTACATGAACTGTAGTCAAATCATCAAGGAGAATTTCTCCAATGATATTCATGGAATAAATTTTAAGGAAACAACCATGATAAATAAAACAGATCAACTGCTTTATTCATTAGTCTGACCACAGCATATGAAGAAATCACAGACAAGGGAAAAAGCCCAGTGTGTCCATGTCCATGGGTGTGTGACTGTCCCTGTTTAATGAAAGGAAGGAGAAGGAATTTTAGATTTTAGGGAGTGTGTTTTACATAGGTTTGTGACTGTCCCTGTTTAATGAAATAAGCAAAATTCTGAATCAAACTAAAAAGATTTGATTTGGGTTTTCTAAAAAAAACTTACGTGTTCTCTAAAAAAAAAAAAAATGATACGTTAGTCCAAGTTGCAGTTGATGTGGCAAGTTTTTTTTTTTTTTTTTTTTTTCTATATTTAGACCGTTTGACACATCAAACTTTTCCATCCAAGAGATAACAGCAGGGAAAAGTTAGGGACCAAATTGATACAATTGAAAAGTTAGGGACTAAATTGAAATATAATGTAAAGGATAAGGACCAAATATGTAATTTACCCAAAAATTATCAATTAAATAATTTCAAGTTAACCACTCTTGAACTAATGAGTACAACTGACATATGTAGCCCTATTTTATCAGAAAAAGACATGTAGCCATATCATCAAACAAGTTGAGGGGTTTAAGCAAATAAAGGCTATGAGATTATTGACAAAAAAAATAATTTGCCTGTAAGCTATAATGCTATATGAACTTAGAGTGCTTACCAAGATCAGCTTCTACCATGTAAATGCAGGTAACACATATGAAGGATATGCATCATATTTGGATGCAAGAGCTTGCACAGAAGATAAGTCTGCAGCTTCTCCAAAACCAACAAGTCCAAGTTCGTTTGCATGGATCCCACCAGTGATAAAAGCTGACTGGATTCCAGCAGCATTTGCACCCTTGATGTCATGATGGAGAGAGTCACCCACAGCAATAGAATCAGAAACATCCACATCAGCCATGGCCATAGCTGCTTCATAGATTATCTAAAACAGTTGTCAAATGGTATAAAACTAGACTCTGGGAAGCATACAGGAAGGATGTATATCTAGTTGAAATAAATACAATGAAGCGAACAAGGGTTGTATCACAAACACTATAGTCAAGAGAAAGAGAGATCATGTCCCATCTTTCAGAGTGACAATTTCTCAGCTTGAAGATCAAACATCTATACATATCACAACCAAATAATTGATAAATAGAAATAGCAGAACAAGATTCTTATATGTATGCATGTATGTATGTATGTGTGTATGTATATATATATATATATGTATGTGTGTATGTATATATATATATATATATATTTATATATATAAGAATAGCTTATTGATAAGAGAATACTTCATGATCCTGGGTGCACCATAGTGCTCGCCATGTGGCTGACACCGTACCATAGTGATGAGTTTAGGGCCATAACAAGTTTCAAAGAATTATTTGATATGTGCTGTGTAAGAATGCTTATATGGATATGATTTTCAACCAATGTTTTGATGAGAAGTTTCAAAAGATGATTTGGCAAAGTGTGTGAAAATTTCTTCAGATATAGGCGAATAGTAGAAAGTAAAAACTGTTCCATTGACTTTTTATATTATGAGACACATAGCTGATTGTTTGTAATAATAGTTGCAATTCATTAATCAACTTATATATGTCAAAATAATTATAAATTTGGTAAAAAAAAGATATCTATGAACAATATGATCCAACTTGAAATTTTGAAAATTTCTTGCTTAGTTATTTGAAAGAGTATGTAATGCTAACACATTAAACTAGTTGCTAAACCATGCATGGACAGAAAATTTTATTGAAAATAATTATGAATCATATGTATATAAAAAAAAAAAAATATATATATATATATATATCAATCAATAAAATGCCAAATCAGAGAATTTGTGAAAAAATGCAATGTAATTAAATTAAAATTTGTTTAGATAAGAGTAAATGTAATTTAATTAGAATTTGTTTAGTTTAGTGTTAGGTTGTTTTATTATAATTAAATAGTGACTTTTAATTGTTTTAACTAACAACAACAACAAGCCTTAATCCCAAATTTTTGGGGTTAGTTGTTGAGGAGATTAGTTAGGGTCAAGTACATGTATTCTTTTTCTCCATATTCTATCTAAAGTCATATTTTCTGTTACTTCCTTAATTGATAAGTCCTTTTTAATTACTTTTACTAATGTTGTTTTGGGTCATCCTCTACTTTTTTCAATTCCCTCAACTTGGATTATTCACTCTTTTTTACTAGTGCATTAATCACTCTCATTTGAACATGACCAAACTATCTCAAGCGACCCTCTCATCTTTTCATCGATAGGAGCTACCTCTATCTTTAAGTGGATTTCCTCATTTCAAATCTTGTGTACATTCATTTATCCATCTTATCATTCTCATTTCAGCTACACTCATTTTATGAATATGTTGTTTCTTAACAACCCATCATTTAGTACCATAGAGCAACTAGTCATATAGCAATCTTATAAAATTTTCCCTTTAAGCTCTTATCTTATGATTCACATCCTTTTCAATCTCTCCACCTCTATGAATTACTTATCCAAGATATCAAAAGCTCTCACTCTTTAGTATCTCTGGGCCATCAAGTTTTACCATCCATTACTTTTACTACACTTACATTCCATGTACTCTGTTTTATTCCTACTAATTGAAAGCCTTTAAATTCTAGAGTGTCTCTCCAAATTTCTAACTTGGCATTAACTCCACTCCTAATTTCATCCACTAAAACTATATCGTCTGCAAAAAAAAACATAAACCAAGGGACCTCTTGAATCGTAGTGAGCTCATCCAAATTAGACATGGAAAAAAAATCAAATTAACATATACACATACACAATATATTAAAAATACATATTTAGAGATATATCAATAAATAAAAATCCAAATCAAGAAAATTTGTAGAAAATATGCAACTTTACTAATTTTTAAAAAGTTTCAAAAAGACCTAACGCAATTTAATCAAAATTTGTTTAGTGTTTAGTTGTTTTATTCAAATAAAAGAGTTCTAATTGGTTTTAACGAACATGTAACAAAAATTGAAATTAAACAAGATAAATTAAAAGCTTATTTGGCAACAGAAGAAAGAGTCAACCAATAAGTCAAAAACTTCATTTTATTTATATTGTATAGATTATATCATAAGCAAAGGATGAGACAAGGAACTACACATTGCAAGCTCAGTTATCCACAGCACCTGTTTATACTTGCATGCTACCTAGAACAAGGGTGTCACTGTCTGGGTGCACATGAGCACACAACGTGATAAAGTCCATGATGCTTTCTTTTTATTGGTAAATGATGATGACAAAGAGAATATGTGATGAGATCACCTTATCAGGCTTCCCCATCCATTTCACTTCACCACCAAGCTTTTCATATTTGGCCGCCAGTGTACCTATTAATATTAAATCACCAAACGGTAAACCCAATAGATCCGAAAGCTATAAGACAAATAAATTACAAAAAATTGATTTACCAAAAAGGAAGACAAAAATATCATAGAAATTCAATATTTAGTTCAACTGACTAGAATTTAGTAGTAATAGACCGTGTGACCTAAATCAACCTTTTTTTTTATGATAGGTGTGACCCAACTCAACCTTTAATAGTAATTCAAAAAATTTACAAAAGACTTGATTCTGATGCAACTAAATAAATTTCACAAAGAGCTAAACTGCTGGACTAAATATGGAATTCTAAGAAGCACTAAGAGCAATAAGCACTATAAGTTGTCGAGAGACATTAAAGTTCACTGAACATAGATTTTATAAAAGTCCAAATCAGCTAGTGCAGACCAAAGCAGGCCGTGAATGCTTCAAAGAAACTCCATTTGTGAACAAAATGCTTCAAAGAGTTTTGGGGGGCTATGGTTCCAACAGAAAGTGTGATGGAGGAAAAGTATGGCCTGATGCCTATCATCAGACCTTTATTGAAGCATTGTGTAGGTAAAGGTAAGACCATTTTCCACTGGCTGGTTAACTCGCATCTGGGCCTTTGTGCCTAATATATAGTTATAGGGTCACATATGATGCTGGAAGCGGCTTGAATGCAAATGTAGCTGGTGTCATATAAAATGAAAAACTGGGTTTGGTTGCATGCATAACTTACCAATCAAAAAAAAAAAAAAAAAAAAAAGAACCTGGGTACAGCCACAAGTTAGATCAGTTGAGCTAGTTGGGAAAAAAAAAGTCAGCTACACAGTCAGTTCATTAATGAAGATTGTGTTTCTAGGCTGCATATAAGATAGGAACACAACTGCAGAAACCTGGGAAACTATTAGGCAAAAGCTACTTCTTGTTGACCAGTGGAACATTGTTTGATTTCCAAAAGCTATTCCAAAGTTTGCTTTTAAAAGCTGCTTCACCGTTAAGAACAGGTTACTAACAAGGGACAGATTAGCCTAATGGGGTTACTCTGGAGATATGTTATGCTTGTTTTGCAGAAATAAATACTGAATGTAGAGAGAATCTATATCTTGATTGCTCCTTGTGTTGGAGATTGTGGCTAGCAGTACTTGTGAAATGCTTGATCAACAGGCAAGCTCAAATCTGGGAAGAAGAATTTAAGTGGGTAATGAGTAAATTGAAAGGAATTAGTTTGTCATTTTGATGAAATTGGCCGAAGCATTAGAGGTGAGAACAGTTATATAAATGAGCAATAAGGGCGTTCAAGAAACTGAAGAATGATCCTTGTGGACAATTTACACAAGAAAGCTTCAATAAAAATTATCCTGATTATGACTCCGTAAAAGAAACTAAATCAATTATTTTAAGGCATTAAGCAATGTAATTCAAAAGGCTTCAATGAAAAGGTAATGGTTAGTATGCTTGGAGTATAATGTGGGCTACACTTGCTTTTATTAATGCTTCAACTCAACACTTCCGTTGTATTCTTTCCAAAGTTCACTCCCCCCAAAAGAATTAGTATGCAACTCTAAATGAGGCATCCACCGCAATAAAATAAGAGACCATCAGTTGGACCTAAGATGGTGGTGGAAATGTTGGAAGGGAGTCTCAACTCCTTGCAAATCCCCCCTAAACCTTTCTTGTTTTCTCCACCAAGAAGATCACCGACGGAGTCTTCAACTGTAATGGTGTCAATACAATAGGACTCTTTGTCCTAGATAGAATACATCTCTTCTTTAAGAGAAACATTGAGTTGTATTTAGTTTTAGCTTGTCAATGAACATCTTTTCATTATTGCTTAAAATATTTAATGAAACCTTTATGGCATTCGCAATGAAATTAGTAATGTTGACAGTCCAGTACTAATTGAGAACTACAGTATACTTGACAATACAATGAACACAAATAGTGCGTATCATAGGCAAAATATTAAGTTTTAGATTGGAGGATACATTTTATATCTTTTTTTTTTCCCTTTTCATCGTGGAAAGTTATGGACCTTATTTCTCTTGAGCATTAGCTATTTCATATTTTTATTCCTCAAACTGCATAAAATGTGGAAAGTTGTGGACCTTATCATAAAATATTTTATCAAGAATGCACATAGTTTAAATTCCTCAATAGAATGGATCGGTGCATAATATCGATCATTGTACTAAAAATTTTAACAAATATCCAACTTTATTATTCAAAACACAGAATTGGTAGTGGATGCAATGTCAACATATATAAAGCTTAGTTGAACATATAAAAAAGAAAGGGCAAATTTCGTTTTCAATTGAGATCTTGTAGTAACAATATTGCTCCATAATGCATGAACCTTGATAGTTGACTCCCTATAAGAACCATGCATTTTCTCTATTGGATCATCAAAAGCTATATGGCTCTTCTACGGTTACTTTCAAATCTAGACTCGCTTCATTAAATCCATTCTCAGGATCATGATTGATGTTAGGTTTCTTTTGTGTTGGCATACTATGCCAAAGTTTTCTTGTAATTAAACATTTGATTATTTTGTATTTTGTGGATCAATTTGTAATTGGATTGGGATTTCAAGAGCTGAAATTGAAGTTGGACAAAATGGAATTTCGATTGAGCAAATATGACTTACTGTTCAGCAAAAAAGGCACATGGGAGAATTTCAAAATAAGTTGAGGCAGTAATCTTGTAGGACACTTGGTCGACCGAAATGGTTAGAACCTAAGAGAATTTTGTTACAAACTCCCTTGCTGTTCCAACCTTAGCTCCGCCATTGATTTAGGAAAAACCAAAATTTTGCCCTACAATATGTATTTAAGATATATGTTTTCCAAAGCTCAACAAACTATTCATTAGTAGCGAGGGCAGCTCTTCTAGAAATTGAAGTTGCTCCATGGTTCTGGATTTGCCATTATTGAAGGTGATTCGGCTATTGTTGTTAAAGCTGTATGTGAAAGCCCTAAAGGTGTACCATGGTCTCTCTTTAGTATTATAGATGATATCAAAACTCCACTCTAATTTTGTTGCTTGGGACTTTGTCCATGTTGGCAGAGATGTTAATATTTTGTTCCATAGTGTAGCTTTCTTGGGCTATGTCCTATTTACTGATGGGCTAGCTACCCCTCTTCTTTCCCCTTCTCTGTTTTGGACTTAGCATAGAGATACGGGCTTGGTCCTTCTGGTTTTTTTTTTTTTTTTTTTTTTTTTTATTTATGAAATAAAATATGATTATTCAGCAAAAACAAACCCTCAGAAAGTATTCATGTTCATAGAAAGAAACGACACACTTTCTTACCCCCACAAAAAGTGGACTAGATTAAATTATTAAACCCTCGGAATCAAAAACATAAAAGATATGTCAAGATTACTGAGCCAACTCACTAGAGAACAAGCAATTATGAGAAATTTATATGGACCTTAAGGTTTTGGGAGCTTAGTGGCCATTTGATTGGGGGTGATTTGGGGGAGGTTGGAAAAGAAGCATAGAAAAATAAGGAAGAAAATTGGTTCTTAGCTAGTTGAGAGGGGAAAGTGAGAGATTTTCGTGGGGTGTTTTCTTTCTGAACCCACCAAAAATGAATCCTCCAATTTGAGGATAAATGAGTAGGAGAAGGGTAATTGCAGTCAAACGATTTAACTTCCCTTGATTGTTTGCCTCCCTTTTTTCTTTGGGTTGGTTGTTTGTTTTTTTTTATTTATTTTTGAACTGGGCATGATGACTTATTTTTGTTGATTGTTTTTTGCCTTCTCTTTTTCTTTTGTTGGCAGTTTGCTTTTATTTATTTTTTTTAACTTGGCATGAATGGTGATTGCTTTTTTATTTTTTTGGTTGGTTGGTTTGTTTTCTTTTCTTTATATGATTTTTTTTAATAAAAGCATAGGAGTAAATTTATATAAACTACTTTTTCCATTCTCTTGCTTTTCTCCTCAACCAAACCAAAAAAAAAAAAAAAAAAAAATTCCCTCCACTTTTTCATTCACCCAACCAAACACACATGAGGGAAAATTATTTTTTCCATCCTCTCACCATTTTTCATCCCTCATCCAAATAGAGACTTAGGGTTTGTTTGGGTGGGGTGATTTTAGGAGGGAGAGAAAAGCAAAGAGAAAATAGTTTTGTGGGTGTTTGGTTGGAGTGATTTTAGGAGAGAAAATTGGTGAGATCTGGGTGTTTTCTTTCCAAACCTACCAAAATGTTTTCTCTCCAAATTAGGGAAAAAACTAAAGAGAAGAAAATTTGGAACAAAAAATCCCACTTGTGGACCATAATAACCCTGTTGCAACTTTCACGTGATTTTTACCATGTGTTTTCGGTTTTGATTTTTCTTCTTTTTTTTCTTCTTTAGTTTTTGTCTTTTTTTGGTACTTCTCATTCTCTCTTTTTTTTTTTTTTTTTTTTTTGGGTTTTTTCACCCCTTTTTTTTCATTTGTTTTTGGGAGTAAATTTGTATTTTCTATCCTTTCATTTTTCTTCCCAACCAAATACAAAAAAAGAAAACTAAAATATTTCTGTCCTTCTACTTTTTCATCCCCCAACCAAACAGAGCCTTAATGTATGAACCAGAATGGAGATCGATGTACATATGGGCTTCCCATTGTCCCATATTAATCCCCATTGTTAAAGGACACTGCAAAGTTTGTAACCATATTATGTAGTTTTCTCGGTGATATATGGTCCATTTAGATTTATCTTTCAATAATAGTGGGATCATACACCATGGATTATGGAGGAATGGCATTGCAAACAAAGCTTGTCAGTGGAGGAGGATGGCATTGGGCCGATCAAATTTAGATTTGGATCAACTCCATTATAATTCAAGGCCCCTTTGCAAGGGCCCTTAACTGTACAGAATCTACATGACTCACTCTACACGTCTTCCTAATTCTTAAAATGTAATTATTATATGTTTCCGAAGTACGGTGGTGTGATATTTCTCTGTTGACTTCAAAGCTTTAATTAGACCGAGAGAATCTCCTTCAAGAGTAGCTCTTCGAAAACCCAATTCACGCGCAAAGGTCACTGCCTTCAAAGCAACCAGCGCCTCAACCTCGTCAGGCTTGTAAGCTTGATGAATTTTTTCTGAACAAGAAGCCAGCACAGCTCCATTATTATCCCGAATTACCACTATTGCCGCCACTTGAAATTGATTTCCCTAAGAATATTTTTTCAAGGCATTAATTGGATTAACTCCAATTGTACGTGCTAGCTGGCTGGTAGACTCCAAATCGGGTGTAACAATCTTTGCCAATACTCTTCATTATTATTTATATTTGCCAAAAACGTATCCTCCTGTAATACCTCCGCCGAAATGGAAGGTGTATTAATTGAGTTGAACTTATTGATAATTGGCATGGACTTTGGCAGCACTAAATCCTCAATAATTGCAGGCATTGAAGCCCAATCCAGCTACGTGGCTGAGGGCAGCATTAAAGAGGGCGTTACTACAGGAGTTGTAACTGAAGTAACGTTCATGTGCACCACGTCAGCACGGCCTTCCTCCATCGATCTTACTGCGCTCCTCCCTACGTTCTTAGTCTCCGCCGTCTTCCTCCCTATTGGGCAATACTGATTTCGCTCATAATACCCAGGTATCAGTGATTTCGTCCATATTAGTCGACGTCGAATGAGTAGTAGGCTCCTCACAAAAAGAAAAGTGTTTCCCCAACCCCACAACAAAAAAACCCCATTAGCTCCATGGATACTCTTGATATCCCTAGAGAGACAAAAGGACAATCCCAAAACAAAACACTCCTTCGTGTAGAAGGGACAAACAACTTCTACTGTTGAAAACAAGGAGGAAAATCCCCCTTTTCTTAGCAATAGAGAGACAAGGAGGAGAATTCCCTTCATAGTTCCCACTGTGGGGACAGAGAGGAGAATCCCCTCCCTCAAAATTCACAGAGTGTAGCCTATCTCCAACAGGTCTGCTAGTAGACGATGTGAAAATGGTTGCTAATAGTTTTGAACGATTGTTGTATTCTCATGTTAAGAGAAACAGCAATAGGGTTGCTCATAGTCTGGCAAAAAATGCATTATGCATACCAGATTTTCAAATATGAATGGAAGATGTCCCATCGCATATTGTTTCAATTTTAGATTTGGATGTAATTGTTTCAAGTTAATAAAATAAGTCAGCTTCTTTCTCAAAAAAAAAATATATATATATTCATGATGGATCTCACTAATTAAATTTATAATAGGATTTACAAATTCAAAAAATGTAAAAGGATGGAGCACCTATCAAATAATTTTCCTTTGTTGTGAAAATTAATCAAGTTACACAAAATTAAAGAAGATAAAAGAAAAATAGACACAGAATACTATTTGTCTATGTCCACATATGACAACATAAAAAGTTCCACTATAAAAATATGTAGATTATAATATTAGCACATAGACACTCTCACAACATCTAAACCTTAAATACATCATTGGTCCTCGGAAGCACCTTGATATATTTGACTATAATATTATTGCACTATTTTTCCTATACGACTTATTCTCTCTCGTTTCTCAAATAAATAAATAAATAAATAAAAATTAAAAAGACTAATTCTTTCTCTCATTTGGACAATGGCTTGGCAACACTTATATAAAATAGCTAGGGGCGGTGCTTATACTTGTACACGAAGAAGCAAACCAAATTGTACATAGTTTTCATGCGCTTGTTATACACGGCCAACTCAATGTTCTAGATTAACTAGGATGGGGTCACACATCAATTGACCAAGCAAGCCACCGACTTAATAAATCTCCACCATGACATGAACTAATACCTCCGTTGCCACCACCATAGTGACTATCACAAGTTAGAAAAACCAACCAAATCCAATCAAAAAAGAGTTGAGTCTTTCAACTGCGTGTCAATGGGGGTTGATAATGAGCAAGGAACTTCCTCATGTAGTATGCAGGGGATTTTCCATGCAATGCGCACGCCATGTTTCCAAAAAGTCGACAGATATCGACAATGTAATTTACACTTAAAAAAAAGGAGTCTGAAGCTTTTTGTGAAACTTTCGGTGACTTTAGGCTTAATATATCCATGTTTATGTTTCAGATGAGCAGGACACCGTCTTTCACAAGTCTTCCTTATCCAAATTTCAAGTCTATTACCGTGTTAAACGGAGAACCTATATGTCATTATATAAAATATGGAGTAATGAAGCAAGTAATTAAGACAAGAAATTATACAATTACAAACACGTTGTTTAAGTTTTATTTTGGGATGGCTTGTGTCTCTTTGTTTGTTTTCTTTCTTCTCACACACCTCTTGCTGCTTCACTCAGCTGAAGAAGTAAACAGAACAGTCCCAAATTGTTCACCCTTTCAATGTGGAAAACTTGGTATCATTGGTTTTCCATTTACAGATAGCTCAAACCCACTTTGCGGTTTATTGCCAGTAAAATGTGACGAAATACCTCCGACGATCCAACTGGGGTGGAATACAGTGCCGGCTGAATAGTGGAGCAAAAGAGGCGGTCGCCTAAGGCTCCAAGTAAAAAAAAGGCCCCTAAATTTTAACCAATAGAGTTATTTATAATCAATAAATAAAATAATATTTTTTTACCAGATGAAAAACAAATAAAAAATAGAAAAAAATGCAACATCCACAATATTTTTTACAACACTTTTACAATTATGCTAAGTAACAAGTTGTTACTACTTGTTATTGATGGAAAAATAATAATTATAGTGATATTTTCAACAAAAAAAAAAAAAAAAAAAAAAAACTTAAAACCTAGGATTTGTTGTAAAAAAATATTGTGAATGTTGTACTTCTAAAAAAAAAATAATAATAATAATAAGAGTTTAGTTAGCAAATTTTTACTAGTTCTCGTCTAAGTCCACCACTAACACCACTCTTTTACTTACAATTATCAATCTACCATATCAATAAGTATGAAAAATTTTGTCAAATTTTTTCTGTTTATAAAATTTTTAAAAAAAAGAAAAAATTTTACGTAGTTTATGTTAATTAGTAGTAATTTTGCATCTAAAATAAGATAACCAATTATTCGCCTTAGCCCCCAAATACTTCAAGCCGGCCCTGGTGGAATAGAGGACCATATGAAGTTATAAATATCTCTTACACTAACACCACACTGTTCACACGTATGAAGGACCGTTTACTTTCCGATGCCTTGAATACCCAAAAATGCGAATCCGTAACCAATTTTACTCTTCCCAACTCTCCATTTATCTCTTTTAAACTCACCACACCTAGTCAGATACTGTTTAAATGCAATCGCACACTTGGTGTTGCTTCCCCTAGAAATTTCACGTATAGGAGCTGCGGAGACTATAGCCTCTACTATAGTCATTTAAACGATAACTCTCAGAGTTTTCCTGCACAATGTTCAATTATACAGCTCCCTAGAAAAAAGCATTCGGATAAAGATGCTCTGTTTTCACTCTTAAGTGCTGAGTTCGAGCTTGAAGTGAATGTATCTGAAGCTTGCAGCAGTTGTTACGGTGGAGGAGGTCATTGTGAACTCGAACAGAATGGGGAATTTCAGTGTGACATTGCAAAGAAAGGTAGACATCGAATAACTCAAAACACATTGGACCTACTTGTACACATATATTGAAAATGCATGTAGGGTACTTTTTGAATATATATATTTCTTTACATTCTTATGTTATAGTAAATCCTAATACAATTACTGCAAGTATTCCTGTTCCATGCCACGATGCATCCCAAGGGAAATCACACACGCGAGGGTCTGATTATCTAGTTTTAACTTTTTTTATTATTTGTGCGTACTATTCTTTATCCAAAACAAAATGTCTATTTGCTACACCATTTCTAGATCGGTGCAAGTGTGTATATAAATAGTTGTCCCTCAATCATTCCAGGCAAAACTTTTGTATGCACCGGATCATATGCTCTTTGTCTCACTAGCGGCGCGGGTCCCACAAGTGTGGGGCCCACCTGTCAGTGAGACAAAGATCTCATATATCCGGTGCATGAGATAACTTCTACTCATTCGAGCTAGTTTTTACATTCTTATTTTTGTACATAGAGCTAAAGACAGAAAAAGATATAGTTCTATTTATTGTACACTTAAATTTTTGTGCTTCTTTTGTGTCCGGTTAATCACTAAATCTTTGGAGATAAATGTCCAATAAAGTTAAAGAATTGTTGTTAGGGGTGAAATCAGTCACAATCTATCTATTTGTGTGCGCTGCTTTTTTGGTCCATAACAATTTGTCAATTCACTAATTCACATATTTTGAATTGGTGCAAGTGTTTCTATAAACTGTTTGCCCTTCATTCATTTCAAACAAATTTTGCATTCTTATCCTTGTGAATAGAGTCAAAGAGAGAAAGAAACATAATTCTGTTTGGTGTGCACTCAAATTGTTGTGCTTCTTTTATATGTTGATCATTATATCTTGGGAGATATATGTCCAAGAGGCTCAAAGCATAGTTTTGAGGGGTGAAAATTTGTTGTAGAAATTTGTGATGAAGAAGATAGAACGAGGAGAGAAAAATGTGAGTTTATGTTATTCAATCTTGTGGCCTACATTCACTGGACAAGAGTCTAAAGGGCCACATTTTCTCATACATTTTTTTCCTTTTAGAAATGAAGATATCTAAACCTTTTTGAGTATCAAGTTTGGCTTAGGGTGAGTTTGGTTCAGCTTTTTGAAACTGGGGTTTTTGAAAAAGTGGAGTTTTCAAAAAATACAGTATGAAAAAGCACTTTTTCAAAAAACTGAGTGTTTGGTAAAAGTTAAAAAATGCTTTTTGAAAAAACTGAGTGTTTGGCTAGCACTTATAAAAGTGGCAATTTGAGAGGTAAATTTCCAAAAAGGACAATATATATATAAGAGAGTTTATTTCATACTTAAATTAACTACTTCATATACTTACTAAAAAAAACTACTTAATAATAATAATAACAACAATAATAATTTATTGTTAACTAAAATTTGTTGTAAAAATATTGTTAACTAAAATTTGTTGTAAAAATATTTTTACAATATTTTCACAACAAATCATACGTGGTAAGTTGTTACTGATTTTAATTTGAACACACTACTTAAATTATTATTTTTTTCACTAGTTTTAACTAGTAACAACCCACCACTTAAGATTTATTGTGAAAATATTATAGTAGCATTTCTTAGTTTTAATTTTTAATTTTTTTATTTTACTTTTCTCTTTATCTCTTTTTCTTTCATCCACACGTTTATTTATATTTTTTTTCATCTTTTTTTTCTTCACTTTTGACTTTTCTTTATACTTTTCTTCTTCACCAGAACACACCAGAAGATCAAGCTTCTAGAATTTGTCCACTCTCATTCCAGAACATACCATTTCTTTTTTCACTTTCTCTACTTTCCTCCACACATTCAGCCACACAGCCCACACCCACGCACTTCTTCATCTTGATCTTCACAAGTAATTTCTCTTAATTTCACCAAAAATCTTCAATACCTCTCTTAGCCCACACCCACGCAATTTGGGAAGAATAAGAAGAAGAAAGAAGAAGAAGACGAAGAAGATCGGTCCGGATCGATCAAGAGAGGATGGCGTGAGTGAGCTTCAGGGCAAAGGGCAGAGCAGAGAGATGAGGGGAGTGAGGAATCTGGCGTGAGAACTGAGAACATCTTCTGATTTATCAAAGGGTAAAGTTAGATTTTCAATAAAATGTGAAGGGCAATTTGGTAATAGCACACAGAGTCCAACGGATATATAAATCAACGTGCACGGGCTTTTCCAAAATGCACCTCACAGCTCCTTTCTGCGAATGCGCGTTCTCTTCACAAACCCAAAACGCAACTTTTTCCAAAAAGTTGCTTTTTATACCTAACCAAACGGGCTTTTTGTATTTGTAGTTTCAAAACAGGTTTTTTGGGTTGGGAAAGCTGAAACAAAAAGGCACTTACTTCCATTACTTTTTCAACTTGACATTTAGTTAGTTTCTCCTTGAGATAGAATGATGTAATAGCGAGTTTTAAACTCCATATTTTATATAGTTAATCGGTGATGTGGCAATTTCTCATTAAAACAAAAGGAGATTCCAATTAAAAAAGAACTGGAGATAAGTTAAACCCTTTGAGTATTTGATTATTACCTCATAAGTGTGTAGACCTCCCGTCTCACACACACCAAGTTATTATAGGGGTAATCCCTTGGGAATTACCCCAAGATATTGGCTAAAGGTTTCGAAACTAGGACTTCATGGATATCATGAGGTCTTAAGAATCATTAAGCCAACCCTTTGGATTCTTATACACTTTTCTTAATAATACATATATCCATATTTATTATGGGATTACATATAAAAGTCAAAAATAATTTAAACTTCAATTGTATATTAGTTGTCTCGATCAGTGTTCTGAATGGTGGAGAGAGTTCGAAAGTTACTATGAGGTTAAGAAACAAAAAGAAAGAAAGAATTAAACCAATAAAATTGTTGATTATGATGATTTTGGGGAAGATAGAAAAAGAGAAGAGAAAAATAGAAAAGAAAATGAATGAGAGGAGTGTTTGGCTAGGAGGAGAGGGACAGAAAAATAGTGGAGTCTTGAGTATTTTCTCTTTGGACCGACTAAAACTTAATGTCACCCAACTGCGGAGAAAATGAGAAATGTGTGTTATGGATGAAATTCCTGGGCAACCAACAACTTTTTGTCTTTTTCTTCTTTTTGTTTTTTTTTTTTTTTTTTTTCTTGGTTTTGGTGCTTATCTCACATTTTGTCTTTTTCTTCATTTTGTTTTTATCTCTTCTATTTTCATTGGTTTTTTTTTTTTTTTTACTCATCTATTTTGGATCCTTTACCTTGTGCTCTTTTTTTTTTTTTTTTTCTTTTAAATTTGAAGTGTCCATACAAATTTTTTTTAAGTAAAACATGTGTTACTTTTTATTTTATTTAATAAGAATATAATTGTAAATTCATCCAAACTTCATTTTTCATTCTCTTATTTTTCATCTCAACCAAACAAATAATTTTTTTATCTCTCCACTTTTTCATTATTCCTACCAAACACATATGAGAGAAACAAAATTTTTTTTATCTTCCCACATTCCTATATCTTGCCTATTTGTTATCCTCTCATTTTTTTCACTATTCTAACCAAAATGACCCTAAAGAAACGCAAAAAAGGTGAGGGTAGAAAGAATACGTTGTAGTGTTTGGAGAAAGAAGCTAGCACTAGGGAAATAGAAAAAATGAAAAAACAAATGTTACTTTGACTTTGATGAGGTATTGATGTGATGTTGGCAGGTGAGGGGAGTAAATAAATGAGAAAATACAAACAAGAAAAAAAAAGTTTTAAATTTGTATTTGGTTTTGGCTTGAGCTTAGTAGATAGTCCTATGATCCTATCTAAATCAACCCAAACTAAGGTCTAAACCGAATAAAAATACTGATTTTATTGTTATAAAATTTTATATAATAATAATAATAACAACAACAACGATAATCCTGATGGTTGAACAAACTAAAATTGAGATTATCCCTCAATAGATAGCAATATAAAATTTTTTTTTTTTTTTGTAATTTATTTTAAATATTTATATTTATCTTTTAAGTGTATATATGGAGCTATAAACTCAAATGGTATACCAGTATATACCGGTACCAAAATATTATAGTATAGTAAAATGGTCAGCGGAAAGGTATTCAAAACATTGGTCTCAATCTCACGAATATTTCCTCTAGCAATTGGTCCCATTATTTTCTTTTAATTCAATGTCTTGATTTGACTTTCAATGACATGGAAACGAATTTGCAGCTTAATACGTAGAAAAAGAATGGACTTTCTTGTTATAAATTTGTATAAGATAATTGTAGCTAGACTGATCTTCATTGTTCTTCGTTAAGTACAGTTGAGATTTAAAATTTTTAAAAATAAAATAAACGATTTAGTTCCGTTAATTTGTTACATTATTATTATTTTTAATTATTCAACTAACAGTGATGTTCTTTAATGCTTTAGTTACATGGAGCCAGAGATTGAAAGCGACAGTGATAGGTAACATACTTCTTTAATCAAATTTTTTGTTGATACTAATATGCACATTTTCGGTTGGCCATCGCCTATCCTATGGGAAAATGATTCCATATGGAAGTGATCAGGTGTGTCTTTAAAACAACATAAGTCGATATCAATATTATATGTAGTCTTAGGATACAACCTTACTCAATATCTTTTTATTGTATGTGAATTTTGACAAATTCACCATTGAATTAATTACATCTTTTTCCTATATCCTTCATACATACAAGATTTCTAGAAAATTAAAGATCAATAGTTATGTCATCAATAAATTGTTTAAATTGCAAGTTTTTGTAGTTTAAAATTATGCATAAAATATAAACTTATAAGTTATATAGTAAATAATATCTAATTAATACAAAATTTGACATGTGTATTAAGAGTATAAAGAACATGCAATTTAACGGTTAGATTTTCAAAATATATAATAATATTTATTTTATTAAGTTACACCAATTTTTTAGTTAAAATTTATCTTTTTTTTTATCCCTTCTCACAGTGTATCTAACTATCAAATCTTTATAGAGTATTATTCATGCAATGACAATCGGTTTTGGTAAT
The DNA here is from genome assembly GCA_030021035.2 of Notholithocarpus densiflorus. Classification (NCBI taxonomy): domain Eukaryota; kingdom Viridiplantae; phylum Streptophyta; class Magnoliopsida; order Fagales; family Fagaceae; genus Notholithocarpus; species Notholithocarpus densiflorus. The sequence goes on from JARYZH020000121.1 coordinate 696,127, forward strand.
TGGCTCCATTTGCTCCTTTTTTTTTTTTTTTTTTTGTTCAATGCGATGTACTTGTATGTACGAATCCATCAGTACAATAGCTAAACTTTTCACAGTTCATTATTATCCTCTAAACCCTAAACCTAACTCCTTTATTCTGCTTAAGGTATTGGATGTCTAGTGGCAGTTTTAAGAATTTTTTTTTCTAAGGTAATCATTAAGAAACTTAAATTATAAAAAATATAATAAAAAGAGAAATTCATATATTAATTAACCAAAAAAAACACATAAATATATAAAGTCTTACAATTTCCTTTTATGAGTTTTTTTATTTTAAAATCATTGCATGTTAATATCATTACCAATATAGCAAGCTACATATCTTTCAAAATTTTAGTTAAATAAAATTTTTCTTGCTTTTTTTTTTTTTTGTAAGGGCCAAATATATTGTTAAAGGAACCAATCTTTAATGACAAATTTTGGCTACAAACTTAGTTGTAGTCTTAGGCTACAACTCTCACTAAATAAATTAACATTATTACATATTTTGAAAATATAACCCTTAAATTGCATATTCTTTATGTTTTTAAAACACATGTCAAATTTCAAACTACTCAGATGTTATTTATTATTCAATGTGGAGTTGCCCCTGTGGATGCCAAGTCATCCTTAGCATTTGCTTCTTCATTGTTAGTCTTTTGTCACTACAAAGAAAATGCAATTTTATTGAGTTTCAAGACATTATCAATAGGTAGCTTGAGTTACAGTTGTGTCACCACGTAACTTCATAAATTCTACTCTTTTATTACAGCTACTTCATCTGTTGGAATTGGAGTTCTGATGGTTACAATCTGTTGCTTCTGGGGTAAGTTCTCATTAAATAAAATAATTAATTTTTGGAAGAAGGAAACTCTAACTCATCAGGATGTGGAGGCCTTTCTAAGGAATCATGGACCTCTTGTTATTAGAAGATACAGTTATGCAGATATAAAGACGATGACTAAGTCCTTTAATGATAAATTAGGCCAAGGGGGTTATGGTAGTGTCTATAAGGGGAAGTTACAAGATGGATGTTTTGTGGCTGTGAAGGTTCTGAAAGAAACGAAAGGTAATGGAGAGGAATTTGTTAATGAGTTTGCAAGCATTAGTAAGACCTCTCATGTTAACATTGTCACTCTTAAGGGATTTTGCGTTGAGGGTTCTAAAAGAGCTCTTATCTATGAGCTTATGCCTAATGGATCTCTTGAGAAGTTCATATATAAAGGAAATCCCTCAAATTCTAATCATCAATTGGGTTGGGAAACATTATACAAGATTTCAATAGGAATTGCACGAGGCTTAGAGTACTTGCATAGAGGTTGCAACACACAAATCTTGCATTTTGACATTAAGCCTCACAACATTCTTTTGGATGAGAACTTCTGTCCAAAAATTTCTGATTTTGGCCTCGCAAAAATATGTCCTAGAGAAAAAAGTTTTATATCAATGGTGAGCACAAGAGGGACTATAGGATATATAGCTCCCGAAGTATTTTGTAAGAATTTTGGAAGGGTCTCTCACAAGGCAGATGTCTATAGTTATGGAATGATGGTTTTAGAAATGGTGGGAGGTCGAAAGAATTTTGATGCTAGTGTTGATTTCCCTAGTGAAATATATTTCCCACGTTGGATTTACAAGCGTCTTGAACTAGGCAAAGAATTAGGGTTATTGGGCCTTCTAGAGGAAGTAGATCAAGAAAGTGTAAGGAAGATGATAATAGTGAGTTTGTGGTGCATACAATCTGACCCCTTGAACCGTCCATCAATGAGTAGAGTGGTGGATATGTTGGAAGGGAGTCTTGAACCCTTGAAAATCCCCCCTAAACCTTTTTTGTGTTCCCCGCCTAGTTCACCTGCAGATTCCTCAACTATAATGGTGTAATTACAATATGTCTTCTAGGGAAACATTAATTGAGGCTAGGAGGTAATGAACTCTGTGAATTGTATTTATTTTGAGCAATTCAAGAAAATCCTTTTCTTTATTGCTTAAATTATGTAATGAAACCTGGCTTTATGCCATTCACTATGAATTAGTAATGTTGCAAGTCCTGTACAAAAAGAAAAGGTGATATTGCAAGTCCAGTAGTAATTGAGAATTGTGTTTATTACAAAGTATGTGACATGATTTGAATTTGGTTACTTTCTCTTATTGTTTACGGAAACCACCTAAGCCGACTTTGTTTTGTGTTTTCAATTTGAATCATTTTGCTTGTGCAGCACTTCACCCAACAAAAGAATTGTTTAAATCAATTCCGACTCTAAGCACCAGTTAATACCAAATAATCTTCATTTTCTCTATTACCATTACTTTATACATATACACACTATCTTTTCAGTTTTCAACGTTTGAGATGAATCTAATGATTGCACTTGTGTCTGGCATTAGCGTCAGCATTGTCACATTTCTCCGAAAGCTTGAGGTTATTTGGTTATTGCAGAACGCGATTAGCACCCATACATGTCACAGTTCATTGATCCTATTCTATTCCAATCCGGGAACAGGATGTGGGCATAAATAGTCATATTTTACTGTGAAACGGGGTTTCTTCCCAGCCCAAAACAATCACATCCATCTCAGTGATGTTACCATTATAATTAAGTTCTTTTCTATTACATTTTTTTTATGTCTTATTTTATTTGAATTTAATTATTCATGGTCAGGTTCACCAGATTTAGTTAAGTTTATCACTATTTTAAAATAAGAGCACAGATGGACAGTTTTAGTTTGCTTGATGATCCAAGAACTGCATTTGCTTTGTGACATCTGAACAAGGTATACTACAAAAAGTCCAAGCAAAAGAGCAAGATATTTATAGTAGCACAAACCATATAAATATATATATATATATATAAATATTATATATATGCATTATATATGCCACATATTCAACAATACAAACATCTGTTACCCAAAAAAAGAAAAAGGAGGGACAAGACAAGAAAAACCTATTTCTAAGTCTTAGAAAATTAACTAGGTAGTTAAGTACAATCAAAATGTGATCTGAAACCACTCGCTAAACTAATAGTACTTCAAAGAGCTTTGTTATATATGTAACATTTCAAGGAGTTCTAGGCTTTTCAGGACTGGCCCTGTTATGGTGCAACGGGTCTGGACCAGAGGGAACATTCCTTAACTCATAACCCACAAAGCTTCCACCATTCACACTGGTTGGTGATCCTTGCAGGCCAACCTTCACAGATTCCCTCTTCTCCTCCAAACCAGCAAGCACCTGTACAAATGGAGTAAATGTTGCTGTAACATTAAAAACTTGTATTGAAGTAAAAAATATAAGCAGAAAAAACTAGGAGAGAAACCACCATTTGAACCCTTTAGAAGCATATATATGTGTTAAAACGGACCTTTCTGCTCTGAGTCTTCAAAGAAACAGAAGGCTTGGTGTAGAAGCACCCATACCCAGTATTGCAATCTGCCAAAAACAGCAACTTTGATTACTAAATAGCTAATGTATATAATTTTTTAAATGACAACTATCTTATTATTGCCTACTTTAGTGTGTTTGTGTGTGCGTGATAGAGAGAAAGAGATGGACCAGAAGCATCCTCCATGAGCACAAAACACAAAACCAGAAGGAGAGCCAAACATGTAAACATGGATCTTGAGGCCATTATCTTATTAGGGTATTGCAATTGAACCTAGGATGAGCTATAAAAAAAACTACTAGTATAGTTTTTAAGAGCAAGATGGGTGAGACAGTGAAGAAATAGAGAAGAAACAACCCTAATTTATAGAAGGTATTGAAAGATATCCACATGAAAATGATTGCTCATGCAGCCACTTGGGGAGAAATGATTGACTTTTGTAGAGATTATATGACACAGTGAGTCACAGTCAGAGACCCAAACGATATATTTTGATTATTTTCCTCAACCTAACCAATATTCATCAAATAAAACCATCTCCATGGATATGACAGCGCCGTCTTCAGTGACGTCCCTCACAGCAACAGTACTCTCTCTCTCTAAGCACGTGCCAAAACCATCCTAAGATCTCACCTGGAACTCGTTGTTCTAGAAACTGACGTCAATTTTTTGGGCATAGATATACTAACAATGTCAAATACCAGGAGTACGATCATATGTATTCCGTTATATATGCCTTTGTAGCTGCAACCGATAACAGCAAGTGCTAATGCTCTGTTCAGCCTAGCTAGATAGATAGCTATGCTAGTCTTCTCGAGCTGCGCAAGTGCCTCTAGCTAGGCTCTAGCAGCTTCACAGATATTCCATTTTGGCTTACACTATTGCAGGTTGCTATGCTCTCTCACTCTCTCTCTCTCAGGATATATAGCTAAGCAGTGGAGCACGTACGAGTACAGCTGGGAAGGGCTGAGCCTCAAGAGTCAAGAACTGGCCAAGTGGTTACATATGATCATGATGGTATACACTTAATACGGCGTTAATGTAATCGAGGAGAAGATTTTGCATGATGTTTTTATGGATTGATTGATGTGCTTTTCTCTTTTTTTGCTTCCGTGTTCTTTGCTTTGGTTTTGATGGAGTATACTTTCTAGCATTAATGCACAAGACGCCCGGTAGCCATAGAAGCAAGTAGGTTATGTTTGATTTATTGATTACGTGGAAAGGAAGGTGATACGAAGGCTTTCTGTTGTTTGGTTAAAATGAAATGGAAAATACTCTTACACGTACACTTGTATAGTGTGCACTTCGTATACATCGTTCATAATTTCATGCACATTGTTCATATTTTCTAAGCATATTCATATTTATCACTTAAAATATGTGATGTGTACTAACAATTAATGGACACTAGTCAGAGTGCAATAATCAATGCCCAAAATGAAAATAAAGAAAGAAAAGAGAATAGAAGGCAAAAGTTTTTTGTTGGGCCACTCTTTTTCTAATCCCAAAATTACTATTATACATATACCCTTTAAAATGTTAAACTTAAGCAGCGTTTGGATATAGTTTATAACGCCAGCGTCTTGCGTTTTGCATTTTTTTTTTTTTTTTTGAGAAGCGCATTTTGTGGCTGTCCAGTGGGTCTCGTGCACTGCTCACGAGACCCACAAACCTCTTTTTTTAACAAAATTTTTATTAAAAATGAGTCCAACGGCACTATTTACACATTTAAAAATTATTTTGCTATAGTGTTTTCAATTTTCAGCAAAATAAGCAGTATCCAAACGAACCCTTAGTGAGTGTTTGGATTGCACTAAATGTTTGTGTTTGTGTGTTTTGCTAAAAAAATGTGGGTCTCACGACACTATTCATAGACCCACAAAAGTCATCCAAACACAGATTTTAATATAAATTTGGGTCTTACAGCACTATTCACACATTTAAAAATTATTTTGCTATAGTATTTTCAGTTTTCAGCAATAAACGGTATCCAAACAGACCCTTAATTTCTTGTAAAATTATTTTGGCAAAAATGCAAAACTGACTCTCTAACTTTCACATTTTTTTCATTTCAATCCTCTAACTTTCAGTTTTGTCAATTCAATTCTCTAACTTTCAATTTTTGTCAATTCAGGTCTCCATTACAACTCAGTTAGTGCCGCCAGTAAAACAACTAAAACGACGCCGTTTTGCATGTATTTTTTTTTTAATTCGGAATTAAAAGAAAATATATAAAAAAAAAAAAAAAAACATTAAGGGGAACGACGTCTTCATTCCCCTTCCCCTGAATCAAAACAAAACAAAGGACCCAAATCCCTAACCCGTGTAACTTTGAGAGAGAGAGAGAGAGAGTGAGCTGGTTTGAGAGAGAGAGAGAGAGACTGAGTTCACCAGCGGCGAGGAACCTCGCCACCCCTGCTCTAGACCTCGCCGCCCCTGCTCACCGTGTAAACCACCACCACCCTCGCTGCTCTGCCTTGACTGAATCGGTGATGGAGTTCTGAATCGATGATGGGTGTGCTTTGCCTTGCCTTACCGTAGCTCCTCCTCGCCTGTCCTCCGCTTCTTTCCCAGCCACTTTGCAGGTATATTTTTGCAGCTTAATGACTAAACTAAACTAATCAATATATAAATGGGTCATCTGCGTTGCACCCCAACCAACACTTCTCTCATAAATACCTTCACCCAGCAAAGAATAAGCACAAGAATAGTTTTAGTGTGTTTTTTTTTGGGTATATGTAGTAGCAAAACAATGAGTTGTGTGTTATATAAAGCTGGTGACTTTTTCTGTTGAAGAGTATTTTTTTTGCATTTTGTTTGTTTATGTTGGACTTTGTTGACTGATAGGTGAGATTAAATGCGTTGGGATAATCTACTTCATATAATTTTTTTTTTTTTTCTGTTTGCTGAACATCTTCACATGCAATTTTATTGTTTCGAAACAATTTGGTCCCCACTTGGAGGAATTGTTTCGAAACAATTTGGTCCTCACTACTATAACCATTGTATGATTGACTGCTAGACATTGTACCAAGAGGCAATCGAAGCTAATGTGCATAAAGAGGGTCTGAAACTACACTTCTGCAGATTACTGACACCCCATTGTAACACTCTATTCCAAATTATTTCAGTAACTCTTTTACTCCAATAGAAAATAGAAAATAGAAAACAACAAAATAAGTCAATCAAATAACTGTAAAAATTTTGAACATGTCTAGACAAAAAAACTGGGTTTTCATCACTTACCCAAAACTTGGCCGAAGTTGGAGCTACCGTAAGGCAAGGCAGAGCAAAACTTGGCCGGAGCTGGAGCTACGGAGTACACCTATCACTGATTCAATCAAGGCAGAAAAGCGAGGGTGGTGGTGGTTTACATGACGAGTAGGGGCGGCGAGGTCTAGAGCAGGGGCGGCGAGGTTCCTCACCGCTGGTGAACTCAGTCTCTCTCTCTCTCTCTCAAAGTTACATGGGTTAGAGATTTGGGTCCTTTGTTTTGTTTTGATTCAGGGGAAGGGGAACGACCCTTAATGTTTTCTTTTTTCCAGATTTTTCTTATTTTCTTTTAATTCTGAATTTTAAAAAAAAATGCAAAACGGCATCGTTTTAGTGGTTTTTACGGCAGCACTGACTGAGTTGTAACGGAGCCCTGAATTAATTGACAAAAATTGAAAGTTAGAGGACTGAATTGACAAAACTAAAAGTTAAAGGACTGAAATAAAAAAATATAAAAGTTAGAGGGTCAATTTTGCATTTTTGCCAATTATTTTTATATCTTTATTAATTGATAATTTAAAAAGATAAAGTGTCCATCTTTTCTCTTTTTTTTTTCTTTACATCTAAATATATAAATATATATATATTGTTTTTTTCTTTTCTTTTTTCAATTTTCTTATATTTTTCTTTTGGATCATATTAACGGACATTATAAGGTATCCATTAAAAATTTTCTTTTATCAAATTTTTTACTAATTTTATAAAGTATAAAGTTAATGAAGCTAATTTTTTAAGTTCTATATATCACTTCAGATGTATTTTCAACTTCTCTTATCAATTTATGTCAATTTTTATTAATTAAACCTCACAATAACTCATTCTTAACATACGCCTAACGGTGCAGTTATATTTCTTTTTTCTTTTATCTACCCTTCCCTCTCCTTCTCTTTCGTGAAACCAAACATGACAGCAAGACCAGGGGATAGAATACAGCTGGGATGAGTACTGGTGATGATATGCATTTGATGATGGCAGTATTTATGTGATTTTATGGATGATTTTGCATGATGGAATTAGGTGACTGACTGATTGAGATGTAATTTTTGCTTCCATAATTTACTGTGTTTTTACTTTTTATTAACGCAGAAGATGCGGTTGCAGTCAGACTTTTGGGACATCCCTGAGATGACATCATGCTTTAGATTTGGCTGGCTGCCTCTGCTATCTGCATATCTAAATCCACCACCGCAGAATTATGTATGACGTGGGCTCTTTGGGGTGGCATAAAATAAAATGACCAAAAAAAAAGAAGGAAACTCCTTCTAATATTTGTTTTCTTTTATGGTCGTGGTATTCTACTTAAGAAAATTATTTAATATTTTGAGAGTATTATAAATGCGTACTTTTCTTTTTTCAATGAAATATGAGTTTCTATCATAAATTTAATTAGTGAGTCTCACAGTTATGTGAGAAAGAGAATACGCATTTATAGTACTCTAAGAATATCTAATAATTATCCTTGGACCTATTGGTATAATTAGTTCATTACTACATGCAGATATAGAAATCTTGTACAAGAAGGTCAAGCTAAATATGATCAAATATATATATATATATATATATATATAGACACTCACACATGGACAGAGCCATGGTTTGACTTGGGGGCAATGGCCCTCCCAAAATTTTTTTTTTTTTTTAAATATTATTCTATATATGGGTACTAATTTTAGCAATTTTGTTTTATAAAATTATATTTTTACTCCTTAAAAATATCATTGATTCTTTTAAGAATATTGTTATAGTCACAAATGTTTCTATAATATTTTTACAAACTGTTAAGGTAGCAAATTCTTATTGGTTTGCATTTGGGCCCATAACTTACATTATTAGTCATTTGTAAATAAGTTTGTAGTTCAAACATTTTCCTCATTTTAAAGACCATTGAAAAAATATTTATAAGTCTAAAATCTAAAAAAGAAATATGCAAGCCCAAAAAAATTAGTACAACAACAAAAATTACCTTAAAAAAAAAAATTAAGCCTAATCAACCAATTTTACCTAAAACAAACAATCTGACCCTTTAAAAAATTTTAAACAACTAGCACCTAAGCGATTAAGTAGTAACAAAGTCGGAGGCCGAAGTCACTGCACACAACTAACAGCAAAACCATCCTTCTAACTCTAAGTTTTGGCTCCATCCCTATATAAATATATATATATATATATATATATATTGTGGCAGGCAAAAATTAAACAAGCTAACTTTTAACCTCACACTATTAATTTATAGAGATGGGGTGTCAATCAACCTTGATTACCCTTGTTAGAGTGAGTTAATCTTGAAATAAGAGAATAAGTGCTTGGAATAAATGTGAAACAAGGAAATTGAATAACACTAGTCTTGGATTGATTAAGTTATGTTTCTCGAGAATGGTCCGAGGTATAGGTTTACACTTGTTCTTGGATTACAATGGTGTTACTTTCTTTTTTCCTCTCTTCAGATGTTTCATGCCCTTCTTCATAGAGGCCTCTTTGCCTTATATAGTCACCCAGGTTGTATCTTGGCCTTCCATTTGGAGGGCTAGGGTTTATTTGACTTGATACTTGTCCCATCAAGGTCTTACTAGAAGGTTTCTACACCAAGCTGTGAGCTGTGATGACACTGTTCAGACGTCATTTCTTCATTAATGTGGCCAGCTAAGTGGTTTCAGAGCATTAAATGGGGAGATGATGGATGTTTTATCTGTATTCTTCCCTTTCTTGCTTAAAGGCCAACTTTCCCGCTCTTCCTCAATTCATGTCCAATGGTTTTCAGCATTGGACTTCAGCCCTACCAAGGATGTGTCAGTATCCTCGGGGTCCTCGGGTATTCTAGTTTCCTTGGGCTTGTGGTTGAGTTGTCGTATTTGCCCCGAGGATTCGTTGATAGTATTTCCAAGGTGTGTTCTTCTGGCATTGATCTCTTCTCATTCATTCATGTCCTCAGCTTCTCATCTACACACACACACACACACACACACACACACATATATATATATATATATATTACTCATTGATTTATATGTGATAAAAGTTATAACAAAATAATTTTTCTACGATTCGAAGTAAATAAGTTTTTTCATAATTTAGTTAAAGTTGTTGTTTTATTATATTAAAATAATTTATAATTGATATTATACTAATGTCATAAAAATATTACTTTCTAAATATATATCATTTAGACAATCACTCAAAAGGATTTTTTTTTTTTTTTTTTTTTTAATCGAGGCTAGTTTGATACAATTTGAGTCGTAATTAAGATAATAACTCCAAATGAAATATTTAAAAAATAAAATAAAATCTCAAATAAAAAAATATATATATACGTTTAAATTTATGTATTATATATTTTTTATTTAAAACCATTCTTCTCACTTTTTAAGATGAAAAACTATTAATCAAGTTTTTGTAATCAGTTCTCTTAACATTTCATTTTTAATTGATTACATTATTAATTTTCTTAATCTTTCTTAGGCATAATCAATCTTAGATAGAATTTTATTAATTTTAATTTTGAAATAATTTTGTTTGTAAACAGCAATAACAAAATTTCTATAATTTTCTTAGACAAGAACATGCACTTTAAAAACAAAAATTCAAGGTAAAAAAATTAATAAAATCCTTGGCAATCATGATATTAGAATATATTATTTATTGGATTGAGAGCATGAGAGAGAAAAAGAGAAATATAGAGTACAAGCAAATATTAACATTATTTGGTTTGGTGGCCTCATCTACAGTAAAAAGTTTTAAGATGCTACGTACATCTTTACCATATAAAATTATTGTATTACATTGAGTTATTGGGGGTATATAGTGATTAACCTTAGTCTAATCATATACTAATCTTAGGATGTAGTACAACTGGTACGAAATATATTGTATTAATTTAAATTAATATCTATAACATCACACCTCAAATTCAAGGTAAAAATTAAACTTGATGAAATCTTGAATTTGGAATGCAAGACGTAAAATGGAACATATGAGAAAGATTTTGGTGGCACCAAATTAATAACGATAGTCAGTGTCAACTGTGGCCAAATGACGATTGCAATGCATGGATGATGGTGATGTTAGTTGCCAAAATGATGACATTAGCATATGAAAACATCGCTAGTAGCTAGATAATGGTAGTATATATGATATCTGCAATGATAATATTGGATATTAGCTATATATAGACAACTTTACTAGTGATTGTTCGACAACTATTTTGAGAGCGCTCTACCTTTCTGAGGTTGGCCATGATACCATATTAGAATTATTTATGGCATTGATATATTGAGAGAGAGTGGAGAGAGAAATAGAGAGCAAAAAAAAAATATTAATGTGGATAGGCCTGGACAACTTACACCCATAACAAAAGGCTTAAGATGTTATATCTTCACTATATGAATTTTTTGAACTTATTGGGGGTATGCATAGAGAGATTTATATTAGGCTAACTAGTTCATGCCAAAAGCCTTGTAACTCGTCGGCTTTGATTGGTTCTTTTCATAAAGAGAACTTATGATCAAATTTCTCATCCTTATTTGTTTTTTTATTTTTGGGGAGGGGGAGGGGTGAGATTATATGAACAATTAAAAAAAAAGTAGGTTAATTATACTAATCCTAAGATGCAATACAAGTACTACAGTATTACAACTGGTACAGGTACATTGAATCTTTTTTTTTTTTTTTTTTGAGAAACAAGTACATTGAATCTTGTTTAACATATATCGCTAACATATGAGTTTTCTTTTAGAGAGTTGGAAAGTTCCAAACAAAAGTTTGATTAAAAAAACAAAAGTTAAGTTGCAACTAATTTATAGATGAATTCTAATTTTGTAGCTTTCTTTTTATTTTGAAGAGGAGAAGTTGGTTTATTTATTATAATGGCTTGATAAGATTGGAATGTAAGACTTAGGAATTTCACTGAATAATTAATAATCAATTGATTATGTGACTTATATTGAATAATAAGAAATTAACTGTATTAAAAGTAGCGCGCCTAAAACATCAATGAATAATACATTCAACTCAGATTAAATTTTGGACTTAATTGATAAAAATTTTTATCGTTAAATAAGAGATTTAGAGTTTAATTCTCACCTACATCATAAATCAATTGGTATATCTTGATCTGATAATAAGAGTAATTATCATGAAGCGAATGCCGTAGATTTAAAATACTATCCTATCAACAACACACACAAAACTGGGATTAAGTTTTCATATACTAGAAGTCATTAATTTAAATCTCTCTGTGACATTGTTTGATTCTTTCCATTAGAAGGGCCTAACAGGTGTGCCTGGGTGGCGAACTTTTGTACCTCTTTTGCATCTTCTGGTATTTTCTTGCGTTACCCATAATACTTGATCTTTTTCTTCCTTTGAGACACCCAAGAAGTTGTTACTTGCCGTTTTATATAAAATAGTATGATCAATAATGTACAATTGTAGGTGTGTGTGTATATATATATATATATATAGAGAGAGAGAGAGAGAGAGAGATGTAAATATATTTTCTTATAACTAAAATACTATTACTACTGGATTTAAAATAGAAAATTATAAATTATAAAGCCACACGAGGGAGGGAGGTGGAAAAAGCTTGAAGAAATTTATAAAATGGGTGATACAGCAAAACTGGCAAAGGTCTCCTATCATTTGACAAAAAAAGAACAAAAAGAAAATGAGAAGAAAAAAAAGTGATAAATCCGATCACGAGCTTGGCAGCTCAATGTGCCCAGAAAAAAGACATTAGAATTCTTGAAGCAACATGCATGCTATGCTGAAAGATTCAAAAACTGCTCTATTTTACCTTATTTCAGATTTCAGTAATAATATTGAATCCTAGCAAATTCACACCATCACACTGTTTTATTTATTATCTCAATCATGTTTACCTTGAGGTTCTAAGAACATTTATGTTCTCTTTTTGAACGTAAAATATACACAACAGACACACCCATTCAACTTTAATCGTGTACAACATCTGGTTCTAGACCCAATTGCTTTCTTGTTTTCCCCACAAACAGATCCTTGGACTTGATCATGCCAGGAATACATCCAATAATTGTTGTGAAGGGGAATTGTGCCACCGCTTCTGTCCTTCCAAGCGAAACAATTGCCACTGCTGAACTAGCCTTATAAGTTGCCATTTTGCTTTCTCTTCCTCCCATCATCAATATTTTCAAGTTCTTAGCTGCCAATAGAGCATGTTTGTGTGCCAAAAACCCTTGTTTGATTTCCTACAGCATAGATTGTCATGAAACAGTATTGCATCAGATTTGCTAGCAAATCACATACTCATACTGCTCTTATTGGAAGTCAATTTGTTAACACACATAACCAACTTGTATTTTGCAAGAATACATCCACACACAAAAAAAATACAAAAATAGAAAACAAAACGAAAAGGGCACATTCTCCAGTAATAGAATGAGAATGCACATGTTTAAGATATCATGCACAGTGAATGTACTGTATCTCTACACATCAAATTTTTTTCAGTCATATTAAACATAACTTTCTGAGATTACACTTTTAGGTTCTTTTCCCACATTATAATCTTTAGTCATATACATTTAAAACTGTATTGGATATGAAAATCATATTATGTTGCAGAATAGACCAAACAGACTATAATAGACCAAAAATATGGACCAGCATAAAAGTTGACCATATAGACACTGGCTACAGCCAAGATGGAACATCTAAGCCAAACAAAGCTGGAGCAGAACAACATGAACAACACTTTCTTAACTAATGAATTATATTTTATTTCATAAAGCAATGATGCCATCAAGAATTTTCCTACTAGTTTATTAAAAATTTCACAAGCTTGTCAAGTAGCCTTATTTAACTTGGGTTGGGTAGCAACTCAGGAGCCAAATTATCATAAAAAAACCCTGTCTTCTCCCATGGCATACTCTTTTGGCCTAGTTCAATTTTTTTTCCCTATTTTTTTGTTGTTGTGTATCATGTGTAAGTGTCTGTCTTGTCACACTATTTGTTTAGTTTAGAACAGATAAAATTGTGGTAAACATAACTATACAAGCAGCTAATCAAACCCAAAATAATTACAATGTGGCAAATAGCACTTACTGGAACATCAGTAATATCTCCAATCGCGAATATGTTCTTTCGACCCTTGACTCTTAGACTCTCATCAACCCTCAACCTTCCCTGACTATCTAAGTTATTTTTCAACATAGTTTCCTTAAGCCATGCTGAACACAATGGTATCCCTGTGCACAGAAAATGGCAATCTGCTCTGATAGTTTCTCCAGCTGAAGTTTTATACATCTTGATTTCATCTGAATCAGAGCCCAAATCGACTTTCTGCTCCAATTTCACTTCAACTCTCTTTGATTTCAACCAATTCGTAGTCCTGTTAGCAGCTTTTTGTCCAATAAATTCCAGCAATCTTGATCCCTTATGCACCAGGGTAATATTCTTACCTGGGAAATCAACAGCAATTTCTCCAGCAAGTTCAACACCAGTGGGGCCTCCTCCAACAATTAAAATGGAATGAGCTGAAAAAATCTTTTGATTTTCTGCCAGTGCAAAAATTTACATTAGTTAGGCCCAGGTAATGTCAAAGCAGTGTATGGATGCACCTTCGTCTTAATTTGATATAATTTTCTCAATGCAATATAATTGAAGTTACTTATAAAAGTCTGAATTAAAAACAGGCATATAGTCAAATTCCATTAATTAATTGTTTTGAACTTTAAAAATATTCCTTTTATGGCTGTTCAAAGGTGTGACAGATGGCCTTGTAGCCCAATTTTCAAAAGATGGAGGTTTGACCCCTTATGAGTAGAGAATTATAGGATTTGAGAAAACAAATAATACAAGATGTTATAAGAGTTTTTGTGTTCAATTTTTCTTTCCATTATATAAAATGCTTAATGACCTTGAGAATGCCTGCTGCTGCAAGTAATAGGTTTGTTCATTTACCAAAAACTAGTTTGTACCTTAGCAAGCAACCTGCTGTGACCTTGTCTAAGATATTGATTATCGACATAAACCAGATAATGATTGATTTTTTGTTACATAAAATGGCTTAGGGCTTAATTTCAACTAATCAATGTAGTTCTGCATTAAGTAGTTGTTAAATTACCGATTGTCCCAAAAGCTTAAACTATTGGGAAATAGTAAATTTAATCATGTAACCACATAATTCTAACACTCCCTCTTACATGTGGGCTCAAACTACCTTTTAATAGGTGAGGCCCAACACGTGGGATTTTAAATGGGAGGTAGAGTGAAGGAGACAGGGATCGAACTCAGGACCTCCTGCTCTAATTCTAACAGTAGCCACAGCTTAACCTGTTTCCTATATGTCTCGATTATAAACTGTCATAGTACAGGAAATTCTAAGTAACTAATGCAGCCATCTTCAAACCAGAGATATGCAATCTGCAAATCATCTCAGCAATCAAGCTAGCAGTTAATAAAAATGAAGATAATGGTTCAGTTCTTTTATAGTTTTACCTGCTTTGTATTGATTAAGTCTCTCAGTCCTAGTTTTGGGGACAGCATAGCTATGGCCAGTGGCAACGACAAGATAGTCATAGGCAATCGAATGACCGTCTGCAGTCAAGACTTCAGTTTCAGTGATATTGACTGCACTGGATGTAATGATTCGGCCGTTGGTGAAATAATCTTTATGGTTGATCACCGACCTTGCAGCAAATGATGGCTCCACCATTGACCTCAAGCTTGCCCATGGAATTTCAAAATACTCCTTCCTGATTCAAATTTGTTTTCACATAGCATCAAAGATGATGACAGCTCTGTACATGGAAAATTCTACGAGGCGGCTCAATATAATGATCTAAACCAATCAACATTTTAGAATTATGAAACACCCTTCAATTCAATGTCAAATTTAAACCCAAAATGTTTGAGAAAAGTGAAATTCATGTATTAGTTGTCTCCACCCCCCCCCCCCCCACCCCCCAAATTCATTTACGGATTTTGTGCTTCTTTTTTCTACCATGAGTCCTCGACTTCATCTTAATAATACATTTTTCAGCAAATACTAGTCTGAATTATGAATTGTAATCTCACAATATGGAATCAAGCCTTTCCTAAACCTCCAATCTCTCCGAAAACCCTCCGCCCCTAACACGGGGTTTATCATTTACGAGGTTCAATTGTCAATCAAACAAAATGAATTTCAAGATTACAAACTACATCACATATATTCACACTCAAAGCAAAGCATCTACAATCAACTAAGCTATTCAAATTGCATAACCGCTACAAACATGTATGGTACTAGGAAAAACGCACACTAAACAGAACAATGTTGTGTCTTCAACATACAACTGAATCATAGTAACTCAGATTGTTTGTTATTTATGTAAAGAGAGAGAGAGAGAGAGAGAGAGAGAGAGAGAGAGAGAGAGAAACTTACGGATCAATGAGGGTGACCTCGGCGAGGAATTGGAGAGTTTTAGCGAGGAGGGAACCGGCTACACCTCCTCCAATAATGACCAATTTACTCTTTTGCCCTTCCAATTCTTGGCCCTCCATCTCCGACCAAGTTCCTTTTTTTCTTTTTTCAGATCAGCTCTGCTATCATTGGCTTATTGCTACTATAATCTTCGTGGATATTTTTAGCGTCGGTGTCCGAGGATTAGGTTTCTAACTTCCAATAAATAGTACTGGGGAGAGGAATCATTTCGAAGCAATAGGTGTCAGCTCTTTTTGTTTTTTTTTCGAGATATTGAAGTGTCGACTCTAAAAATAATAATAATAATAATACTTGGATTTGTTTAGTTTTGTTTACTTTGCCTCAACTAACGTATGCTATTACGTCTTATTCAAAAAAAAAAAAAAAAAAAAACAACGTATGCTATTACAGCATCCACGGTAAGGGCGC
The DNA here is from genome assembly GCA_030021035.2 of Notholithocarpus densiflorus. NCBI lineage: Eukaryota > Viridiplantae > Streptophyta > Magnoliopsida > Fagales > Fagaceae > Notholithocarpus > Notholithocarpus densiflorus. The sequence goes on from JARYZH020000121.1 coordinate 712,663, forward strand.
GTTTGGATTAAGTGAAAAAATTAAAATTATTTCATTATTTAGTTTATTTTTACTACTATTTATGAGTTTACTGTATTTTTTAGTATTATTTATGGGCTCCACTGTATTATTTCAACTAACTTTTACTTTTATCTACAGTACTTTTAGCAAAAAATTTTCAGTTTTAACAAAATAAGTGGTATCCAAACACATCTTAATTCCACGTCCCCACCAGATTATAAGATTAACAACTAATAAGTTTTTCCACATTAAAATAAAATTATAAAAAAAAAGTTCATGCATATATTAATTTATGAACTATTTTTAAAAAAATTTATGAAAAATAAATAAATAATATTTTTTTTTTACAATGTTTTTTTTACTTTTCATAAAAATTGTATCAAAACTTTTCTATAATAGTTTATTAACAAATGCCCGAATACTTTTTCTTTTTTTAAAAAAAAAAAAAAATACCCTAAATACATTGGTTTATAAACTTTTTTATGAAAAAAGAAAAAACTAATAATTTTTTATATTTTTCATGAAAGTGACAATAAACAAAAATCTTATCCTAAGAGCACTTGTTAACCAGGAAAAAAAAAGTATATATATATGTAGCGTAACAAATTAGTACACCCCAGTCCAAAGCGCGCAAGACCCGGGCCCAATAAGTCCACTGCAATATGTATTTGTAGAGAGTGGGCTTAAGAATTAGATTTAAATGGTGAGGGCTAAATAGGTTCTTCATTGTCTAAACACCTGCTGTTCAAGCACAACTCAAAACCCTGCTTCATGGAATCTAATAATAAAGGCAGGAGCCATCAAAAGATATAAAGCCAATCATGCAATAAAGATCTGGTCATCGTCGTCGTCCTCGTCATCCACAAGCTATTCCAATCAGCAATAGTTTGACATACTAAAGTTGCAATCTCTATAGACTCTATTACACTATTCAGATGAACTGACATATATAGAAGGCAAATTAGTCACTGAAATCATCATTTGGTAGAGAAATGACATCTCAACCAATCAATTTTCACTCTATCATAATGCCATATATTTAAGAGAGAAAAGAATACATACACATATTATATATATATATATATATATATATATCAAACTGACCTTGTCTCTGGCAGGTGGCTGAGACAAGAAGCAGGTAATTAGCTTGTGCAGATAACCATTGTACACATATATCATATCCTCGTCATCATTCTGTATAAATTACAAAGCAAACAACACAGCAGACTTAATGACATGCCAATGAGAGACAAATTACAAAGGTACAATCTTAAAATTGATTACTTATTTCAGATCAAGTTAAATTAAAATGTTACAGCAATCTGGACATGAAATAACATAACAATCAATTTTCTAGAAGGGGAAATATACGAGTTATTAATGGGTGCAACATCAGAACAAAGTAAAGACATGAAACCAGATTATTTTTTTGATAGGTAAAAAGATATAAACCTGTTACATTTCATTCTATGCATGCTACAATGATTGTAAACTTTGACCAACTATATAATGGGAACTATGAGATAACATGAAACCAGATCAAACAGTAACCCCCAAAGAAATGCTGCATAGAACCGGTGCATTAATCGCTCTACCCTGAACATGACCAAACCATCCCAAGTGACTCTTTTCATCAATAGAGGCCACCCGTATCTTTTAGAAAAGTTCATCATTATGAATCTTATCTTTCCATATATTTACACTTATTCATCTTAACATTTTAATTTCAGCTACACTCATTTTATGAATATGTTGCTGCTTAACAGTCCAACATCTAGTACCATAAAGCATAGCTTGTCATCTTTTTCTTTTTTTCTTCTTTGGATTGGTATAGTGCATAACTTGTTTTATAGTAGTCTTATAAAATATATATCCTACGATCACACAATGCTCCTCATGCGTTTCTCCACTTCATACTTACACCTTGTTCTTATCCTATGATTCACATCATCTTCAATCTCTCCATCTTTGTGGGGAGTTGCACTTCAAATGTTTAGGATTCAGAGGGTTTTGCCGGGGAATGTGCCAGCTTGAGAAACTAGCTTGGTAAGTTTGGTTCAGATATATGGAAAATGGTGCCAGCTTGTTTGATGTGGCTTGCTTGGAAGGAGAGGAATAGTCGTACCTTTGAAGACAGGGAAAGCTCATCAAATCAATTGAAAGCTTTTTTTGCTCGTACTCACTTTGATTGGTCCTGGATTTGGGGTTTTACACAATGTATTTCTATTTTAGATTTTCAAGTTTCCCTTAGATTTACCTTTTGAGACTTTTGTAATTCTTTCCCTCTGTGTTCATCATCCTGAACATAAGGCCTTTCTTGGTTCTCAATAAATATTCATTACTTATCGCCCACGGCCCAAGATGTGTGAGTCTTGGTTATTTGTCCCCACAATATATATATATATATGTGTGTGCGCGCACGCGCGTGTGTTTTTAAGACGTAAAAAAAAAAAAAAAAAAAAAAAAAAAAGGTTTTTATTGGACAAATTAACTCAGGCCTACAACTTGCGTGTGCGTATATTATTATTATTATAATAATTCTGGTGCATGTGTCATCTACACTAAAGATTTATAGGTCTCATCAAAAGCAGATGCCATAATTTGAAACTCTCTCTAAAAAAAAATTATGACACGTGATCTAAGGAGTAAGGACTAACCTCGTTTATTTGTGACTCCTATATATGGATTTTTTTCCCCTAAAATTTAGTTATTAGGAAACTTCTATATGGATTTGATTAGAATCTTACACTGTTTGGTTGGAAGCTTGGAGCTAACTTAAGGGGAAAACAAAAACAAAAAAGGAGGAGGATAGCATATTAAAAGTGAAAAAAAAAAAAAAAAAAAAAAAAGTTTATCTCAAACGCGTTCGGAACTAGGGAGGAAAAGATAAAAGAAAAGATAATACTATACTTATTCTCTCTCTTTTTTCTTTTTTCTTTTTTTCTTTTTTCTTTTTTTTTGCTTTGCAAAGGAAAGAGAAATAAAAAGAAATATATATGTATTTCACTTTTATATCTTGATAAATAAATAAAATGAATGAAAAGAGTTAATGGGTAAAATTGTAGTTTAGGAGCCAAATAGAGTCAAATAAGGCAATTGAAATTTTTTTTTTGTTACTCATTTCTCTTCATTTCTGTCCAAATTGGGCGGATCGTAAAAGTTGGATCCAGTTGATTGAGTTTCCTTCACTTTTTGCACTCTTTTCTTTTCTCTCATACTATTTAAAAAGCAAAAACTCAATCCTTTCCTTCACCATCCTCTTTCAGTTGTTCCAAACGCAATGTGAAGGCACATAAAAGTTCAACACAAAGGGTGCGCCCACATTATACAATTTAGAATCATAGACTATAGCCCTCCAAAAATGAAAATTAACTATTTTTGGCAAAAGGGAGGGAGAGGGAAGAGAAAAGAAATGGAAGGGAGAAGAGAATAATTCTCCTTCATATTATTTGATTTACAAGGTAGAAAATAAGGGAAAGAGATGGGTCTCATGTACAACTCTTTCTTCTTACTCATTTCCTTCCAATTTGGAAGGAAACAAAAAAAGGTGAGCCCCATGAAAATCTGTTCCCTTCATTTTCCTTTCCCTTCTTCAATTTCTTTCCAAGCAAATAAAGGAGTTTTCTTCTCTTCTTTTTCCTCCCTTTCTTTCCTTTCCTTCCATCCAAAAATAGTGACCAATTACAAAGATAATTATGTCTTATACAGCTGAAAATTATATTTTATTAAATCATTGGCCAAACATGTTTTGATTATACAGTTTTGTCCCTCTAAAAGTGGAGAAATTAATAATTATACAGTTCTCATAGTGGGTCACGTCACTTGTTCATAATTTTATTAAAAGACTTTAACTTGTTTAAAATTGCTGAATCAGTAGTCAATTTCTGTTTAAAATCTCATATTTTTCATAATTTTAATGTGAGGTCATGTTTGTGCATTTCTCTAAAATTAAAGGTCAAATGCAACTGTAAGTTACGTTTATTTGGGTTCTCTCACTTATCTCTTAATATCGTATTAGCTGTTAATCTTTTAAATAATATAATATTAAGAACCTATTATGACTTGTGCTTAACGTGTGGCCATGTGCTTATGCTAATGGTCCTCATTTGCCAATGGTCCTCAGTCTTGTGGCCAAGTACATGCACTGCTAGTCAAACACATTACACACACACACACACATATATATATATATATATAGAAAAATGTTGGAGATACAGGTATTTTTATAATAAAAAAAAAATTACAAATTACTGATGTGGTGAGTGGTTATTAGTAAATGAAAAAGTTATGTACTTATGTTAGTTGTGAGCCCAAATGAAAACTAATAAAAAATTGGCTACACAATAGTTTGTAAAAATGTTGTAAAATAGTTTGTGACTTTAGCATTATTCATATAAATCTTAGGGCCTATTTGGTAACGTTGTTTAAATTTTGTGGAAATATGTGTGGGTGAAAAAATGTGTGGAAAAATGTGTTGTAGTGTTTAAACAATAATTTTTGTTGTTTAAACACCATTACCAAACGGGGCCTTAGTATTTTCTGCAATTTAATCCTCAATATTTGGCCTCGTGTATCGTATCTCCACGACCCATTAAAAATCATGCTTAACTTATTGTTTTGGAAATTAAACTAGAAATTTTAATTTATTATTTTTAAAGTTTAAAATCTTAATTTTTAATTAGTTACACCCCTAAAATTATTTTAGGATATTGTGTATGATTCTTGTATTTTTAAAAAATAATATTTTACTCAGTTTACATCTTCAATGGTAAATTTCTCTCTCTCTCTCTCTCTCTTTCTCTCTCAACAAAATCTCATTCATTTTCTTCATGCTATTTTGATAGTTTCAAACGCATGTTAAGGAACATGATAGTTCGACATCAAAGGGCAAGCTCTCATTATAAGGTTCAAAAGTCAGACTAGAGCCCTCCAAAATTAAAATTATTGTCTATGTTTGGCAAAGAAAGGAAAGGAAAAGGGGAATAGTTCTCTTTTGTTTGTTTTACAAGGTAGAAAGAAGGGAAAGAGGTGGACCCCACCCCATGTACAACTCTCTCTTCTTTCTTATTTCCTTCCGAATTGGTAGGCCTCATGAAAGTCCATTCTCTCCATTTTCCTTTCTCTTTCTCAATTTCTCTTCAACCAAACAAAGAACATTTCTTCTCATCCATACCCTTCTTTCCTTTTCTCCCATTTTCTTTCCATCCAAACATAGCTATAAAATAGGGATTTGGCTTCAAGGAAATTACAAAGACTATTATGCATTATATTTATATGGCTGAAAAATATAATATTAAAAGATATTGAAAATACGTTGTTTTACTTAAAATTGTACTTTTAAGCAATGTGAGTTGAACTCACATTTTCAAGACTAGATATTGTGGGTTCAATCCATATTTTTACACCGACATAAGCAAAAGTAAGTTAGCAATAGTTGAAGGGATTTCAATTTCAATCCCTATTTGAAATTGCGAGTCTAACTCATGATTTTTATTTGAATTCAAAATGCTTGTATTTTTTTCAACATTTTGAAAAAGCCCCTCTCCCCATTTTCTCTATATAACCTCATCCATCATGATTGATTTGTTTTTTTACTGATTCTTATGCAAAGGGGTTTTACTTGAAATTGTGGCTTCATTTCACAATTACTATAATTTTTAAAAGGGTGTATTTAAGTCACATTTTTAAAAGTACTATAATGTCTAGATAATGCTATTTTCAATCATATTTCTAACCTAGAGCATTTACATCCAGATTTGTAAAAAAAAATACACATTTTACATCCTAAAATACTACTTTATCTATTTTACCAACTCATTTAACAATACACCCAACATCTCAGTTCTTATTTTTATTTACAAACCATTAAAATAATATAAACTACCCAATAAAATAAATATAAAACTTAAGATTAGGAGAGAGAGAGAGAGAGAGAGAGAGGAAAGTGAGAAGAAAAAAAGAATAAAAAAAATATAAGCAATTGCTACAGTGAGCATTCGCATCCAGGTATCTAAAAAAAAACCTATTTTACACACTCAAAAGCTACTTTATTTATTTTACCATTCCATTTTACAACTCACTTAACATCTCAATTCTTATTTTCAACCCTATTCATTCTCTCTCTTCCTCCCCAATTCTTTCTCTCTCTCTTCCACTCTTTTTCTATCTCTTCCTCTGAAACAAACCAAATAAAATACCAAATTTTGGTTTACAACCATGCTATAGTAGTTTGTATATATACAAACTTACTGTTCATAGTTGCTAAAATTTTTTAGCAATAGCAACCCAGATAAAGCATGATTTGGGCCTTGGAGAATGTAAAATGGTAATTAGGGAGGATTTACACACCCCAATGCTAATGTTCGAGGTTATATTTATACAATCTTACTGTAGCAAGTTGGTAAAATGTTTTAGCAATAGATACCCGAATAAAACCAGTTTTAGGTGTGTGAGTGTAAAATAACAATTTGGGAGGTTTTACACCCCCAATACTATTGCTCTAAGATGAAGGTCCCTAAAGTCACTTCTTAGGCAATGGTGTCATGGTGTGGGGCTCAAAACAATAAATCTAGTGACATAAATTTTTTTATTACTGTTAATGTGGTATGTTGTAATTAGTTTATTGTAAAACGGTCTCAATGATGAGTTTATGTGATAACAATATTGCTCCATTGACAACTCAATACGCTAACAAATTGTGAAAAAGATTATGAAAATTTTTCCCTTTTTAACCTTACCCCTGTTCAAAAGTTAATATTATAAGAATATGCTTATATATGCATGAGTTGCTAGTCAGCCGACAGGCCAACTCTCAAACTCCAATACCCAAACAACCATAGGCCTTCAGGATTCTGGGCCTTCTGGCTGAAGACTTGACCCTTCCAGCCTACTACAAAAATAATCAGCCTCAAGACTATCTCAACACATCAATTGTTACTTATGGGCCTATGGGCTATGGCTTGGGTTTGAGTGTTTAAAGGTTTGCCCCGATCCAAGAATCTTAGACATAATTTTTTTTTAATGAACAAGAATCTTAGACATATTGGACCTATATGGTCCGTTTGGATTGAGGGAGAGGGAGGTGGAATAGAGTAGAGTATAGTAGAGTAGATTTAGTACAAAATTAGCTTATTTTTAACCAACTTTGCTCTACTCCTCTCCACTCTTCCCCATTCCTCCCTCCATCCAAACAGGCCAATAATTAAGTCAAAACTTTATTTTTATTAAAGGACTGCCTATAGTACGTGGATCGATTTTCATTTGTCATAAAGTCCAATGCTCGGAGAAAGCCAGTTTTTAATTTGAGTTTTAAATTTTTAAAGCAATTAATGAGGTTGGCTAGAAACCAAATTTCAAACATTTCTTTTTTAATGTTAGGTGTAAGTAAGGAGATTCATTGGCCAATCTCTGAACTAAACCTCATAGAGGGATGTCATTGGCCAAACATGCTTTGATTCTACAACTTTATCCCTCTAAAAGTGAGCAATGGTGTCAAAAAAAACTAATTTTTATTTGAATAATAATACAACCACGAACTATTTTACAACATTTTTTTAAATTATTGATATGACGAATTTTTACTGGTTCTCATCTGAGTCCACTACTAACATCACTTATATACTTTCAAATCAACATTCATCACATCAGTTATTTGTAAAAATAGTTTGTAGCTTTTGGGTTCTTGGGCAATGGGTAGCGGGATAAAACTAATATTTTCATTGGGAGGCCATGGTTGTGCAATTGTAAATTACATCTCTTGCATCCATGCACATTATTTGGGTTCTCTCACTTATCTCATAATAAGGTATTAGTTGTTAATCTTTTAAATAATATTAAGAACCTATTATAACTTGTGATTAACGTGTGGCCATGTGATAATCCAGGTAGTAGGCGTGGTTTGAGGTTGAGGCCAAAAGAACCATCACGTTTCTGTATCGCACAAAATCTACGTTATTTTGGAAAGGAACATGGCTACTAGTTTGTCCAACCACTCTATCCTCACGACAGTGGAACTGTAATGCCCTAGTTGTTGATATCTTCGCATCAAACATTTTAGTACGTACAAAAAACCCAGGCCGCCATTTTTACTCACATGTAGTGGATTATATGCTGTCAGCCAGCTCTGTCAATACAGTAATCGCTACCTTACTCCGCGGAGGGACCCAACGAAAGTAAGTCTACTACCACAATCATTTTTACTACAATTTTGTCGCAACTCATTTACATTACGACTTGTGAGTGGTTGAATTATAGATTCACCATTTTTTTATACCATTTACAACTCGTTATGTAGATGAACTGTGGTCAAAGTTGTGGAAATTATTATAATAATAGACTTACTTTTTTTTTTAATTAAATAATAGACTTACTTGGACCCAACATATCTAGTTGAACTAATACACCTACTCGACCAATGTATTTGACCAAAAAAAAAAAACTATATTCGTTTGGTATAAACTTATTTGATTTTATAAATTAAAAAAAAAATTATATGTAAAACTTCATTAATGGCCTTTTAGACTTTAAAAATTGTATATATTTTTGTAAATAACTAATGCACCGCTTTTTATAATTATTTATTACTTTTATATCATATATATTTAACTCTTTAAAACAATTCGTATGTACGATATGTTTCTAAAAATAGATAAGTTTATGTAATTAACTAATATATCATTTTTCTTTTTCTTACTATTTCTCAATGTTTGGATTATACCGTGAAACAAATGAGTACGCTGATGGTATTGCGAAACGGGAAAATCACCAACAGCAGGTTTTGACTATATATGAAATCTGTCCTACTTTTGTGTATTGGTGTTATGTAAGAGATACGATCGGTTTAGGGAGTAATAGATTGTGTGCGTGCCCGAAGGCCGGCTATAGCTATTAATGTATGAACTTTGTTTATAATTAAATAACCCCTCCGTATCTATCAAAAAAACAAAAAAACATGTCGAGTTTGTAAGCCTTTAGTGTCTATAAGTTGTATTTGAAAATCAAGTTAAAGACACAGTAACTACTCAAAAAAAATTGCTCTAAAACCTGTTCAATCTACTTGCTCAACTGTAGACTTGACTGCAAGCTCGACACCACTGAACAGATTGAGCTTCAAAATTTTAGAATTACATATTTAGGCCCAGCGTGATTTAAGGCCTTGAGATTCGTGCCCTACATGTCCATAAGGACCATAACATTTTTTTTTTTTTACTAAACGTGTCCATAACATATATAAGGCATACTTAGGTCATCATAAACATAAAGAGAGGGTAGATTGCTTTGAAATTCACTATTTGGATAACTTTTGGTAAATTATTTGCTAAGAGGAGACAACTTTTGGATGATCAAAGTCCAAGCACCCGGGGATATGGAAGAATATTCTCATCTTGAGAAATAATGCTAGGATATTTCTCAAATTCTTCATATTTTAAATATGATTAAATACTTTCGTATGACTTTGTTGATATCATGTTTTGAAAAAAAAAAAAAAAAAAAAAAAAAACGTAAAACAAGAAAATATGTTATTATTTAAACACTTAAAAAAAGTTATACTACAACTATATTTTAAGGGAACCTCTGCTCAATTGGGCTAGTTAGTAAATCCCATCCAAGTCATAAGTGTTTGGAGGAGTAAGGAGAAGTGGGTTCAAGTTGCCAAGTTGCAACATATATATTATGTAAGTATATCTAATAATTTTTTTATAAAAAAAACTATATTAATTTTTAGGGATTATCTTTCCTCTCTTCTTCTCTTTGTATCAATATATATGGAATTATTCTCAGTAAGAGTTATTACATTTTCTTATTATTTTTTTAGTTAATGTAAGATTCAAAAACTAATAATTAAATCTTTGAACTTATTCCCTTATAGATTATGGTAATTGGTTTTGCCCCCATTAATTAAATCTCTAAAATTATTCTCTAAACTGATAATAAAGTTTTTATATATATTTCAATATGGTAATTGGTTTGCCCACAACTAGATTTAAGGACTTGATGATGTCTATCCAGTCTAAGCCTTACTAAGTTGTTTAGAGTATTTGATCAAAACTGGTTGGCAACCATCAAAGACAGCAAATATCCTTGCACTGCATCTTGGGAAGCAATTTAAACAAAGATTGCATTCTTATTTCTTGCAAAGCTGGTATGGTTAACAAAATATATCACATACCTTTAGCTAGTTAAGAGAGTTACTTAATTTGGCTTTTTTTTTTTTTTTTTTTTTTGTAGAAATAATTAACTGGAGAGAAAAAATCACTTGTTTAATTTTGAGTGATCTTTCACCAAGTGTATTTGGTAGACTATTCATAACCAGATACAAAATTGAGATAATGAATTTTTCTAGGATGTGAACTCCCTCAAAAAAACTATATACTTTTAGAATCACCTTTTTTTGTAGGGTCATCTTATTAATTGCAATAAGCTATCACCGGATTGAAAAACTATAAGGTTACATAGGATTGACTCGGATCATTACAAATCCTGTTTGAATGACTTAATACAAATAAGAAATGTTATAAAAAAAAAAAAAAAATCATTCAAAACATAGTTCTTAATTTGTTGTGTATGGCACATTCCTTTATATATATGCATCAGTTTTTGTTTGTAGGAGATTAGTTTATGAGTCTGTTTTATGATCTTTAATTACAATTTACAGCTAACATATTTATATTATATTACAACTTAGGGTGTGTGACCTAATAGTAAAAGACTTAGTTGAGGTCAACATGCATGAATCCTCAATAGCACGAAGTTGGTTCTCAAAATGTGCCTAATGCTAGTAAGAGTAAGAAGTAAGAACCCAATAAGATCGAAGTTATGGTTAACCCACTTAAGGTGGTGCCCATGGCCTTTCTAAGGAAAAAAAAAAATTTAATTGTGTAAACGTCTCTACTATTTTTATATTTAGTTGAATGACATAAGTCATAACTAACTTCGTCCATATATATATATATATATATATATATATATATATATATATAAAATAAAAAATAAAAACCTCATAATTGATTTAAAGAAAAAAAAAAGGACCTTTTTAATTACACTTCAACAATAAATGTGCAACCAACTTTAAGTTGAAGCATCCAGGCCGACCATGTGACATTTTTACTCCAACATTTTTGGTTTTAACAGTGATTTCATGATGAGACAATTTGGAAAAAATCTATCACTACAAAATTTTTCACAACTTCTTACCACAATTATGATGTAGTAGTGTGATTGGTGAAAAAAAATGGTGGTTCTATGTGTAAGTGATGATTAACCACTCGCAGTCTGTCATATTAAAATTATGGTAAAAAAATTGTGGAATAATTTGTAATCCTAAAACTATTCAACAATTTAAGTAGATGAATTTCACAACTCAGTCACTTACGGTTATTAATTTTTGCGAATCACTTACCATTGGATCATGTCTTTATTATATTTAAGAATCTAATTATCTACCATGTCCTATATCATAAACTCTCTCTCTCTCTCTCTCTCAATGTTATGTTGTGTACTCATAATGTGAGTGTTTGGATTCACGTTTTGGGTTCATGTTTGCTTTTTCTCCCTCTCTTTTTTTTTTTTTTTTTTTTTCTTCAGCGCTTATGAACAGTAACATCATATGGATTCACTGTGCAGGAGACAAAGTGCATTGTTCATGCACTGTTCATGGGTTTCACGACACTATTCACACATTTAAAAATTATTTTGCTACAGTATTTTTAGTTTTCAGTTTTAGCAAAAATAAATTGTATCTAAACAGACCCAATATCAATTGAAAAGATTTTGGTTCTATGGTAGTTCAGCGGTGTGTAAAACTAGTACAGTTAGGTTAACTTCATTAAATTGTAACATAATTCTAGTCGAAAAAGTAAAAACATAATGAAAGTTGGTTAAGCTTCTTATGGAAATTTGATTAACATGGAAAGCCAAATCATCTAACTCTAACCACTACCTTGCACTTACACAAATTGACCAACCACAGCCCACTGGTTATGATTTTATTAAAAATCAGCTTTATTTTATTTTATTTTTTTGATGCTGACAAATCACAGTCTTCATGGTCATTGAAACGCACTTAGATTTATAGCATAGAAAGTGAGGTCGTACCTTTTTCTTTCCCTTCTGCACCAACTTCCAACTACCTCTCCTTAACTTAAAAACTTGAATGGTAATGGTACTAAAAATTTATTATAAACTGCAAACTCTACAAAGCTAATTTTTATTGGGTCTAGCTAGTTAATGGGCGGCCTTGTGAGTTGTGACTACTTTAAGAAAGTTTTCAGGGTTTAATTAATAGTTGTCATTAAAACATTTGTTAATAAATTATTTAAAAAAAAAATTAATGTCATTTATATGAGGAATAAAATAAAATTGTTACAACATTTTTTTTTATCATAAATTTTTTTTAAAAATGAGTTACTATCAAATGTCTTTAGAGCATCGGTTATTTTTCTTAATTAAGTTTTAGTATCATTTTTATGAAAAATATTAAAAATTATCAAAAAAATTAATTATTTTTTCTTTTCCTATAAAAAATTTTTAAAAATATTTCTTAACCTAATATTTTTAGCGCATCCGTTAACCTTTTCCATTATTATTATTATTTTTTAACTATGTTAGGCTGAGAATTATGTAACATTAGTTAGTATTAGTAATTTTTTTAAGAAAAAAAGAAGAAGCAGAAGAAGGAGAAGAAGAAAAAAGGTTGCTTAGGCAAAAATTAATTATGAGTGAAGCACGTGAGGAAAGTGTGAAGGGGTCCCATCTATGATAATAATACACTAAATACTATGCCACTTTTCCCCAGATGTCTGCGTCGTTTTCCGTAATTGCATGTGCGCAAGTTAGCGGATTCCATTCCAGTAGCGCCGGAGCGTAAGAAAGCTCAAGCTTTTAGCTAAAAGCCTAAATCAATGTGTTATGTGTGTAAAAGTTTTGGCATTGTGGCCAACCAATACCAACAATGTCAAAAAGGCAATATGGCATTTAGCTCATGGGTGTTATTAATTGATAAGTAAAAAATAAAAATTCCCTCTGTGCTTTGATTTTAAGTAACACTTACCTGGCGCACGTTAGGACTTATAATAGGTAGCGGCAAGCGTTATGCCAAGCACATGGTTCTGAAAACAGAGAGAGCCTACTGACACGTTGCTTCTTTTAATGCACCCTTATAATATTCTTCACCTTATCTTTGTGAGTGTATAATACTCTAATCATTTGCTTCAAAATTGTCAACTCATGGTAATCTACATAAATTACTCCTAGTCCTACTAGTAGGCACTTTTTTTTTTTTGTTGGGTAAAGAAAAAAAAGTGTTGGAGGCTATAACAGTACTCAACTCGCCACAAGGCGCAAATGAATAGAGCACTTACAAAGTGCTAATAGGCGTGCTCGAACCCATACAATGTGCATGAAAGTCCGAGTCGTTTTCCATCAGGCTACCAACTATGTGGGTGTAGGCACTATTTTTCACTACTTAATGAGAATTGGAATAAATTAAGAGAGAGAGAGTGTGTGACAGAGCCTAAGTTTTTATGGTTACAACTATGCTACCAGTTTTTTTGGCTAGGCATTTACTCTTTAGAAAACTTGGCATAAGGTTCCTATGAGTATAAAAATAATAATGAGAGAGAGAGACTGTGTACAAAAATAAATGAGTATACCAGCTGGGACTGTCGGCGTGAAATGAAGCAAAACCATAATAGAGAGAGAGAGAGAGAGAGAGTAGTGGCATAGTTGAAGATTTTAGTTTGAGATCCTGGTTAACCGCTAACCATACTTGCCAGTTAAAATAACCACCTCCTTTCTCATAATTTCAGATATAAATATATAAATTTTAAAAATAATAAATAAATAAATAAATAAGGAAAGCAGTAGAAGTGTATTTCTTTCTTTTTATTGTTTCTAAGCAAAAACAGAGTAGAGTGAACAGCAAGGCTAGTACAGTGAAGCATTCGTACAAGATTTTTTCCGAGCTCGTTGCTGGCTATTATTTTGAGAATGAAATTAAAGAAAAAAAAGGAAATCCTGAAAATTGAATTGAATTTGAAGTAGAAGAAAATTTGAGGGAAACAAAATTGTTGTCGGTGGTGGCTATTCTAACAAATCCAGTCATATGAGCAAAAAGGAATTCATGTAAAAAGTGTTGGAAAAGGAAAATGGTGTAAAAGCTGAGGAAATATAAGATCGCTTTTTTTGAAGGAATAGATTCGATTTCCGATGGAGTCTCGCATGGATCAGTATGAGATCATGGAGCAGATCGGTCGCGGCGCTTTCGGAGCCGCCATTCTCGTCCACCACAAGGCCGAGAAGAAGAAGTAATGCCTCGCTATCTCTGTCACTATCAATTTCAGTGCTGTGTGTAAATATACATTTTCCATAGACTGAATTGAAATCTGTGAATCTCTTTTTTTTTGTTTTTGTTTCAGGTACGTGTTGAAGAAGATCCGGCTAGCTAGGCAAACCGAGCGTTGCAGAAGATCTGCTCATCAAGAGGTAGCTTCAATTCTGTTTTGTGCAGCAATTTTGGCATGGATAATTACTTTAATTTTGCGAATTTTGGTGAGTAACTGTAGATGGCACTAATTGCGCGAATTCAACACCCTTACATTGTCGAATTTAAGGAGGCGTGGGTCGAGAAGGTGAGGACTATTTTGTGTATTCTTGATTATATGATCAAAATTGTTCTGTATTTATTTTTTTTTCCTGAATTAGAAAGTCCATGTTTTGTAATAATGTAGGGTTGCTATGTTTGTATTGTCACTGGATACTGTGAAGGTGGAGACATGTGAGTTTCTTCTCTGATATTTTTTTACAAACCTCAAATAGAAGGTTTTGATTTCTGTCATTTACATGCAATATCCCACATTTTTTTTTTTCTTTTGCTTGAATTGTTAACAGGGCCGAATTAATGAAAAAGTCCAATGGGGTTTATTTTCCAGAAGAGGTAGTTTTTCTTGTCAAATAGATTTTTTTTTTTTTTTTTAAATTTTAATTTTTATCTTTTTATGTTCATATTAGAATTCTATATCTTTGGGTTGATAATTGTGAACATTGCTCAGAAACTCTGCAAGTGGTTCACGCAACTACTACTGGCAGTTGAATATCTGCATTCAAATTTCGTCCTACATCGTGATCTAAAAGTATGTGTACAAGCTGGTCGCTTTTCTTTTTCTCCCCGATGGCTGTCATCGTTGTAAATGCTAATTTGTTTGTTGCTCTCTTGGCAGTGTTCCAACATCTTTCTAACCAAAGATCAGGATATTCGTCTTGGTTAGTTTGTCTATGTTGTTATTGTGTTGTGATAAATTTGAAACTGATTTACTATTTAGTTCTGTTATTTATACTGATGTTCCTTGTTATTGTGTTTTGTTTCTGTATAGGGGATTTTGGACTTGCTAAAACACTGAAGGCAGATGACTTGGCCTCTTCGGTATGTGTACTTTATATGGAAATTTCGTTTTTTCATATGCAAAAGTTTGGGATGGGAACTCGATGTTTACATTTGACACCAGGCTATAACATAATGATCAAGACCATTCATAAACTAAACAAGTCTAGAAGTAAAACTATTTACTTATCTGTTCATCATTTATCAAAGTAAGTAATGTTATAACTGACAAGCCTACCTAAAGCTAAGGCAAAGCCATTTCAATAAAATTACGATTTTTATAAATTTTGATAGCTTTAATTGAATCTTACATAGCTCTATACAGTTTTAGAGGTTGATAAATGACAAGGACACTTTATCTTAAATTTCAATTACCTTTTTATCAAGGTTAGAAATTGAAAATATTAAGTTGTTTGTCCAAAATAACTCTACCTGAAGATGGCTTAAAATTTTCTCATTCATAGCTTCTCTATTGAAAACTTATCCATAGGTTCCTATTTTGTGAACATATAACTTTGTCCTGATGCTCATTCTGTAAATGTAAATTCAAAGTTATTCACCTCTTATATGATACTACAGCAACATGGTAATAGAACAAAAGTAAAAGGAATTGTTAATGTTTGTGTTTTCTCTGTGGCATTAGTTAATGTTCTATACCTTCTTGTGCAGGTAGTTGGAACTCCCAATTACATGTGTCCTGAACTGCTGGCGGATATTCCTTATGGTTTTAAATCTGATATTTGGTCTCTAGGTATGTGTTTTATATCCTATTCCAGTGATGTTCTTAAGTCTTGTTGTGCTACACCTTAAATTGTACATTGTTGACACGTATCAAAAAAATTGTACATTGTTGACCAGGGTGCTGTATGTATGAGATGTCTGCTCATCGTCCTGCTTTTAAGGCTTTTGTAAGTCCTTTGACTTAACATATGATCTTATATGCTTTTCACTCTTTGGAAAGGCTTCTATAAATAATTATCTTTAGTTTATGATGACCTATTTTCACTAACTCACTTCATTTTAATTATTGTTATTAGATGTTTGATGTTGGCATTATACATCTGATTTCAGGATATGGCAGGATTAATTAGCAAGATAAATCGTTCCTCTATTGGCCCTTTGCCATCCTGCTATTCCCCGTCCTTGTAAGTTCCAGTCTGCTGTTTTTAAACTTATTACACGAATTTTGATTATATGCAACATCATCATAATTACATGAGCATTCAATGTGTTACTCTGGGTCTGTGCAGTGAGTAGGCAATTACTTTGCCTGGCTGCACGTACAGGCCCCACCACTGGAGCCTAGGTGTCTTTCATAGCAGGTTAGATTGCATTTTTTATAAGATAGTGACTATGCTCATGCTTTGCCTCACTGTGCCTTCAGGCCCCTGTTCTGGAGCCTAGGAGGTGATGGTACCTGGTAGATTGAGTGTGTGTATATATATAGATTTCTATATTGCAAGTGTTATTAAGATATAAATGTCTAGGTTCTCATCTTACACCTCTCATACACTTTATGGTAGATGGATTTTGAAAACTTATGTGATCTCATTATGATATAGTGGATTTTGTTGAGCCTAGTAAAAAAATTTGGTTGGTGAGTTCATAAAAGAGGTCGTCCATTTTCTTCAATATTGGGTGTGGCCATCTATGCAATGTTCAAATCATATATTATATAAACAACTTAGATTCTGCCTCCATTATCCTTTTACAATATATACTGTAATCTATTAAGCTTATTTGTTATTACAAACCTTCTCTCCCATTTCTGTGAGATTTCTGTTAAGCTAATCCATATTTTGGGGATTGACCAACATTTTAAGGGGTTAGAGATGGGCATAGAAATTGCTGGTGTCAAACAAGTATATATGCTGGTCAAAGAGAGAGTGGCAGTCACTGGCATTGGTGGTTAAAACTAAAAGCTCTCTGATGAGAGACAAAGAGAAAAGTCAGGGCTATCTATGGTGTGTGTGTGTGTGTGTGTGTGTGTGTGTGTGTGTGAGAGAGAGAGAGAGAGAGAGAGAGAGAGAGAGAGAGGGAGGTGAGAAGAGGAGGTGGGGGGTTAACCAACATTTGACTAAAGTTCTTTAGAAAATTGGGTGACTTGATTTCCGCTTATTGTGTCATGTACTCAAAATCACATACTTCATCATATGCTATTAAATATTGGGCACTGTAAAGCATTATAAACAGTTTCTTTTGAATTTCACAAACAGGAAAACACTTATCAAGGGCATGCTGAGGAAAAACCCTGAGCATCGGCCAAATGTAAGCTTCTATACTAAATTTGCTGTGTCAAAATAAAACTATTTCATTAGCAGTACTTCATCTAAACATTTTGGGTGTGTACCTTGGTCAGGCATCCGAGATTTTGAAGCACCCATATTTGCAGCCTTATGTTGATCAGTATCGCCCATCTTTCAGCCCTCCGACAGCATGTTCCCCAGAGAAGCCTGTCTCTGGTGGTCGTAATTCTCGGAGAAATATGGCTGAAAGCCAAAACAGTGCTAGTTCTAGCAGTGACAAAGATAGTTTGCTTTCTAGTGAAAAATACATTCCGGAAATGGTCTCTAACTGCAATAATAAGGGCACTGACACAGATTTGGCTTCGATTGATGATGAAGATGTCTCTGAGAAGCTCCTGCTTAGTGAAGAAGAAATTGGGCCTAACACATGCACTGTAAAAAATGATGTGCAAGAGGTGATGAAACCCTCTCATCATGAACAGCAATCCAATATTGAATCAAGGCAGCCAAAAACCATTAAGCATATAATGATGGCATTAAAAGAAGGGAAAGTTAGAGAAAATAGTTCTCCAATGAGGGGCAATCGAACAAAGACTGTAGCTGCATTGACCCAAAGAACAAACGCAGAAGCATTGCCTAAAGTGCCCAAACCTAGTGCTGTTGCTCCTGGTTTCAAGTCCAATGCAGATACACCAGCAAAGGCATCCTTTGATTTTGCAAAGCGGATTCAGGGATCACATTCTTTAAAGCATCAGGTACAACTGCGATTTATATTCTCTGTTATGGTTTCGTTACATGAATTGAACTGATCAAAGATAGATTGTGATTTACCTCTGCAGTTACCTGTTATTGACTCCTCACCTAAAACAAAACCCAGACATGACTTGACTCCTCCATCTGGTCCTGTAAAACAAGTTGTTGAAGATGGACCTCCTACTAAGTCAAGGCAAAGAACCCCTCCTAGTTTGGTCAGACGGCCACCATTTCCGGTACGGATGAAGCAAGTGGAGCTTGATGTTCCAAATGCAGTGAGCAGTTCTGTGAAGGTAGGGCCAAGTGAGATGCCCCATGAGGCTGAAAAGACTCATGCAGTACCTAAAGGTTGTTCAACACATGTTTCTAGGCACATTATACAGGAGCCACTAAAGGCTCAAGAAAGAGGTTCAAAAGGAATGCAAACAGATAGTAGCCATTCATTGTCATCTTCAGTGTCAATTCAAGGATTTGAGCTTTGTGATGATGCAGAAATTCCCTTGATTGACATGAAAGAACAGATACTCCCTAATCATGAGAGTATCACAAATACTGAATGTATAGAATCACATCCAGCCAGCTGCTCACCTGCTTCCCAGTTGCATGCACATTCTGAGATGTCTGAAAATATGGCTGGGGAAAACCATGGACATGATAAAAAATCTGTAATGTGCTTGGTCCAAACCTCAGGGGACATCATAGATCTTCAGAATACCACTCCTGTTATCGAGAAATTGAGTTCAAGTGTGGTTCAAGAACTCCCAGTCTTGAGCTCTGAAGAAAGATTTGTTTGTAAAGATGATACCCCTGTAAGCAGGCCAAGTAGTAGGCATGATACAGTTATACAGTCAAAACTTACATCTACATCCATTGGTGATGACAAGTTCACTGTAAGGGAACTTTTATCATCAGTAGCAGAGACTACCCCTTCATCAAGCCAAAAGAGTTTGCAGCTGGATAAAGGAACCATTTTGCAAAATCCAACAATTGAAAAGCCAACTGCCACCCATCTTTCCCCAGTTTTTGATGATGTCATACATGTTATACGGCGTAGTAGTTTCCGTGTTGGAAGCAAGCAGCCAGTACTGGAAACGGTAGAGATGGGGGTTCAGAATATGGATGTTAATAAGCTGATAAATGTAGTGAGGGATGAAATAGAGATGAGAAACGCGACTGCTTCTGCAACTTTTAAATCATCAAGTGGCACTGAAGCCTTGAGTTTGAATACAAATGTTTCTGAGAACTCTGGTCTCAAGGAAGTGGATGTGAGAGATGCTGTTCCTTCAGTTCTGAAATCTGATACCCTAGAGCCAACGAAGCCCAACCCCCCTGTGACCGAAGAGGAAACACCAGCAAAGGAAATCTTGGATGTTAAGTCTTTCAGGCAAAGGGCAGATGCACTTGAAGGGCTACTAGAATTGTCTGCAGAGTTGCTGCAGCATAATAGATTGGAGGAGCTCGCAGTTGTTTTGAAGCCTTTCGGAAAAGACAAGGTCTCCCCAAGGGAAACAGCTATTTGGTTAGCAAAAAGTCTTAAAGGAATGATGATTGAGGACAGTGGGCGGAGTTCATGATGTATCAAATCTGTGGTAAGCTTGCTCTGATATGATGCTTTATGTAATTGCTCTCATAGTTCTTAGCTCTTTTTTATGCTTTTTGCACATTCAAGCTCGTTTTGAATTTAAAGAGAACACGCAGGACTTTTACTTTTATTTTTTATTTTTTTTTGGGGAGGGGGGTTCCTTATTATCCAATTCTTTCAATGCCTTCTTTTGTTGTACATAGTGACCATACAAGTTAATAACATTGTCTTCAAGTCAAATATACATATATATGCTTTAGCTTGTGGTCTATGTAATTCAAGGCATTGTTTTTTTTTTTTTTTTTTATCAGTTGTAATTCAAGGCATTGTAATCAATGGTCTTGGTTGATAAAACATAATGATCAATGGTTGGAGAAATTGGAGAACCAAAAAGTAAATGTTTAGGTGTAATTTGGAAATGGATGTTTTAAATTATTCAGAAATTAATGTTTTAGTTAAGATTGAAGTCAGCTTCATTCTACAATCAGTTTTAGCCAAATTTACCCTGATACTTTTGTATACTAGAGCTCTTGGTACTTAATTTTGAAAATCTAACTGAGAGTGAATTCCAAACAGGCTCTAAATGAATAGCTCGGGTTCGGCTTGGGAAAAAAGCTTGTTTATGCTCGTTTATTTAGCAGACAAGTCAAGCTCAAGTTTAAGCTTTCCTATCAAATGAGTTAAAACTCAAACATAATAATATATTCGTGAACAAACTTGTAAGTATGAGGCTCAATTTGAATATAGATGTGTTGAAATGTACACATGTATAAAAATATACTTATATAGACAATATTTGATTGTATAAGTTTGTAAATAAGTTCACAATATATAAAATTGTCATTTCTAATTCATTGATAACATAAATAGTTCATTTCATTGAAAAAATTATTTATAAATTTTAACATGCAAGGTTGATGGATCTAATTTTTATTAGTTCATAAATGAAAATCATTTAATTTAATTAACTTAAACAATATAATTTCAATGATAATTTAGTTATTAATTTTTAACATAGATTTGTGAAGGAGTAAAAAATTTTAGTTGTGTTGTTTACTATATTTAGGAAAAGAATAAGTTAATCTAGTAGTTCATGAATAAGATTAAACCAAACTTGAACATGTAATCTAACTTGGTAATAAGCTTGATAAAATTAAATGAACCAATTTTGAACTTTTAATATTTGACTCATTTTCAGCCCTAATTCCAAATGATCTAACATGTGAATGTGTATATATTATTTAAAAATTATCCTTCCCTTCTAGGTGTTTTGTGTATAAAATCTCTTTAAGGAAGAGGGGAAGTTTGGTGAAATGAAATTAGAGTGTTTAGTTATTTTCAACTTTCAAGTGAGGATTGGAGATTTCTTAAGAGCTGCAATTGGGATTTTGCATGCTGATTATATTTGCTTCTCAAATTTTCGACTTTTCTTTACTAATTTAAGTGAAAATCCTTATGATACTTGCATAAAAGGCCATTGACCCTGGAACATTTATCAGCAACAAGGTAATTGTTTAGAAACGGCTTTCAAAAAGAGGCATTCTAGATATATTTCAATTTTCTCTATCTCTTAAGGGATATGTCAAAGTTGGAAGAGAATAAAGGAGTTTTCTTTTTCTTTTTTTGAATGAGAATCATGAGTATATGACACTAACTTAATTCTGGAGACAAATTCATGATCTGAATATAAGATTATTTACCCTTTATGTAGATTTGATTGTGAATATAAACTCCTTGGGACCTTTGTTGGATGCCCTTTCTAGCATTCAATTGTCCCATCTTTTTCAACTCAACAAATGTTTTCCCGGATTTTGCATTTGTTGCTTCATCTGTATATAGCACATCAAATTCAGATTTTAGCTATATTACTCTAAATATTCTGTTGCTGGTGCATTTACCATCCACATTGGCTAGGTTCATGATCATTTATGTATAGATGTTGATGAGTTAAATCATATACTGTTGAGAAGCCATCTGTCCCTTTTGACTTTGTCTTGATTACTCCTCTTTTCCTGCTGGAGTGAGGAAACAGAAAGTCATTGTTCCTTAATTGCCCAGTTCAGCCAGGATGTGTGTTATATAATGGAATGTTTGTTTGAGATTTCAATGAAAAGTGTGGCAGAGCAGCTGAGCAGGCTGACTTGCATGGTTTGATTATAAAAACTTGGACTTTGGCTGTGAATTATGACATGCTAAACAAAACCATCTTGTATACATAAATGAAGAACAAAATTTTGATCTCGTACTTTATCTAATTTAAATATGATTCCAAGCTCAGATCAGTATGTGTTGTACCGTTGCTGATTTAGGAATTAATTTTCTAAAATGTGCCTGTGCAAGAAATTGATGGCAAAGACTCTGGCGAGTCAACCAGGGTCATCTACTACGAAATTTGGGTGCCATTTATAAGTCAATTAGTTTTTGCTTCTGTGATGTTGCTTTCGCCCCCATTATTACTACAATTGATTTAAGTCTCAATTCAAATCAAACACGTTTGTATGTAGCTTTGTTCAACTATAATCAGATCATACACTATAGTGGATGGATTCCCTTTTTTAGTTTTGAGTGTATGTCATTGTCAAAATCCTTTTAAACTCTCTTGTATGTCATTTTTATGCGCACTTTAAGGTGCATTATTATTAATTTATTATCACCTTTTTGATTAGTCACTCTTGGCTGCTGGTTATTACAAAACAGTGCCTACGCGGTAACGCGGTGATGAGTGAAGCGCACACTGCTATTTCACATTGGAAGGTTCTGTTTTTAACTATAAAAGGAATCTCACGGGAAGTTACTCAGGAAGCTCATAGGAAGTATGTTTGTAATGTATCTATTGGCTTAAAGCTTCCCATTTAGAAGAATTGGTACGCGTAAACTAATAGTGATAGCAAAAATACGAAAAACACTTTACGCGTTACATTGCATATAAAAAGCTTTAGCCATCGTTCCCCTTTCATTGATTTCCATAACTGAATTATCTGTCACAGAAAAAGAGAGAGAGAGAGAGAGAGACAACATCAGCAGCTTTAGCCGTTAGTACTGTCTATAAGCTATAACACAACAACCAACATACTCTATGGTGTCCCCCAACAGCTATTCAACTCAGCCCTCAACCACCAAGGATTCTGCTAATTACAACTTCCTTCGCCGTTTGATCTTTGTGCTGCTCTCTTTTTTCGTCATAATTACCCTTGTGATCTACATTGCATGGCTTATTCTTAAACCACTACCTCCGGACTTTGAAGTCGACTCTTTCACGGTCTCTAATTTCACTGTTTCCGGCTCACAAATAAGGGGGAAATATGATATCCAAGTTACTGTGAGAAACCCCAACAAGAAAGTAGACTTTTATGTCGAAATTTTCAATATCCGTGTAAGTTATAGGAGAACCCGTCTTTCTCAAAACTCAGAGGCAACTCGGCGTCTGTTTCTAGAGAAGTCGAATCAAACGAGTGTTAAGGCCGAGTTGGACTCGAATTTGAGTCGTTATGTGAGGAAAAATGACTTGGAGAACTTGGGTCAGAACTTAAGCGGGGGTGTGATTTGTTTTGACGTGAGGATGCCTGTTTCAACAACATTTACTTATGGAAATTGGCCTAGAATTGAAAGATTAATGCTCGTTTATTGCAAGAATCTAAGGATTACATTCTCGTCTTCTAAGTCAGTTGGGAAGCTCGTAGATAGAAGAGAGGATTGCATAGTATCTTCTGACTAAACATATGGGGGTCATTCTTTAGTTTTCTTGCATAGTCAAAACATAGGTTATTAGTTCATTTAATTAGTTTAATTAGGTGAGTTGCAACTTGCAACTTGCTTTGTTTCTCTTATGTTTTTTTAAGGGTTGTGCTCATTAACAGCAAGACTTTTTTTTAGTATAATTTTGTCTTTTTCTACAGCTTTATGTCATTTTTTTCCAATGTAAGGCCAACTTTGTAGAGAGAAAAAATGTTAAAATAACCAAAAGGATTAGTTTTTATGTCTTTTTTCTTTTATTTATTTAATTTTTTTATTAAATAAGACCCATTTTAGTACAATCTTAACAAGCACCTATGCGGTGCTTGTTAACCTTTGCTTTTTTTTTCTTTTTCTTTTTTTATTGTGAATTCATTCATTTGTTGTTCATATATTGGGTGTGCCCGGCTAGATTACCTTTTCAATTTGTGCTGTCACTAGGTACGGTTTATTACTTCGCGTGTAAAAACTACAAATTAAAGATACTATTCCTTATTCTTTCGCTTTTTCTCGCACTTTCTTTTCCTTTTTTTGCCTTCAATATTGTGTGGTTGAAATGATGTCGAAATGTTATGGAAAATGATGTATACAGGTGATGGACAGTGAAAGAGAAATGAAGCCAATAATGCTTCCACAATTCAATGCAGAATTGTCTCTGCCACTTCTTTTCATCGAGTAATTATTAGATTTTTTGGAGCACTGATTTTTTTTTAAAATATTCATGGTAAATTTCATTAATTAAACTTATAGTAGAATTTACAATAAATGTGATAGCAAAGAGTATTGTGTCACTGTATTATAAAAATACTTAATAGTTTTCTCTTTTATTCACTCCAAAAACAATAAATTATGGTACAAAACCCATAGTTTACACACTTCAATAATCTAATACCAATATGCTACATCAACTTTCACAAATTAAAGAATTGAAGTCACATACAATCATTCCCATAGGCAGAAATAAATTGTACATAGGGCCATGACCCTCCCAAAAATTTTATATTTTATAATCCTCTAATAGTGGGTAAAACTAAGATCCCAACTCTGTTTTTTAAAGTGACCACCCCCCCCTCTTTCCCACGGCCCTTCCCCAAATTCCAGTTCCTTTCACTAGTCTTTTCCATTCTCTACCCAACAAATCAGTTTCTAACTTCTACCCTTAGCTTTTAGTCTTTTACTAACTTTTACTATCACCGTCCCTTAGAAGCTAAATTCAACTTTTCCTACTAAAGCAACTACAAATTTTAGTATAAAATGTTTACAAACTAATGTGTCAATAAAAGTGATTTGTAGATTTCTACAATTTAATTGATGAAATTTTTAATTACTTTATTATGATTGGTGACACATCAATTTGTAAGCATTATACAGTAAAATTTAGAGTGTCTTTATTATCATTCTTTCCCAAAACTCTTACAATATTCTTCCACATTCCAGCCACCCAAAAGACTTTCCTTTCCTCATCATTGGATGCTCTCTCTCTCTCTCTCTCTCTCTCTCTCTCTTCATTACCTCTTTCTTACTATGTTTTCACATAAGAGTTTTCTTACTTGAAGCTAAGTGAAATCTTGAGTAGCACAAAATTTTTCATTCCCTTTTTCATTTCTACTTTACTTCAATTTTTATTTATTTATCATGATTTTTCTTTGTTAGTTTAATTTCTACTTAGTTGAGAGGTACAAAATTGATTTTGAAATTTTTTTTTTTACCATATTAGTCTTATTTGATAGAATTTAAATTCTATTTATTTTATGGTTGCTTATAATGAATCAATGATTTTGTTATATTTAATTTTTATTAATATTATATCTTCTTGTAGATGTAATCTACAAGTGATAACCTTGTCGTAATGACATTCATTATAGCACCCTATGTCTACGTTTCAAACCCCACCCCACCTCCCCTACTCTCTCTCTCTCTCTCTCTCTCTCTCTCTCTCTCTCTCTATATATATATATATATATATAAAGAATATGAGAAACTTAGGAGGGAAATGACCTTAAGATGTTCAATTAAACTATAGTTGTGTTAGTAATTTCAATGCAAAATAGAATTACAATAATTAAATTTTTTTTACAATAATCTACTTATATATACTTTGAATTTTTCTTAAATTGCCAATCAACATGATAGTTTTACCTCAACTCTCAAACCAAAATTCCTAGTTCTACCCCTAATCATTCCCCACATTAGACAAAAGAACCAACAAACCAAAATTAAAATCTCATTCTCCTCTTAGAACTGAAGAAAAATCAAACCTTATCTCGCCAAAAAGAGGCATCTTCAGATAAGACTTTCCCTTTTTAAAAAAATTAAAAGGAAAAAAAAAAAAAAAAAAAAAAAGGCACGGTGGAAAGGGATTTAATTTGTCTTTTGCTGGACGTAGAGAGACTCTAGCTATAGTTACCTTTTTAATCCATATAATATTCCATGCAATTGTACAGTTAACAACGGACAATATATAGACTTTTTTTTATATCAAGTTAATGAGTTAACAATGAGGTAGGTAATTACATTCAGTAGTCTCATTTGTCTCTCTAAATACATAAATTTATAAGAAAACTACCTTATATTTAGTTATTTTCATGAGTTGTAACTTGTGATTCTGAATTTTAATATTTATCGAAATCAGCGATCCCCCAAAAAACAATGCATTCATTGAATATTAAATTGAACAAAGCAAAAATAAATTGTGGGAATTAGATATAAAATTTGCAACACTCATGAGCGAAAGTGAGGGGAAAAAATAAAGTAAAAAACATGGGTCAGCGGACTCAGCATAGAACTTGATGAACCCAGAGAATCGGGAACATTCCGTCAGGTTTCCTCATTTGGGAGTTGCTATCTGATCATCATAACGCTCATTGACTAAAACTCAACAACGCAAAGGATGGTAATTGAGCAAAGAAGCTCTAGGTGATGAAATTTTTTATTTGACTGTATTTTTTTTTTGTTTTCCCTTTTTATTGAGATAGAATTGACTTTGTATTAAGCTTTAGCTGCAAACTGTCCCCTATATTTTCTAGGAAATCTTTCAGTTGGTTGTAAATCCCGAATCTAAGATATTCTAAAATTCTTGGATTAACATTTTGTTTTTTGATAGTCATTTTTACACTCATCGTAAATGCTGATATTAGAAATGAACAAATGACTATCAAAGCTTTATCAACCCAAAAGAAAAGAAAAAAAAAAAAAAAAGCTGTACAATTAGGTTCTTCAAAGTCTAATTAGTTGTTTCTAAAAAAATTGACTAATTGTTCATAATTAAAGAATTTTTTATATCACTAATAAGATTTTTATTAATTAGTGTCCTAAGAGCATCCATAGCAGATGTGCCAAATGTGCCAAATGCCAAATATTTGGCACATTTGGCACACCAAATACCAAAAAAACCCCTTTATGAGATGTTCCAAATCTCATAATTTTTGCCACATGTGAATAATACCGTTCCATTTCGGAACGGTACGGACAAGAATACTAAATAAAAAAAAAGTTTTTTATTCATTTCTCTCTCATCCTTTTTTACTTTCTCTCTTCTCTCTCTTTCTTGGTGTTTGGTAGAAGGAGTTAATATATTATTTTAATGTGTAGTAAATATTATTTTAATGTATAGAATTGAATGATAAAACATCTTATAAATGGAATGTTGTAAAATGATGTGGTGAAATAATAAAGTAGGTTTTTGGTGTGTCAAAATGATATTTTTTATAAAACATCTGCTGTGGATGCTCTGAGGATACTAGTTAAGTTGTATTTAATCCTCCATTAAGTAAAGCCTTTTTCTCTCTATATGAAAACAAATACTCACACATAAACCACAATTAATTTAGGAAAATTCTATGTTTACACTGTACTTGTAAATTGTAATATATATGAACTTACATTATAAACATACAAAAAAGAAAAATATTGTACATATTTGTAAAAAGTGGTAAATGTTTGACACTTTTTTTGTCTATCATGTAAATTTACATTAATTGCAAGTATAATGTAAACATATAAAGGTCCAAAAATTTAAATATACAAAATTACAAACTAATAAATTATTGACAAGTAGGTAATATAATTTATAATTGAATGTTTATTATTTTTTAATTGGTACCCTTAATACACTTTTTATCAGGACCCAAGTGATTAGAGTTTTAAGAAGAGTATGTTGAATTACTCTCAAATTTTTAGAATATCCTAATTCTCAACCTATCTTCTAGTAGACCAAGCAAACAAGACTGAGAGTCTGAGATTCCAAGAAAAAAGAGAGAGATAATATCGATTCTCTTTGTTGATCAGAAATGGAGGAAGATGAGGGTTTTTACGTGGTGAATTTGGAAGATAAAAATAAACTTTTGAAACGCCATAATCCGAAGCATAATTACAGTGATCATGAGCTCCAACTGGCTGATCTACCCTCACAACCAATCCAAGACATGAAGAGAGAGACCACCATATCCAATGCTACCAAATCCAACACCCCTCAAACTGAAGAAAATAGTTGGTTTAATTATCATCTTCTATTGTCCATTGGCTTTGGGCTCTTCATGACCTCTATTTGCATTCTTATGTATCCATCTATGGCTGATGATTCTCCATTACTAGAAATCTGAGTTGATTATGTGTTTCTCTCACCCTTCAACATCTTGGCATCTCAATATACCACCAGTTGCAACGTTAGCTTCTGTGTCACAAACCCTAGCAACCAGGCAAGCTTTTCGTACAGTAACATTGTTGCTTCAGTTTTCTTCGAGGAGAAGCTTTTATTAATTACAATTCTTGCACCCTTTTATGGATCAGGGCACTAAGGACCAGACTTTTGTTAACGCAAGCTTAAATCATTCACATGTAGTTGTTGACAATTGGGTCCTAAATGCTGTTGATGAAGCTGAGAGGAGTCATGGTTAGGCTGTGCTTTTAAATGTAAAGGTGGAGACTTTGGCTCATCGTAACCCTGGAACATCATGAAAATGGAGATGACGTATGCAATCTCAATTTGCTGGTTGAAGATTGATAGTGAGGCTTTCCTTTTCAATTCTAATTGAAAATCTTCTACATGGTACTTTTTTTGCGTAGGAAAGTAAATAATGACTAGCAAACCAGATGTCTAATACAAGTTCTTATACAATAAATTTCCTTTTCTGAGATTTTTCATGTAAGGTCTACTTTGAGACATTGGATCGATGTGATAATTAACTCTTCTTTTCTTTTTCTTTTTTCTTGGTCGCTGACATATCCAACTTCTGTTTGATCAATTTTTTTTTAAGAATTAATATATCATATTGTGTTTGTGAATGATTAGATCAAAAAGAGTGTCTTGACTAATCTCTATATATATTTATTAAAGCAAAATTAAATAACTATTGTGGACTACAAAACCATAAGATTAGTAGCACTATAAATCAATGACATTTCAATCAAAAAAAAGAAGAAGAAGAAATCAGTGACTTTATTATGCTATGATTTCCATGCTTATAGATTTTCCTGGTGGTGAAGGTGTTAATGTATTGTATGTCATCCATGCATGGTGTACGTTTTTAGACCCCTTAAAACACAATTGGATTAACCTAGTTAACAAGCTAAGTTATTACTTAGTCCATATTTAAGATTTAGGTTAACACAAATATATAAGCATATCAATGTAAAGTGCGGAATATAAAAAACACAAATATATGATGACCCAGGAAATCAAACCAGTAAAAACTTGGGAAGGATTTAACCTAACTATCCTCAAGGTAAACTAGAATCCACTATGAAATAATCGAAGTTTTACAATAGCAACTTAAACCACTAACATCCTATTACTACCCACCAGTAGAAAACTTACTGATACGACCACGTGCAAGCTCCGAGACCACGGACTCCTTCTTTCTTGGATTCTCCAGCAAATACAAGCACTCTCGCTTGTGTATCTTTAAACTTTTATTGCAGCAACTGAATGATCATCAAGCTCTCAGTGAAATCTCCTTCTTGATAATCCTAAGCATGTGTGAAGACAACCACCTCTCAGATCTCACAAGAGATTCACACACACAGCAAATAGAGCAACATCTAAAACGTGGCTAGGGTTTCCCTTTTATACCTAGGGCAAAACATAAAACCCTACACGTCATATGGGCTTAGAGCTGAGTTGGAAAATTCTGCAGAAAAACGTTCTGGCCGACTTTCGATCGATCGAGTCTAATTCTCGATCGATCGAGCCAGTCAGAATTGCACACTCAATTTTGGAGTTAACTCGAATCTAACTTTACATAAAAGACCTATACTTTGAGCAAGTCTAAACAAGACTAACATCTATTTTGATCATGGTTTGTCAACATTACAAAATAGAGTTCTAATACATTAGATCCTAAGTCCTTAGAACCTAACACATGGACTGAAACATTGGGCCGGTGGCACGTTTGATCTGTTAAGGTAAAGAAACAATGATAATAAGTTAATTTGATTATTTGTAGATTTTGATTTTCTTTAAAGAAAAAAATTTTGGATTAATTTCCCAGCTCTGGGCGTCTCATGGGCATAAGTACTTGTATTAGGTTTTTTTTTTTTTTTTTTTTTTTTTTTTTTTTTTTTTTTTTTTTTTTTTTTGCTAATAGGACATGTATTGGGCCTCTTGTATTGGGTTAGAATGAATAGAACACATCATATCGTATTATATATAATAAAAGTTGGGCTTAGACGTCATAGTTGCGCCAAGAGACGGCACCAAATTGCAAAAATTTTCTTAGATTTTTAGATTTTAAGAAAAAATATATATAAATTTTCTTCAACTATAATTTCTAAGTGGATATAACTTTTCTTCAACTATAATTCCTAAGTGAATAAAAATCTTAATTTGATTCAAGTTGAATTACACTTGCTGTATTTCTAAGTGGATAAAAACAAAAATCATAACAATTAAAAGCCGTTTGTTACCTTGGCACTCAGATTGGAATATTATCGGTCCACATCTTTATTTTCTATTTATATGGAGATCACGGTTCCTAACTAAGTTTTTTGAGAAATAATTACAACATGCTGCTAACCCCGCAGTTCGAACTCTTTCCCCCTAGACCCCCAAGCACTTTGTGCATGGGGAGGTGCCAATTCAGCTACAAGGCCTTTGGCCTAACTAAGTTTTTAAATAATAATAATAAATAATAAATAAATAGAAGAAGAACACTGAAGGGTTAATAAAGACCCAGCATTAGTTAGGTCACGTGTGTATATAAAATTCTTTAGACTTTAGACTTTAATTAGCTTTGGACTTTTGTTCTTATAAAATTCTTCAATGTGAAGTGTGTATATATATATCAAATAATTCATAATTAATACCCATCAATCATACGGTTCTTTTGCGCTATTATTCACTTTTTCTACCTACAATCTCTATTATTCTCTTTTTCTACTTACAACCTTACAAGTACGTATTTGTTTACTCTACTTTTTTTTCTTCATCAAATTGAATATATTTTGTGTATTTGTTTAGGTTGATTTCCTTAAATTTAATCCAATTTAGAGAATTGTTATGGATTGTCAATTGATTTTTTTTTTAATGTTAGTTTGATTGTTTAGAAATTATATAAGAAATTGAGCTTTCATGTCTAATTAACTAAGAAATTAATTTTTTAGTTTTACAGTAACTCTTAGTCCGTGAATCTGTGATTGATGTTTGAAAAGATTAATTTATGTACTACATGTGTAGGTCGGTTAATTATGTGTTTCCGAGGCTTACTCAGTTAACTATGTTTTTTTTTTTTTTTTTTTTTTTTGGTAAATAACTAAATACTCGGTTAACTATGTTATTATTTTCGAGGCTTACTTGGTTTATTATGTATTTCTGAGGCTTAATAAATACTGTAAATATTATTTTTTTAAATATATTATATGTAGGGACTGGGTCTGAGCATTTCTGCTGTTGGAAAAGTGGATTCAGGCCCAACTAGCCCTAAACAATGAATTTGTGTAGAGAATGGGTTTAAGAACTAGGCCTTAGTGAGGATGGCAACGAATAAACATGGTTATGGGAAGACTAAGTAACAAGAAAATGGGCTCTAAGTGTGAAAATCTATCCTGGACACCGGTCCGAGGAGCTGTCTCATTCTTATTATCTTCTCAACGCTTGGATACAGATGTTACAAAGACGATACAGGTTGCTACAGTGTTTTCTACTTCCAATCTCCGATCCTCTTTCTGGAGGAGTTCTTTACATTATATACCCTCCTTCGGCTGATCTTGACCCTCCATTTGTTGATCATGCAGGTCACTACTTGAGCGCTTGTCCCATCAGCCGCTGTCCCAAACCTTCTGTGAGTTGCAGCAACTAAAGTAACACTGTTCAGGAGTCATTTCCTCATTAATGCGGCCAGAACGTTAGTTGTGGGCATTTAATGTAGAGGTGACAGCTTCTCCTGGAATTGCTCCTCCTCTAGGCTCCCATGGCTGACCCGCTGTACTTGTCTTTTTCTTGGGACGCTCTACGAGACTGCCCATGATGGCGTGCTGCTCTTCCCTTCTATGATCTTTGTTCACCGAGGACATGGTTGTACTCAGCTATGCTTCTTGGTAGTTAGGATTTCCTTCATTCGTCCTCGGGCATTTCTTCCTCCTCGGCATGGGCATAGGCCTTGGGCTCAGTATAAAGTGGGCCGGGGTGGCCAAATTCTTTGACCCCACATTATACTCTTTGCAATTGTTGTGCATCTTATTAATATGTTATTATGTTTGCGATTGTTGAAGGGTGTAAAAATTTTTAATTTTTCAAAAATTTTACTTTTCATTTTTCTCTATCAAAATTTCCTTTGTTTTTAGGTAAATGCTAATTATTTTTTTATATTATTTTATCAGAATGGAAAGACAAAATCAAAGATATGATCTCTTGGATGAAATCGACACTGAAAAAGAAGATTGGAATATTAGAGTTAGAGTCACAAGAATGTGGGAAGTTCTTAATATTAAAACAAATAATGAACTTATGAGTGTTGATTTGGTACTGCTTGATGAGAAGGTAAGTTTTGAAATAAAATAATAAAATTACTTTTAGCTCTTCAAATACAATTGAATTATATTTTCTTGATAAGTTTATTCTCA
This sequence comes from Notholithocarpus densiflorus, assembly GCA_030021035.2. Classification (NCBI taxonomy): domain Eukaryota; kingdom Viridiplantae; phylum Streptophyta; class Magnoliopsida; order Fagales; family Fagaceae; genus Notholithocarpus; species Notholithocarpus densiflorus. The sequence goes on from JARYZH020000121.1 coordinate 745,409, forward strand.
TTTTTTCAGGATAATCTTATTCATGCAAGTATTAGAAAATCATTTGTTAATCATTTTAGAGATATACAAAAAGGTAAAATTTATCGAATAAAATATTTTGGAGTTGTCGAAAACAAGGATGCTTATAGGATTGTGAATCACAAGTACATGATAAGATTTTATGAACAACATCTGTGAAGTTGTTAGAAACAAATGATGAACTTATTGCAAAACAAAAATTTGAATTGGTTTCATTTGATGAGCTGAAGTATCTTGCTAACAAAAACACAACTCTAACAGGTAATTTTGATTATACATTTATACTTAAAATATAGTTATATACTATTATCTTCATAACTCATGATTTTGATTAAGCACTTTATCGTTTGTAGATGTAATAGGAGAAATCGTAGGAATTTCTCTCATGGAAAAGATAGAGGTGCGTGGAAAAAATTGAACAAAAGGCTAATTGAACTTCAAGATAACAGGTTAGTTAGATATTGATGAATATATTACTTAGATTTGTACATTTTGTCAGGAGATAAATTTTTAATTGTCTAACAAAAATGTGTATGCAAGAGGGAAAAAATTAGAATCACATTTTGGGATAAATTTGCAGAGGCAATTAATGAAGATATATGTTTTGATAATTCTGTGCGGCCTATTATAATTATCACATCAACCATTGTTAAGACATATATGAGTAAGCAATTCTTTCTTTTGATATACATGATATGTGTTTAAACATCATAATTTAAACTACTTATGTATGAATGATGGTAGGGAAATTATCATTGTCTTCTATTGGGATCCAATAAATTACATTTAATAATATGTAAAAGCTATAGTATGAACATCAAACTACCTTTCTCAGTAAAAAAAAAAAAAAAAAAAAAATCAAACTACCGTTGTTCCAGTAAAGGAGAACTGTAGGATTCTGATCATTCATATCTTTGATGATCGGTGAAAGGATGAGTTCAAATACATGCTAGATATCCTCATTTAAATATTATTACTAAAAGTCTATGCTTAAAATTGATTTTCATTTTCTTCTTCTTTTTTCATGATTTTTTTTAAAATTATTTATATCCCAACTAACTTCAATTGAGAAAGAATATAATATTTCTTATTTTTCAATGCCTTTCAAAGGTTTTGCAAACCTGTACAAAGAACATAAGAGTCAACAATATCGGAATTCACATAAGTTGTACTTGAACTTTGTTAAGTTACTAAGAATTCTTTCCTACGAATTGTAAAAGGGAATTTTGGCTTTAAAAAAATTCACTAAGGATTCATCTGAAAAAAACATCTCTAACAAAAATAATTAGCTACTCTACTAGGCAATACATGTGTGCATGTTTCAACAAGGATGGATGCCAACTTTATCACAAAAATAAAGCAATAATCACATCACTTGTAATTAAAAGTAATGAATAAAATCAAAGAAAATAAGGTTTAGTTTAAGTAGAATCTCACTGAGTATCCCTAGTAAGGTTGCAGCCAATACTCTTAAAATGCATTGCACAACAAAGGAGCCAAACTCAAAAAAATTTGCAGCCAACACATGTTTAGCATTGTTCCTTAGCATGTTTCAAACCATGCTTCAAGATGTTTCAGGCCATCAGTTGGAAGTTTGGCTGGATCAATGATTTCTCATCCATCAACAGGTTATGTTTTGTTTCTCTATATATGTGTAGTAATCCATCAACAGGTTATATTTATAGAACTTTGTAGCAAAGACAACAAACAACAAAGACATATAAAACAACATAATGTTTATACAAACAACATCCACTAGTTAAAACAGCATATCATGTCTTTGCAGCAAAGACAACATAATTTGCAGCAAAGGCAGTTGAAATAATCAGCACAATAGTAGTTATTAAGAACATCAAAATGGTTATTAACAACATGAGTAGTTATTAACAACATGGCTTGCAGCAAACAACATCACACAATAGTACTTATTAACAACAAAATAATGGTTCCTTAACAAACCAGAATGTTGGAATAATCATTAACAAAAAGTTTATACAATAAACTCAGCACCAAAGCTAGTCTTTAACAATAAAAAGTAAATGGTTACTTAACAAACTAGCAAATACTATCATCATTAACAATAAGTTCACATATAGTAAGATCATTGTTTCTTAGCACAGTAGAATGTGACCCTACTAAACCATACAACCAATGCAACAAAAAATGGTTCTAGTGGTAATTAGCATAATAAACATAAGAACAGAAGTAGTAACTGCAACCCCACAAAAAGGAGCTCAAACTTGCCCCCTTTCCTTAACCAACTCCCTTACATTAAACTATTGACTAAATCCATCCAGCCCCTTCTTCTATTCGACTTCAGCATGATGAAAGCGGCCCTACTATCAGGCTTGTGGAGTTCATTAAGGACCTTGAACATGATGTAATCATCAACATTTTCAATACTGTTAAGAATTGCGACGACCTTGTCCATTGAGAACCTATCACCCATCGGCGCAGATTCAACAGTTTTCTTTCGACTATCGCTATCCTTATTACTACACATTTTCCTTAACATGTCCGTGAACTCTATGATAGCATCGGTTATATATTCAATGGGCCCTCCTTTCCTCTTCTTCCCTGCTAAGGTCTCAGAGTGAGATGGCTGCTTTCTAGCACGCTTGCTGCATTGCCCTGCAATTGGGGTGGGTAGCTCCTTCACATCATCTGGACTATCAGGTTCGACACTGACGTGTACTCGATGCATTAGGAAAGTGGCGTCTAATTCTCACTTTTCATCGCTGTTAGGGGTTGGTTAGGTGGAGGAAATTTGTAGAAATCTAGTTACAGTGCCCATGTTGAATAATTGTCCTAGCAGGTCATAGTGGTTTAGCCCCTTTTTACGAAACTCTTTACACCTAGGGTTGGCCTATCAAGATGTGGTATATATGAGATTATTCACATGTGGTATATGTGGGATTATTTATATGAAAACTTTAGTGAATCAACGGCATACAAATTATAAAGTAAACCTATAACACTCACTGCCATTGTCTGTGCCCAAGCCATGTCACTACCTGTGACCGTGTTGGTAATAGAATCCCATCCCATTCTGGTTCAACTAATTAGCTGGGCTAAAACATGGTGTCTTTGCTTTAACCTTTGATATTTCTGGCGTAATTGTTCTTTGCAATAGGCTTTTCTGGCTCGTTGATTGAACTCGTTTCGAACAACTGTCCAAAACCCTTTTTGAATTACCCACTAGGCATGTTCCCTTTGGCTTCTTCTTCAACCAAAACATCAATGAAGTGCTTCTTAACAGGTGAAGGCCATAACTTCCAATCCTCAACGTCGAATGATGCAGCCATCTAATAAGAGATGCACACTTAAGCATAGTAGGCAAGTCAGAGCGTACATGGTTGCCTAGTAAATTCAAGGTTTCTATTTTCCTAAATTACTTTTATGATTTCTCATACTTGAACCTAATCCTCACCAATACCAGTAACTGAAGAATAGTAAAATGGTCCTTCGCACAGAAAACTCTACCAAACATGTTGTAGCATTATGTATTAAGTTTAGATATAGCTAGAGCAACACATTTACCAATTAACTCAAACAAGTTATTACAGGTATATATAAAAGAAATTGCAGTGAAGACAAGTTACATACAACATAGGGAAACAAAACAAAATTAACATCACAATTATAAATGATTTATATAATATCAAATATACACTTTAGGCCTTTATTAATGATATCTAAAAAGTCCATTTTCCTAAACCCTATTGTGCTTCAAAAAGCTCATTTAAGAAATCCATACTTAGCTTTAGTTAGATTGGCATGGAGGAAAATCGTGTCCAAAATCAAGAGCAACAATCAACAACAATTGTGAAGAAATATGAACACCGTGGGTGAATGATTGTTCAACAGTAACTAAGAACAAATGCAACAGTAAAATTGAACATTGAACTCAACAGCAAAATTAAACACTTACCGTAGGTGAAGGAATTGCGTTGGAAGAGGATGAATATGGCGGAACGACTGAGGAGGAAGACGCTATGTCTGCAAACTCCATAATATACTCAGCTAATGGTAGATGTGCTGTGCAAGGGCACTTAAAATTGATTTGAGATAAAGTCTAATGGTTGTTTAAAAAATTCTTGCCCAAAACAGAGATTAAAGGCGTGGCTGGACTATTCGAGTAAATATGGTGGTTAGGGAGATGAATCAGGCTGTACAGATTTGGGATTAATTTTGGTGAATTTAGGGTTTCATAATTTAGTTCTCTGTGTGTTTATGAATACTCTTAGATGGTCGTTGGGATAAGTAATGAGGGATTCGGGTGGGTGTGTGGGATTAATGAAGGGTTAATGAAGGGAGCTACCTACCAGGTGATGGGACTGTCATTGTGCAAGAGGGAGAGGAGAAGTGAGCTTTAGGAAGGATGAGAGGATAGAGACTTAGAACAGACAGATGGCATGGGAGAGAAGAGAGTTGAGGTGTCACTTCAGGTGGGCCCAATGTATTTCAACCAAACGGTAACATAACTCAAACACCATTTGAACAACATAACGCAAACATACATTTGAACAACACACCTTACCAAACACAGAACTTATTGTGGGGTCCACGTGTTTGGGCATTTAAACAACAAACAATACTGCTGAAACACCCATACCAAATGGTACCTTAGTCTCCTCTACTTGGTTCAATAATCTAGTCTATGAAAAGACATCTAGGGCCAAAGACCTTTGCTTGCTTCTTGTTAGCAAGTCAATTAATCTAAAACTACAAAAATTCATCATTAATACTAGGGTTAATAGATGTGTTGCAAATCTTAGTGTCTAAACATCTAAAAATTGAGTTATATCAATAATGTGATAAGACTTTGTTTGGGTCATTTGTTCAAAGAGGATATTTGGTTCAACATATTAAAAAATAAAGAGTTGATAATCTTTTGTCCATATCACTTAAACTATAATGAATTTCTTAGTGAAACTTGTTTCAATGGAAATTTAGCATGTGTTTAGTTCCACTTTAAGGAGTCATGACACACTTTTTCCAGCCAAAAACCCAATATCACGTGTTTGGTAAATCTTAGCAAACGCGCATTGTAAAAAAGGGACTTTTCCAAATATGAAAGAGACTTGCATTATCATGTAGTAGCTAGGGAGCTGTAGTTGCAAAATTTCACAAGTGCATTATAAATATTACCATTGGAACAAGTAAGATATAGCCACTTGAAATTGATACGTATCAAAGAGTTTTCTCATAATTCACTTGAGTGAAATTGTTAGCTCTATAATTTTAAAATTTGCTAGAAAATGTGTTTATGCTAGATATTAATCATACTTTATAAACCTATCTAAGTCACTTATCCCAAGACTTTTAGAGGCAAGAAAGAAATTTATACCAAAGTTAAACATTCCAAACCTTTTCCTTTCTTCTTGAACCTAAAAGGAGAATAATCCTTTTGCTTTGTTTTAAAAACAAGAAAAACTATTGTGTTTAAGTGAGCTTTAAACATTTCTTGAATCACAAAGATCTTTTTCTGTGTGTTCACTAACGTCCTTAAAGTGCCTGAGGTTTTTGTTCATGCGAACTAGGAATTTGTGAAGAAATTCACACAAGAAGATTCCAAAGATTCTAGAGCTACTACAGTAGAGAGGCAAATAGAATTCTACAAATAGAGTCTAATTATATAAGTGTCTTATAAGGAGATCGTTACAACTTCTCTTATTATAGTGAATTTTCTACTAGATGTGTCTTGAAGCGGTTTTACAATTGAAATGTTTGGAGTGGTTTTTTATCATCTTTGGTTTTGCATCTCATTATCAAATCGTGTCATGCTCTAATGACCTTTATATTGCTTGCTTTAAGAGTAGGTATATACTGGTAAAAGTATTATTATGTTTGTGGATCACTTGGCTGAGATAAATTGATAATTCCGCTACCTAATTTGCACAAGGATTCTAAAGTAAATTTTCAATTAAAGATCTGATCCTAGACCCGATGTCACTTTATAGCCTCAAAGAAAAAACCGTAAAATTACAAAAAGTTTTGACTCCATGCTAACTTGGTGTTAAAGTCTTTGATCAACAATGACTAATGGGCTAAATCCCTTTCCTTCCAAGGTTAGGAACTAAAATGCCATATCTAACGGGCCAGGTGTTAGGTAATTATTGTTCACTAATGATAAGACCGAATCCCTAAAATAAAAAGAAAAAGAAAAAGAGAACAACCCAGAATGTTAAGACTTCTTGGTCATAATCTTTTGGACTGTCCAAGCATCCAGAGATGTATACTTGACATGATCAAAAGTTTTCCCAACTTTTTGCATTTTTGATTTACTATATGACTTTTTAAGTTGTTGAGAAAAGCCAGTGTCCTACTACATCCCATAGAGGAGTTATTTTACAAAAAAAAAAACAAAAAAAAAATCAATAAATCAATGGACTACGACTGACTGATAAAGCAATGTCTTTTTTCTAAACGTTGAACTATGAGGTGTTGCACACTTGCACTGGCTGAGAAACATTGACAATATGAGGGACAACAAAGTCTAAAATCTAAATAAAGATCCTAATTAGGTTTTTTTTTTTTTTTTTTTTTGCACCAATGAAAAGAAAACATTTATGGAGATAATACAAGTATATAAAAGATATCAAGGAATTAAATTAAAACAAACAATTATGTCAACAAATATTACAAAATTGCAAAAGCCTATGAACCGATAAGACTTTACACTAGACAACAGAAGCTGGTTTTTGGGTCTTCAACCCAAACAAATTCTCAAATAATTTAGGAGCCATAGGAGGAAGATCCATAGTCTCAGGAGCCATGAAATTGACAATCTTTTCATGAACATTATACCTGCAAAATTATAACGCACAAGAATAATATAAAATACACATTCAGATATGACCACAACTCAAAATAGGAAATTTTTTGGGGCTTGGGAGGGAGTAGTTACCTTATCTTGCGACTCTTTGAGGCACGCCGATCAACGATCTTTCTCTTCTTAGTTTGCAACCTTTTCAAAGCATAAAAATCTGTGAAACAAGGAATGGTTAATATCAAGGAGTCACTCACAGAATGTTTAATTAGTAGATTTCCTTCGAATACAAAGGAAAAGTATGCAAATGATGTTCACCATAAACCAAGTTCCATTTGAAAGTGTAGAAAAATATCTTTTAATTGTTTTTTTAATAAAAAAGTAAAATTTTATAAATTGTCAGCTGCGAGTCCATTTTCATGTAGACTACATAGCTAAGTTCCAGAAAACCTATGGTAAAATTCATAGATATAGATAATAAAATGATATTGACCTTGTCACTGGGTTCTCTCCAACTAATGGGCAGAATAAAATGGCACAGTATCAGGCAATTATGTCCATCCATCCATCTTCACATCCAAAGCAGTGCTACAACCGAGATGGGTATGACTTACGAGGTATAGAAGAAAAACACTCCCCCACCCCTTCCCCCCCCCACCCTCCACCCCCTTTATTTTTCCTCTTTTGGATACAGAAAGTGATTCATTCATAATCAAGCAACAAAATTCTATGCAGTCATTTGGACGAACTTATTTTCATCTTAAAATAAAATTTATAGCTTTGTTAAAGCATCATCTTTTTCTAGGTATAGCCGTAATTTTTTGTATAATAAACAGAATAAGCTCAAACAAACATTGAGCAACACATCAACCTACTGCAACCAGCAATCCTCTTCCTTTTTCTAAGGCTTGGGACCAAGTGTTGGGATATTAAGAAGCAACATGTTCATAGAATGAGAATGTTAAGATAGATAGGTAGCAATACAAAGATAGTAGGGACACACAATGAAGAAAATTGCTTAAATTAGTCATGTGCAAAGGAGAGCAATTAATGTACCAATGAGAAAAAGTGATTTGATTCTAGTTGAGAGAATAAAAAGAGATAGCGAAAGACCTAAAATAACCCTAGTCGAAGAAGTAAAAAATGGCATAGTAATTAAGGAGATAACAAAGAGTACAATTTTGAATAAGATAGAATGGTGGAGAAGAATACATGTGGCCAACTCAAATTAGTCTCATGGGAATCCATCACTGACCCTAATTTTTTGGCAACAACAGATTATTGTAGTTGTTGCAATTAACAAGAGAAGATGTCACAATATGAACATGAAATACAGAAACTCTTATAGATTGAGTCCAAGAGCAGAAAAATAAATATACAAATTTGAAAATGCCACAATTTTACCAGATGATTTTGGGTCATTCGTCTCTAAGAATTCCTTCAGTAATTGCGTGTAAAATTCAGAGTCATCCAAAAGTTCTAGATCACCATCAGCTTGTACTTCCTATTCAAAGTAGAAGGATATAGCAAACATCATAATGTGATGAGAAAAGCATAACTTTAATAATTTTACACAATCCTCTCCCTCATTTTACTTTTCTCTGCATAAATAAGACTGCATAATATCTAATGACATATGGCAGTCATCATTCAGTAATCCCCATCAGCATATACTTTTTACTCAAAGTTATATAAATAACATTTTATGCTTACAGAATGATAAGGTTGACAAATGTATCCAAGAGGAATAACGACTCTCTGAGCTTACAAAAACATTTCATTTATTTAGTTTTTCACATAACAAATTATATATGTTACAAAATTAAGTTGCATTATATCTCATGAGTCATGACAATATGATTGCCATCATATTGAACAGAAGCAGTGAGGTGTTCTTCACACACAAATAATGGGTTCTATTTACATAGCATCTGAGGGAACAAATGATATGAAAAAGAAGGCCATGGAGTAAAGTTGAAGCCTTATCAATAAAATAAATAAAATATATTACTTATCAATGAAATGTGTGAATTTGAAAGTCACCTAGCAGATCTGATCAGAGATAGAAATTCAATTTCCATAGGCCTTCAAAATACACCTTTACTAAATCTTATTGATCTTTTCCTTAAATCATAAGTTATAATAAGTGTCCATTTCGATGAGTGGTGGATTAATATTAAGTTGTTTGTTCAGCTTATGTTGTTCACGTACAAGTTTATAAGTTCTACGTTTTCTTAGTACAACTATACTTTTGCCCAGCTCATTTTTTAAGCCAATAAACCAATGAAAATAAGTTCTCCCAAACAAGCACTTAGATTTGGTACCCATGCAAACCCAACTTTTTTCCCCAGAAAGTACCACCAGCAACCATTTCTGTTTATATTGCCTATTTATCTTGTTTTTCGACCATAACAAGATACCTAAAAAGTATTTTGGCATTCTGAAGGCATATTTGAAGGACATTGGACTATCCAATGTGCTTATCATTAGAAAGCACAAATCAACCCACAGAGTGCACTATTGCAAAGATTGAAGTCAACACCATGAGTGACACAAAACATTCGAGGTTGTCTGTGAGTATCCCAAAATTAACTTCAATGTTAATGGTTCTGTTCGCCATGATAGTCCATTTTAGACAATGATTTGGTACCTTCAAATGCAATCCAATATTCACTCTCTTAGAAATACAAGCACACGTACAAGAAAGATTTTATTTTTAGAGAATCTGGTATTTAAACAAATTTCCATAGTTTTGCTCTCAGGTGGGGTTCTAGAATCAAAATGAACATTCTATAATCAACTCAAGTAGACACAAAAAAGTAGGATTACCTCTCCCTTAGCGCTATTCTCCCTGTCAGGATCCTGCCATCAACATGCCAGGTATTAGAATACAAATGTCAAATAGGCTAATTTTTATGTTACCTTGTCCATTTAATCTACATGTGTGTGTGGCCTTCATCTGAGTGTAAATATATATTCTCTCTTAAGTATAAAAAAAATAAAAATAAAAAGAAGAAAGAAAGAGAGATTGTCTTACAGTTCCAAATACACTGACTGTTGATCTCCTCAGTTGCATCTGCTTGAGCATTCTACTTGGATCTCTCATATAATCAGCAACTTGCTCACTAATATTCTGTGTATGGAATAGAAGAATTTAGTGAGCCTGTTTTACACCTTATGGGCATGGTAATCAGCCCAGTCATAAGGCCTAACCTGATTAAAAACATGCAATATTCCTTTAATAGCAGCAGCACCAGTTGCCACCTCTGTCTTCCTCTGCCATTTGTCTATTGATTTGTCTCTGAAGGAAGCTATTCTAAAGGATACAAACATGAATAATACATTCCCAAATTAAGAAATTAATTGCACTAGTAGGCTTTTAATGCATGCAAAGATGATGTGATACAGTGATAGATATACAACAGAACTAAAAAAAAGACAATAAAGCATGAAACATGGGTATATAAGGGTAAACATTACTTTTAACGTGTACTTTACTAAGATTAAAACAAGTAATTGGAGTCTTTTTTTTTATAAGACAAGTAATTGGATTCAGGTTGTTGAAAACAAAAACCAAAAAAACAAATAAAATTATTACCAACTTAACTGAGACAATTCTGCTCCAATACCGGGATTTTCCTCAGTGGCGGCTCCACTCAGAGTCCAGGGTGTTTCCAGGAACACCCTGACTTGAAAAAAAAAATTATATATAATAATTTAAATTTTTTTATTTGTTTACCCTTAAAAAAAAAAAAATAGGAACACCCTCAAGCAATATCAAGAATTTTGAACTAAAATCTTAAAAAAATATATTTAAAAAAAAATTGTAACAGAGCAAACCCAAAAAAAAAAAAAAAAAAAAAAAAAACCAACATCAATCCTAAACAAATTCCCAACAGGCCCAACCCAAACGTATTCTCAAAAAAAAAAAAAAAAAAAAAAACAACCAACCAAAACCCAATACGAATACGTGTAAGGCATTGTCGTTGATGAGCCTCATCAGATGAGCTCGCTGCCATCCCATACTAGCTTCTTCAATTTTCTTCTCTTCCTCGTTGTCACTCTCTTTCTTTTGGCATTTCTGGTCTGGGTTTCTAAACAAAATGTTAGCAAAGAAACCCAAGGGACAAGAGGTCAAGACTCAAGATGACTTCCACTGTTTCACACCTATCCACTTTCTACTTCTTATTAAATGCTTCTTTTTTTTCTTTTCTTTTTCTTTTTTTTTTACAAAAGTTACTAATGGGCGGACAAACCTACGTGGTTTATTTGCCACTGTTTTACTTTTTTGATTTTTTGATTTTTGATTTTTGTTTTAATTTCTTAGAAAATCGTTTATAGATTTCTATTCTTTTTTCTTTTTGACCACTCCTATGTAGAAGGCTTATTATGCTTTTTAATTTTTTTATTGAGTTGTGAAATTAGCTTAAAATAATTTGAATAAAAGAGGTAAAATTTTGAAATGTAATTAGATATATTAATTTATATAGATTTTTTTTTAGACTGCTAGTAGTTAGTAAAAAAAATTAATGATGCAACTAAACACCAATAATTAATAATTTAATTAACTAATACATTATAAAAGACAAACAAATTAAATTATGTTAGGCTAAACAACAATTAATAATTTAATAATTAATGAAACAACAAATTATAATTTATAAAAGACAAACAAATTTATAAAACAACTAAACAACAAAAATTAATAATTTTATTAATATTTCAAATGAACTTATTCAGGTACCTTAGTTCATTTGGGATAACCAAATAATACAATACAGAGAGAACTTGTTCAATACCATCTGAGGATTCAGCAACAGAAGGATTCTTCTCAAGCAAAGCCTGTTACAAAAAAATTATCACAAGATGAACAGAGAAAATATATTGACAGAAAAATTTATAAGGCCAAAATAAAGCATCAACTGCTGGTCATATTCTTTGAAGCTAAATGAATGTATATCAAATATGTAAATATAATTAAAAATTTCCAAAACAGCCATACCTCTTGTAGTTCCAATAGGGAATCTAAAGTATTCTTAGATGAGGTAATGAGATCTGAATATGCTGTATTGACACCCTCATCTGAATTACAGAATGAAGACCTAACTGGCTCCTGCAGACAATCCATCATCTTTAGACACTATGTTTAGATATTAAAGAGCTAGAATTAAGTTAAATAAGAGTAAAATACCAAAAAAGACCTGGGGTAATCTATTTGCACTTGAGAATGCTTTCTGAACTAACAATCTGAGCTCCAGAGCTTTGTCCCAGAGAGCCTTCAGGAAAAAGGAGAAAGAAGTTTATCAATGTTTAACCACACTCATAAGAGAGGGAAATGGTATGAAGAATAAACTAATTGCTTCAAAGAGTATAATTATTAAGAAAGGAAAGTAACAGTCAAGAACACTATTTTTAAAAAAAAAAAAAAACTGATTCAATCAAAGGAAGGAAAACTAATGACTGAATCTGTAAAACCCACACCTTTTGATTCTTCACTGCCTGACCCTTAAGAAGATCTTCATCCTTGTGACGCTTCAAATCATTAAAAATATCTCTGAATGAAAATTAAAACCCAACAATTATAAAACGGCATACATTTAACAGATATGCATGGACATATATGTCATAACAAACATGCCTAATATCAGGTATGTGAGTAATTGAGCATCTGTGTGCCACAAAGAAACTACCGACCAAACATTTTATAGATCCACCTTTCACCTAAACAACCATAATCATGATGAAAATGAGTCTAATATGTATACAAAAGAGAAAAGCACGAGTATGACATGAGGAATTTCTGAAAAATTATAACATGAAATAGCTGGTACGACACTAGTGAATCTGTAAAACCCACACCTTTTGATTCTTCACTGCCTGACCCTTAAGAAGATCTTCATCTGTGACGCTTCAAATCATTAAAAATATCTCTGAATGAAAATTGAAACCCAACAACTATAAAAAGGCATACATTTAACAGATATGCATGGACATAAATGTCATAACAAACATGCCTAATATCAGGTATGTGAGTAATTGAGCATCTGTGTGCCACAAAGAAACTACCGACCAAACATTTTATAGATCCACCTTTCACCTAAACAACCATAATCATGATGAAAATGAGTCTAATATGTATACAAAAGAGAAAAGCACGGGTATGACATGAGGAATTTCTGAAAAATTATAACATGAAATAGCTGGTACGACACTAGTAAGACAAGGATACATCATGAGTCGGCACCCTAAATGAAGTGTCCATGCCTCCTAAGAGAAAAGTAACACGCTACATTGTCACGGAAAAGAAGTCGGTTTGCTGACAAAAAAAAATCTTCCCAATTCATTGGAATACACCCTCCCCATAGATTTTCCTCCAAATTGTAAGTAAAAATTCCTTGGTACAAGTCCTCTAAGATTTCAAAAAAATCATATAAAAACCCACACCCAGAAACTAAAAATCAATATGTTTCAATGTTATTACACACAAAATCAAGTGCACAACCAAATGTGATAAACAAATAACAGTCTTACATTTCCTGGTGCTTAAGATTCTTATACTCTTCTTCTAGCTGTTCCATCTCCTCATCTCCATTGTTAGCTTCTCCTTCATCTCCCCTCCATCTTCATCTTCGTAATAAGCTTCTTCTTCTTCTTCATGCCCCAACTACATCATAAATTGCTCAATTAACAAGAATCACAAACACAAAAACCAAACCCAATAACAATATTAATCAAAATTTCACTAATTATTGTAAAAATTAAAAATAGGTTTTTTTTTTACTCACAGTTAGATTCCCGTTGTTCATGTCTTCATCAAAATCATCGAAATCTTCGAAATCGCTGTCGATGTCTTGCGCTTTTTTCGACCGCTTCGAATGTAAACCCATTATGAAAACCTAAGGGCATGTTTGTTCATCAATCTCAAACTCACATTTTCACATTTTAAACAACATTACTCATGTTTCCAAACATTTTTTTCAATCACACATATTTCAAAAAACTACTAACCACATTTCTCAAATTACTCTACCCAAAACCCCCCATAAAAATTTCCAAAAAACCAAATAGTTTTTCAAAACCTTGAACGAAGAAGAAGAAGTTTAGCTGAGACCGGGTTTTGTTAAAGATTTGGGCTGGAAGAGGAAAGGTTTTGTAATGAGTTGGGCTGGGCTTGATCCAAGATAGGGATTTACTAGTAAGCTAATATAAAAACCAATTTGCTAAATTATTTATTAACTGTAAATAAATTAATTAAAAACAAGAAGAGAATTTTTTGAAATTTAAATAGGGTTATTGTGTGGGTCAAAATTAAACAATTGTATAACTTTCACATTTTTATTTATGTTAATGTTGAGAGGTTCACAATGGAAGAATTAAAATTAAAAATAAAAAATAGCAACAATGAAAGAAATATTGCATAATAAATCTAGTCTCAAACTCCATCTTGACTGAGATTCATGTTATTGGTGAAATCGTGATTGTGCTCAAAACTGGTGATGATTATATATATGTTTGTGTGGGGGTATTTTTTGCGCAAGGCATGCTTTGTGCAACGTCCTCGGCTTAATTTACGATCTCACATCGAAAGAATCTCCCTCCCTTGAGTTTTATGAAAATGACACTTCGCTCCAAATGTTTGTATAAATAATACTCTACTATTGATTTCTATAATCACAATAGAATAAGTAGATTTTTTATTCGTAACTTTCTTAGCGTGCTATTATGTTTTTAGAAGAAAAAAAAATTTATATGCAAACTATGAAAGAAATGACACTCTCCTTGCTTGAGTTTTGTATAAATGGAATAACACTTAGGGATAGAGATAGATCAGGCCGTTTGTAACTTGTATTTTGTTTGTTTTCTATTCTTTTAATATGAGACTAGTATTATGGTCGTGTAATTGCATGAATTAATTAAAAAATTTATATAAAGAAGAAAAAAAACATAAAATTATTATCGAAACTATTATAATAATTGGTGAGAATATCTAAACTAGTACTACCATAATGCATACATCCATATTAATTAAGCCAGTAGGAATAGTTAGAGCCCAAGTTTTATAAAACAACTACCTGAATTCTTACACGATGTACGGTGCAACTTATTATTAGTTTTCTTTATAATTTCAATAAATTTTACCAAGAATCTTGTAGCTTGTGACGGGACTAACGAATTCATCTCCCAGAGACGATCTCAGCGGTACAGACGAGGACATCCTCAGAGGAGCTAAACAAATATCCACGTCACTGACGAATGCAACCAGGCCATTCAATGCGGCCAATTATACCCGGAGCGGTTACAAAGCCAGCTGTATGAACCGTTGAAGCACATTGAAACCACATTTCAAAGCATAAAACATTACCAAGAGGGACATTAAAGCCACCATAACTACCCCAACAGCTAGGAGCTGTAAAAATATATATAAGGCCCTCACAACATCAACACAAGGTACAAGAAAATACTCAGATAATTTTACTGTTATTCTACAGTTCTGTTTGAACTTACAAAGAGTTCCCTTATACTGACTTTGGCATCGGAGACGTTGTGGCAGGCACCACACCGGTGACCATCTTTGGAGGTACATTTATGCAGGTTGAGGATTGGTTCCATCTGCCCACTCTGACTGACGAACTTACGCTTCATCAGTTTGGCACCATCTATGGGAATGACATTTTCGTATTTATATTCAAAAACGCAATTTCCATTAACTTCTATATTCAGATGGAGTCCAATCAAGATTCCGCAGCCTTGGCCCAGCAAGTCCAAGCTCTCGTGGCTACCGTTGAAGAACTTACCAGACAAAATCAGGAAATGAAACTACGACTTCAACAAGAGGAGAATCGATCCAAGGGCAACCCGGAGGATGAGGGAGACAGCCATAGAAGAAGTAACCATCAACGACCTACTACTCCGGAAGAACAGAATTCAGACCTTCTTCGAGAGATGAGGAAAGAGATGGACGAGTTGAGAAATGCCATTAAGGAGAAAACGGACCGGAGCATAGATAGAATGGTAAGGGCCACAGACTCGCCTTTCACTACAGCAGTCCTTGAATGTCCGGTACCGTCGAAATTTCGTCTGCCTTAACTTGAGCCATTCAACGGGCTTAAGGACCCACAAGATCACCTTAATACCTTCAAAACAACGCTAGGCCTTCAACAGCCCCCTAACGAGATATTGTGTCATTCCTTTCCCACCACCCTCAAAAGAGCTGCAAGGGAATGATTCACAAAGTTCCCAACATCGTCCATTGACAACTTCGAGCAGTTGAGCAACGCCTTCTTGCGTCGCTTCATTGGGAGGCAACGTCCTAAGAGGCCAGCGGACCACTTACTCACCATTAGGCAGGGAGAGAAGGAAACCCTGAGGTCGTACGTGAAACGCTTTACTCGGGAGACCCTAGAGGTAGACGAAGCTGACAACAAGGTGCAGCTGACGACCTTCAAAGCGAGACTGAGATCCAAAGTGCTCGTAGCTTCGCTTGCAAAGAACCTTCCAAAGACGATGGCAGAAATGCTCCTGAAAGCACATAAGTACATGAATGCTGAAGACGCATAGCAGTCATAAGGGATGTAGAGAAGCCAGGAGACAAAGGAAGGAAGGACGAAGAGTGTAAGGGACAAAAAAGGGAGTGTCCAGATCGTCGGACCAGTGACAGGAACAGAAGGAAAGACGATAACAATCCTTGAATGGTAAAATTTACCCCTCTAGTTATGCCCGTTGACAAAATTTTAACGCAGATTAAGGATGAGCATTACCTCAAATGGCCAAGACCATTACATTCATCCCCTAACGTTCGTGATAAGAATAATTACTGCCGGTTTCACAAGGATCATGGCCACAACACAGAAGATTGTCAAGACCTAAAGGAGCAAATAGAGAAGTTGATACGAAAAGGAAAATTACAGAAATACGTGAAGAAGGGGGAGTATAGTAAGTTCAGAGACGGCAATAAAAGCCACCATGAATCCTCATCCAAGGGTGATGATTATCCATCCCAGCCTCCACAGGATGTGATCGGGGAGATAAAGACGATCGTAGTGGGGCCCTTCACAGGAGGATCATTCAGATCCTTTAAGAAAGCATACCAAAGACAAGTGAACAGCGTCCATATGATACCTCCATTTAAGCAAAGACGGGCGGACCGGGACATGTCTTTCAATAAAACAGATGCCAGGGGAGTGAAGCAGCCTTACAACGACCCTTTGGTCATAATGTTGACTATAGAGGGATTCAACACCAAAAGAATCCTCGTGGACAATGGTAGCTCCGCAGATATCATCTACCTTCCTGCTTTTCAACAGCTGAAGCTAGATCCAAAGAGACTGCACTCATTCCCAGAGCACCAATTCATAGTACCCGTGCTCCTTAGACGCTTTTAAGCGGTACAGATAGATAAGCTCGTCAACCTTGAGCATATCCTCATCCGTAGCGGTCAGCCATATTCCCATACAGCTGACCACTATTCTCCACGAGTTAGGCATAAGCTGCCCAGGAGCGATACCAAAGCGGTCTAACAGCTCCATGAGAAAGGGATGGACAGGAAACCTCAGCCCACAGACGAAGGCGGACTCATAAAAGCATACCTCCCCTAGGAAGAAGTGACAAGCCCGATCCTCCTCATTGGGTAGACGAACCCTAACTCGCTTCGGAAATTGGAACCTATCCTTAAATCTCTCCAGTGTGTCAACATCCAATCCACACTCCTCCCCAAGGGCGTAAAAAGCCCTAACTTTCCAAGGGGTAGAGACAGTAGTATCCCCCTCCACTGGATCACTGCTAGACGATAACCCAGTCTCGAGTTCGCTAGACCTAACCTCATACATTGTCTCCTGCTCTCTTACCCGACCCTCGAACTAATCGATCGATTGATGAAGCAAAGGCAACAGATCGGCCAATGCAACGCTCAAACAATTACCCTCGAAAAAGAAATTCTCAAGATGTGGAAAAACGCCTAAAAACCCCCCTAAGCACGCGAAAAGGAAGGAAATTGATGGGCACACTATCCTAACCTTAGAGTTACTAACCATGGAAATTCAGAGAAAAGCACAAAAGGAAACAATACAAGCTAAATCCCTAAGAAATAGAAGACAAACAAGAGGACAAAGGAAAGGAGAAGAAGAATGAAATCAGAAGCCATATCGCAATAAAATAAAAAAGGGAAAGGCAGAGCAGGAGAAAGAGAAGAAATGTACCTTAAAAATGGCGGGTAAGGGAAGCACCATTGCACAACACACCAGTTCGGAGAAGAGTTGCAGAGTGAGGTTAGCGAAGAAATTGCTTAGAACAATGATTGGAAGTTTTTGAGAAAAGTGAAAAGAAAAAAAAAATGAGAAGGGGAGAAGTTCAAAACCAAGGCCCAAAAAACTGAAAACTAGCGGGAAACCCAATAGTCCCACAAATTGGAGCATTAACTTCACCAATCAAAATGTGCCACGTAGGCCACGACCTGTGGGGCGCCCCCACTATGCATTTAATACGGAGCGAAACCCCAAGAGTCATTTACAGCCCATAACCTTTCATATTCTATGGTCGTCATGACACGTCACGACGACCACAGAATCAGGGGCAGCTGACGGGACTAACGAATTCATCTCCCAGAGACAATCTCAACGGTACAGATGAAGACATCCTCAGAGGAGCTAAACAAATATCCACGTCATTGACGAATGCAACTAGGCCATTCAATGCGGCCAATTATACCCGGAGCGGTTACAAAGCCAGCTATATGAACCGTTGAAGCACATTGAAGCCACATTTCAAAGCATAAAACGTTACCAAGAGGGGCATTAAAGCCACCATAACTACCCCAACGGCTAGGATCTATAAAAATATATATAAGGCCCTCACAACATCAACATAAGGTACAAGAAAATACTAAGATAATTTTACTATTATTCTACAGTTCTGTTTGAACTTACAAAGGGTTCCCTTATACTAACTTTGGCATTAGAGACGTTGTGGCAAGCACCACACCAGTGACCATCTTTGGAGGTTTGGTTGAGGATTGGTTCCATCTGCCCACTCTGACTAACGAACTTACGCTTCATCAGCTTCCAATAGAGACATTCATGAATTAAATTCCCTAACTATCAATGTATAAAAAATTTTCAATAAATTTTTTTGTAAAAATTGTAATCTTTAGTTATTTTATAGACAAAATAGAAAGACACTAAGATTGCATGATATGGTAGTTAATATTGATAAGCATGTTTCATGCCTACTAAAAAAATGCATATATCATTCATTTTTTTTTTTACATTCTTGATTGTGTGTTACTAATTTTTTCCCATTTTTGTTCGAACTTCAATTGTTGCATGATATAGTGTTTCAATTGTTTTTCACATTAAAAAATATATATTGTTTCTCATATAAATCTTAAAAAAATGATATTAAAATTTCATTATGCTATAGCAAAATAAATATATTTATTCTAACACACACACACACACACATATATATCTCACATGTGACTGAAAGAAGTTAGGAAATTTAAAGGATTAAGATTAATTTTAGTGAATTTACAAATATTTAATTTTTTATGGTTTTTTTTGTTAATTGTTGTTAAAGCAACTAAATATAAGTAAGAATGTCATATTCTAAATTTATTATTATTATTCCAACTAAAAATTATCTTTTATATAGAGTTTATAAAAATAATCATATAAATTCATTTAATATAAATAATTAATGCACAACTATAGATAATTAATATATGCATTTACTCTATTGGTTAATTCAGTGAATTAATACTTTGATATAAATGCAAACTTTGTTGATTTAGAAGCCTAAATAAAGAAAATTTCTAAGAATCCGCTTTATGGTAGAACCTTATGCTCTCTCGTATAAGTTCTCTGCTTTTATATATACTAGAATATAACCCATGCAAATGCATGAATGCATTTAAAATTAAGTACTTTTTTTTTATAAAAATATAAATAATTAGTCAAATTATTTTACCTAGTTAGTAATGGACCGTATATAGTCATGGTATATTTATATGATTAGGTTTTTATGATTTATTTATATTAAATTTCTCGTTTTCTACATTGAATTAACTCACTTGGCACAAAAATTAAAAAGCTTACATTAGATGAGACATGTGGCACAAAATTAAACTATAATTGAATTCCAATTTTTATACTAAATTAACTAACTTGACACAAAGTTTAAAAATTAAATTAGATGGGACATATGGCGCAAAATTAGACTCTAATTATTCCAATTTAAAATCTAATTGGATTTTCTCTCAACTTCACCTATATATATATATATATATAGATTAATTTCAAATTCCTTTAACTCTTTGTTAATAGAGTTTTAGTTGGAATATAATTTATAATTTCTTAAAATTTAAAAAGTAGAGTTTTACTTTTACCTAATTCATATAATATAAGGTAAATAAAATTATAGTTAGAGTAGAATTGTATAAATTCTTGAAGCCTGTGAGTAATAAACTTTGAGCTAAACTAAATTATACTAATAAATTAATTAATTAATCGTGTTGTCAATAATATAGAGTTTAGCTTGGAATAGAAGACTGGAGAAGAATTAGAAAGTCGGTGTCTACTGTCCTCCTCTATATAAAGCCCAAAGACCCTCTTAACTCTGATATAATACTCCGCTTGTTTGAAATCCAATGTAATATAATTCCAAGCAATGTCAACTCGTTGGTTCATCTTCCTCTCCATCCTATGCGTGACCGCATTCCGCTTCTACATCTTTGACCTCCTCGTCACCAACGACAGCCCTATCTTGCCTAAGTTCCGAGTCGACTCAGTCTCCGTCTCTAACTTCTCCTACTTCGACTCCAACTCCTCCGTCACCGGAAACTGGAACGCCCGGTTCTCCATCTATAACCCCAACAACTGGATGACCATATCCTACGAAACCTCGCTCTTTCACGCATCCGGGTTCAATTCCGAGACCCGAATCCCTTCCTTCAACCAGTCCAGGCTTAGCCAGACGTTTGTCGATGCTGCGTTCGCCACCAGAGACGATTACGTGGACAGAGGGGCACTCCGTGACATCAACGTGGACGGCACAATCACTTTCAATGTGATGCTTGTTACTGGGTTTAAATTCATGGCTACTGGAAGTGGACAAGTTGTAGATTTAGGGAGTGACTATATCACAGTTTGGTGCGAAGGTTTGGTTGTTTCTCTCTCTCCGTCATATAGCAGTGCCTCCGGGTCAGGGAAGCTGGTGAAACCCAGGGACTGCGACGTTTTTTAGTCTTTAGCTACTTATGATAGGAGGAATTAATTATATATTGCTAGTTTATATAGATTGAAATTGAGATACTGTGGAATTAAAAAAAAAAAAAAAAAAAAGGATACTGTACAGTTTTCGAAATTGGGTTATCTTTGAAGTTGTTTTTATTTTTATTTTTATTTTTTTGAATATTATGTCAAAAATGAACTTTGACACATGTATATTTTTTTAAGAGAGTTTCAACTTATGGCGTCCGCTCTTGATGATACCTCTTTATCATCAGACCAAGACACTAATCAGTTTTTGGTGTAAGCGGGGATTGAACTCTAGATCTCCAGATCTCTTATACAACCATCAGAGACTTTACCAGTTGAGCTAACTGGAATTCACTGACATATTTATATTTTAAATGGTGTAGAGAATATATATAAATGGTGTAGAGAGTAAAAGGGAGTATTTTATTTTATTTTATTTTATCTATATTATATATAAGAGGGTTTTCCTTTTTCAACTATATAAGAGGATTTTCCCATTTCTACTAGACTTTTATGTGATTCAAAAATACTCATTTCAACTAGACTTTTATGTAGTTCAAAAATACCATATTTTATGCGATTCAAAAATACCGTCATTAATGAAGGGTAACTTTATTTAGGAATAGAGTCGTAAATATCAAATTACAAATTTCATTTTGAATTCAAAAAAATAAAAGAAATTACAGTTCTTACTTATCTCTAAAATTTATCCTTTTTATTTATTTGAAAAATAAAAAAAAATATTTCTAAATTATAATAGTGCCCAAAAAAATAGAAGAGCCTCTGAGCACGCGTATGAATGTGTGCGTGTGTATATATAAGTTTTGAATTCAAAAGCAACACTTTCATAACAAATCATAGGTGGTTAATTGTTATTGGTTCTAATTTGAACTTATTATTGAAAATACTTCTTTGCCTCACCAATAACAACTTGTAATAACTTACTACTTAAAATTTTTTGTGAAAGTGTTGTGAAAATATTGTGAACATAGCATTTCTCTAAAAATTAGTGAGAATAAATACATTCCAAAACGCATAAATCTAATCACACTCCATATAATTTTTGTGATTGGGAAACGCGTAAATCTCATCACACATTCGCACGTGCGTTATGTGTGCACAAAGGCTTTATTTTTTTGTAACATTACTTTCCATTCATCTCAATTCAAGATTGGGTGTTTTTTCTAATCACCAAAAGTCCTAGGATTGTGATGAGATGTAGTACAAAAAATAAAAAAATAAAAAAAATTAACGCATCCACAAAATAAATCTCATCATGCTCTTAGGAAAATGCAATAACTCCAAATTGGAATGAATTAGAAGTGTTGACATCTAAAAAAAATGTATAGAAAAGCCTATGGCTATGAGCACGCACATAGCGTGTAATGAGGCTAGCTGCTTATTATTTGATTGTAAATTAATTGTTTGATTTTTGAAAAATTAGTATAATTAGAAACAGAGCTTTTAAAAAATTAGTCATAGTGTGTGTAATGAGGATAGTTGCTTATTATTTGATTGTCAATTATTTGATTTTTGAAAAATTAGTATAATTAGAAATAAAGCTTTTAAAAAATTAGTCAAACTAAATTCTTCTTGAATTAATGGCACAAAATTGTTATGCGCGAGCGTCCTCAAAGGCCTTTTTGTTGGACAAATGCTTTGTAATAAGCTGATATCATGAACTATTAATTAAACACTTCTAATATGATATTACATGCTACTTTATGATGTATGTATTATAAATGGTGAATAAGATGAAGAATTTTGGATCATACAAAAAGCATTTACAGTGTAGAAAAGTGAGTCATATCTTTATTAATATAGTAGCATATAGATTTTTTGTCCCTTATGTGTTAGTTACTCAAAGATTCGATTTAAATGAGTTTATTAGAAGTGTTTAATTAAATATCATTTTCGTGGCTCTAAATTGATGAAGCTAGCTAGTATTGATTTTTTTTTTTTTTTTTTTTTTTTTTTTTTTTTTTTTTTAGATATAAGATAGAATTTCTACTCTAACTTAATCTAAGTGTATATGTGAATGAAACTCCCTCCTGAAGACTTGAACCCCAGCCCTTGAGCAATTATACAAGTTTGAATTCTTGAGTAATTATATAATACCGTTTAAAGATAGATATAATGTTTCAAATCATAATTATGATTTTTTTTTTAATTATGAAATCTAAGCAATCATGAATATTTAAAATACAACATAAAATCTGATTTGTCTCACGTATCTACACAGAAATTAGCCAAAAAGCCTCTACACTCCTGGAGCATCTACACACAAATATTAGAGACTAATTAAATTCATGTGCGTTGCACTGTTTTGATCATAAAATTATAAATTTATTAATTTATTGAAAAATATAATCAAAGAAATAATTATTATATTTTATTTTGCAAATAGTTATAATTTATTTACTCATATATCATATTTACACATGCATAACAGTTGATGGGTCTTGCAGCTTTATAAGCCTTTGCACTTGAGGGTCAATATTCTCTACTTCAATTGGTTTTTTTTTTTTTTTTTTCAAGAAAAAAAAAAAATCTTACAAAGGTATAAGATATTTTCAATGAAAAATAAAAGAGTTTTTTTTTTTTTTTTTCCTTAGACTTTATACCTCCTTAATTCTCATCTAACCTATCGAATTCGCATAGAAATTGTTCATGCTATAGAATTGCAATATGATGAGTAGATGGTATATCTAATGGAGTTGCAATATGCATAGTTTTTTTTTTGAAGGCGCAATATGCATAGTTTTATAAGTGGGTTTTGTTACCAAATAATCATAATAATAAAAGGACATTAAAAATAGTTTTTACTTTTAAAGCATCCCCTTCATTGGCATCACCCCAAATTCTGGACACCCAAAATCCAAAAATTTAGCTAGCCACATCATTCCAGAAAATTGGATGCATGTATATTTTCACTATAAAAAAAATAAACAAACAAATTGCAAGCTCAGTATCACATACCAAAAAATAAAAACTAACTGAATGACAATTTTGCATGTTGAATTAGTTAGAAAGCCATGGGTGTAAAAGTTATATCCAGGGGAGCCTTGGCTTTTATCATAAAAAATTGCACGAGAGGATCACATGAATAAGAGGTTCTTTTGTAAGTCCTCTTCTTATTCAATCCCTCGAAGTCTTTAGCCTGATTCAACCAATGCACTCCTTGGGCAAGTCCTTCAAATAATGGTCCGTTTGGATACCGCTTATTTTGCTAAAAACTGAAAACACTGTAGCAAAATAATTTTTAAATGTGTAAATAATGCCGTGAGATCCATTTTTAATGAAAAAGTTGCTGAAAAAAGATGTTTGTAGGTCCTGTGAATAGTGCACGGGACCCATTGGTGTGGCATAAAGTCACAGAAATTGAGAAACAAACTTCCAAAAAAAAAGTGAAATGCTGGACGTGGAGACGCAGACGCCAATCCAAACACATACTAAGATATAAACATTATAAAATTTTTATGCCTCTGAAACCAAAGTAATGTCAACTGATGAGCCAAGTTAACACCAAGTCACCAACTATTCTTTTTTATCTAAAAACTAAAACCTGTAGACAGAAAAATTGTAACTTTGAAATCCCATAGCCGAACCTCACTATCTCAAACAAATTCATTCTCTCTTGAAAATTTAGGTTATGTTTGGTAACAGTTTTTATTTTCTATTTTTAAAATTTTGTTTTTGGGAATAGAAAGAAAAAACAATTTTCTTGTATTTTTGAAATAAAAACATGTTTGGTTAGTTAAAAAAAAAAAGAGTTTTCTAAAGGAAAAAAAAAAAAAATACTGAAATATGTTGCCACTAGGATTCGAACTCTGACACTAATTCATTAAATGAGATAAATTGATTAAATTAGACTCATGTTTTCATTAGCTTTTGAAAACTGGAAACTGAAAACAGTTTTGCCTTCATAAATTAAGTTTTGATAACAATTTTTTTTTTCTATTCATTTTAGGTTCCTAAACAAATTTTTTAATCTCAAAAATAAAAATAAAAATTTTAAAAACAGAAAATAAAGGGAAAAAAACAATTACCAATTATTTTTCAATCTTGTTGTAGGGATTGGGTCTGAGCACTTCTACTATTGGGAAAGTGGATTCAGGCCCAACTAGCCCTAAACAATAAATTTGTAGAAAATGAGTTTAAGAGCTAGGCCTTAGTGAGGATAGCAACGAGTAAACATGGTTATGGGTAAAGTGAATAGCAAGAAAACGGGCCTTAAGTGTTAGAATTTGTCCTGGACGTTGGTCCGAGGAGCCTTCTTGTTCTTATTATTTCCTCAGTGCCTGGATACAGAGGTTATAAAGATGATACAAGCTGCTACAGTGTTTTCTACTTCCAATCTCTGATCTTTTCTCTGGATGACCTCTTTACATTTTATACCCTCTTTAGGTTGATATTGGCCCTCCATTTGTTGATCGTGCAAGTCACTACTTGAGTGCTTGTTCCATCAGCCGCCGTCCCAAACCTTCTGTGAGTTGCAGCGACCAAAACGGCACTGTTTAGGGGTCATTTCCTCATTAATGCGGCCAAAACGTTAGTTATGGACATTTAATGTGGAGGTGACAGCTCCCCTCTGAATTGCTCTCTCAGGCTCCTATGGCTAACCCACGGTACTTGTCCTCTCTCTTGGGACGCTCTACGAAACCGCCCTTGACGGCGTGCTGCCCTTCCCTTCTATGATCTCGGTTCGCCAAGAACATGATTGTCCTCGGCGATGCTTCTTGGTAGTTACGACGTTCTCCGGTCGTCCTCGGACGTTTCTTCTTCCTCGGCGTAGGCCTTGGGCCTAGTATAAAGTTGAGCCGAAGTATCCAGATTTATTGACCCCACACTTGTAATAAGAAATACACTACACACATAGCAAAGAACAAAATTTTTAGATCTCAAATTAAACCCTTTAGATAAAAAATTAACAACTCTACTTTTAAAAGAAATGCCAAAACCAAAAAAATATTATACCTTCAAACACTCAACCTGCCAATTAACCACCCTTGGCTAAAATTGAACTTTTGCGACCATAGTTGTGCAATCCCAACCAAGAATCCTCCATAGCCCCAAGGCCCCCAACTTGTGTATCATGCTACACAATCCACTTCCAACGTCTCATCATAGCACATCTCTATTTAATTAACTATTTGAAATGTGGAAGGATGGAATTATATATATTATATATATATATATATATATATATATATATGAAGCCACTTGATGTAAGGATAATAAGTATAATGCAAGTTTTATTAAAATAAAATAAAAGATTATTTATTTCAAATTCTATTGATAGAGTTTTAGTTGGAATATAATTTAAAATTTCTTCAAATTTAGAAAATAGAGTTTTACCTAAATTAAGTTATCTTAACAATTCATAGGATAAGATAAATAAAATTTTAGTTTGAGAAGAATCTTTAATTTCTTGAAGTCCTGTCTAAGAGACTTTTAGCTAAATTAAATAATAATTAATAAGATAAGGATTAAGGAAACCATCCCTCAATAATTTCTATTTCATTCAAAAGAAATAAACTAATCGTGTTGTGAATATAGAATTTAGGATGGAATAGAAGACAGTTGAAATACGACGGAAAAATCGAATTAGAAAGTCGGTGGCCCTCCTCTATTATATAAAGCCCAAAAACCCTATTAACTCTGCAATTCAAAGCAATGTCAACCGGTACCAGTAATTGCGTCTTCTACGGCTATATCGTCCTCCTCTTACTCACCACCATAGCCTTAACCGGCTACCTCATCTGGGACATCGTCTTGGTCATCAACAGCCCTAGATTCCCCGAGTTCCGAGTCGACTCACTCTCCGTCTCCAACCTCTCCTACACTTACCCAAACTTCTCTGTCTCCGGCTACTGGAACGCCCGGTTCTCCGTCCAAAACTTCAACAAAAAGTTTTCCATCTCCTACGACCTCGTTCAGTCCACGCTCGTGTACGAACCCAAGTCCTCGCACGTTTACGAGCCCGAGTTCTTATCCGAGATCGGCATCCCTGACTTCAACCAGTCCATGCGTAACGAAACGTTTATCGATGCTGCGTTCGCGGTCAGCGACGCTTACAGATCAATGTCACTCGGTTACATTAACGTCGACAGCACAGTCTCTTTCGTTGTGAAGTTTCTTGGTAGGATTAAATTCAAGGATGGTAGGGGTAGACTTGTTAAAGATTATTGGGGGAGGGACGCTCTTAAGGTTCATTGCGAAGGTTTGGTTGTTTCTCTCGCTTCGTCACATAGCGGTGCCCCCATTTCAGGGAAGCTAGTGGAACCCAGGGACTGCAAGGTTTTATAGTCTTTGGTATGATAGGAGGAAGTATTGCTAGTTTACTGTTTACATATAAATTGAAATTAGGATTTTAATTTTAATTTTTAATTTTTTTAATTTCCCGGAGAATGATGGGTGTATAGGTTTTCGGTTCTGTTATCTTTGATTGAAGTTATTTTGATTTTATTTTTTTGAAAATATGCCCTTCGTTATGCTTTTTATTATTTTTTTTTTTAAATAAGTTTTGAATTCAAAAGCATATAGTTGAATTGAATGTAAACGAATAGCTGAAAGGTAAATCTTAGGGTTTTTCCAAATTAAATTCATACACTCTCCTTTCGACGTCTTGGCATCTCAATATATATATACATATATATATATATTTATTTATTTATTTATATTTATATATGCATGCAAGATTTTCTTTAAATTAAATTCATACAGTCCACTTTTTTTTTTCCTCATCCACAAATGGACTATATGCATATATAATGGGCTCATGACCTATATTTTCAATTGTATCAGTTGGGCTTACGGCCCACCCTCACTCCCTCCTCAAGACTTGGGTCCCACAATCAAGGGAAATTAAAAAAATGGGAGGATACAGGGACAGAATTAGAATTCGAAATCGAGGGGGCCAAACGTGAATAAAAATTTTTTCATGCAAATCTAACCTAATTAACGTCTATTGAATATATACAAACAAAGAATCAACAGTTTTCTCAACCAAAAAAAAAAAAAAAAAACAAAGAATCAACAAAAGAAAAGACATAAAATAATTGTTTCTTAGTACATTTAAACTAAATTATCTATTAAAATGGAATTCAATTATTGTTTTAATACAATAATATTTATATTCCAATTTAATAAAAACATTTATTGTTGTTAGTAACTTGTGGTTGACATTCCACAATTTTACTATTAACTTATATAGGCTCCTACAAACCACACACTTGGGGTAAATAATTCCACGCACAACAGTAATGGATCCATGTCCATTTATCCATAGAAGGGAGAGATATGGAGGGAGAGTAATTATATATTTATATTAGTGAGTGTGAGCAATGGGAGTAGTGGCTAGTGGTTGTTCTTCCTCAAATTTTCTCCATAGGTGACATGCATGCGGTTGGCTTGGAAGGTTAATTGTTAGATTTCTCTACCTCTTGAGTTTTTTTTTTTTTTTTTTTTGGGAGCCTCTCTCTCTTGACTCTAACTATGACTGTTAGGAATTTCAGATTTGTAGAAGTGGGTTTGTATTTGTACTAAAAAAATTGTTTCAATAAGGGCGATGGGCCAAAAGAGTAGGCCATGTATGTAACCATTTTATTGTCTTTGGATTAATTTAGTTTGAGAGGGGTCAATTTTCATTCTTCTTGAGGGAAAGGAGAGGGGTGAAGGGGCAAATATAATTTTCTTGGGGGGGAATATAATTTTTCTTGAGCTTATTTTCTAAAATCTTAAATATATACCTACTATTTAAATGTTTAAAAAAAATTTGGGAGGGGGGGGTGGGGCCACAGCCCCCTCAGCTTGTACGTGGTTCCGTCTCTGGAAGAATAAAAAACGAGAAGGAGATAAAAAAGTAAAAGGGTAGAAGAAATTTTAATTTTTTTCATTTGTGTTTGGCTAGAGTGGAAAAGTAGAGGGATGAAAAACTTTTTCATTTGATTGAGAAGAAAAATGAGAGAATAGAAAATGTGGTTTGTATTAATTTATTGTCATGTCTATATTAAATTAAAATGAGAAGTACCAAAAAAAAGAAAAAAACCAAATAAGAAGAAGGAAAACGACAAAACCCATGTGAAATCCACTCAAGCAAATGGACCCTAGAGACAAGATTCAGACCTACTTTCATCAAGGCCATTAATGAGTTGATAAGCATGGAACTCACATGCCTCATGCAAGCTAAATGGGTTTAGCTGGAGAATGAATCCCCTAAAACCCACTATGCATACAAGAGATCACATAGAAAAAATAGAGAAAAAAAATCACCCAAGAACATCTACGAAGAGGCAAAGAACTACAATTAGCAATTTGTTTGTGTTCACATGTCATATTAACTTATGAGTATTTGATTATATATGTCACACAATAAACATGACACATTTATTAATTGTGTTAGGATTCCTTGATCCTAACATATATAATCTTCTCTTTGAAAAAGCGAGATAACTCATTGGCTCCTCCTTCAGTTTTTTTTTTTTTTTTTTTCCTTCTTCTTACATCCAACCCAGCGGACTCCATGATCGAGACACCTAATTCAAGTTGATTCTTTAAGAAATATGATCAGCCATGGAAAGTAAACATGATTTGCCTCTTCAAACTTTCAAATTCATGAACTAAGTTTACATATTTTCATTGGGTAAGCTTGGATCCTATGGTTTGGAGGGAAAAGTATGATTCAATATCTCTTCTTTAGGTTCATAGAGTCGCCACGTGCATGAGCATATAATGCCTCAAAGAGTCATGTGAAATCTTTTTTTGTCTTCTCTTGAAACTTCAATTTACAACTACTCTTAAAAAAAATCCCCAAGAGAATACTTTGTCACCCTATCTCACCTAATCTTATTCGATCCTCATTATCAGGAAGTCTCACCATTGAACTCATGTTAATTTACGACTTTATTATTGAACTTTTAATGATTTTAAAACACTAAAAGTTAAGGTTCGTTTTTATAGTTTGTACTTTTCTCAGGTTTTGGGTTTCGTTTTATAGATAACTTAATCAACCAATAACCATTCTCGAGTTTATGACTTTATGTGGGTTGCAAGAATTAATTTCGAATTCCTTGAACTCTCCGTTAATAGAGTTTTAGTTGGAATATAATTTAAAATTTCTTATACTTTTTTTGAGGAGCAATATTTCTTAAAACTAAGAAAACAGAGTTATGGTAACAATTAATATTGTAAAGAGGGAAAATTTCGAACTTATCACAAGCTGACACATCATACTATCAAGTCCACAACATATGGCCAACATACTATCATCACCATTCACAAACCAAGAGAAATTTTCCAAGTATCATTGAAATAAAAACATAAAAAGCATGCTAAATGCCAATTGCACACCGGCGCGTGTAAGCAGTGACATAAGCAATCCAATCAGGTGCTAACATGTGTCACCTTGAAAATTAAGACATTTCAGCCAATCAAACGATGACATGTGTCTTGGAGGAAAAGTCTTAAAGCTCCTCCAATCAAGCTGTGACATGTGTCACCAATCAGTCTCCGCCACGTGTTGCTCACTCACTCCCAAATTCCTATAAATAGAAGTCTTCCTAAGGCATTTCTACACACCAAGACATCTTAGAAGAGATCTTGGAAGACACCAACACACCAAGGCATCCATGCCACAAGCAGCATCAAAGAAGATTAAGAAATACAGAAGTTCTGCTGGAATAAAGCCCTGAAGCCTCCAAGAACTTCAAGAGCTTCAACCTTAAATACAAAGAACATTCAAAACATAATCATCCAAACTACTTGCCTAAATCTTAAAGTTTGCTGGAATCAAGCCCAAAAGCTTTCTGAAACTTCAAGAAATCACAAATCAGCGAAGCTCTATGGATTCAAGCCCCAAAAGGTCCGAAGAACTTCCGCCACAAACCTTCAAATACAAAGAATATTCAAAGAGAAATCATCCAAATCATCTTCCTAGGTCTCAAAGTTCACTGGAATCAAGCTCAAAAGGCTCAAGAAACTTCAAGAAACCACAAATTGGTGAAGTTCTACGGATTCAAGCCTCCAAAGCCCCGAAGAATTTCCACCACAAACCTTCAAAGACAAAGAAAGCACGAAGAACACGAAGAACGTGAAGAACAAATGATTTCTAACAAGCTCATAGCCAGAGATTCATTGTAATTCTGTTTCAAAGATCTTCGATCCATTCTTCAGCCAAATTGAAGTATATTTGGTGTTCGAATCAAAACCACATTACCACAATTCCAATCAACAAATCTTTCAAAGAGATCGAATCAGATGATCACTCTTTTGTAATCACAGAGAATTGTACCACACATTGATCAATACAAATTCATATTTGTGAAACTATTTTACTTGTTTGATTTATTTCAAACTCGAAATTTAGTCGTCCACAAATATAATATAAGATGAATAAAATTTTAGTTTGAGTTGAATTTTTAATTTCTTGAAGCTTGAGATATAAACTTTTAGCTAAATTAAATTATCCTAATAAAAATAATAATTAATAGGATAAGTAACCCATCCCTCAATATTTTTTTAGTATTATTCCATGCTCCGGTACAAACTTGAGTCCCCACTCTCTCACGAACCCGAGTTCACTTCCAAGATTCGAATCCCTGACTTCAATTAGGGATTGCGAGGTTTTTTAGTCTTTAGCTATGATAGGAGGAATTATTAATTGTTAGTTTATAATAGGAATGGCAAGGGGGCGAGTTCGGGGGCGGGTTTTTTAATGCCCGAACCCGCCCTGCGGGCCCGTTACCCGAACCTGGCCCGTTTAATAAACAGGCTTTTTTTTTAATCCCAAACCCACCTCGTTGGGCCCCACAGGCCCCTCCTTAAACCATTTTACCAAATTTAAAAAAAAAAAAATCAATTTTTCTTGTTTTCAGCTTTAATCCCTAACCCATGGCCCAATTTTGAAATCCAAAACAAATCAAAAATAAAC
Source organism: Notholithocarpus densiflorus (assembly GCA_030021035.2). Classification (NCBI taxonomy): domain Eukaryota; kingdom Viridiplantae; phylum Streptophyta; class Magnoliopsida; order Fagales; family Fagaceae; genus Notholithocarpus; species Notholithocarpus densiflorus. Next base: position 777,378 of record JARYZH020000121.1, read on the forward strand.
AAGAATCAAGTACTGCTTAATGAACCCAGACCTAATGAAATTCACATCCAGTGACAGAATTCAAGCATTAGTGCATTACCCATTGAAACTTCACATCCATAAACAACCATTCGAAGCAAACTAATTTACAAAAACAATTTGTTTTTGGCTTTTCTTGCCTTCACCAACTCATTCAAGAAACTTGACTATGCCACAACCACTTGTGAGAAGAAGGCCCCAAATTGGCAGTAAATAACTATGAATCAGTACTGAAGGGGTACTGAGAGAGTGAGAGCGAAGGTGGTTCGATGAGAGCTTGTTGCGTTGGCCTGTAAGGGTTGGCGGCGGATTGAGAGAGTGGGAGTGAATTGAGGCGTGAGGGAATGAGAGGCGTGAGGGACTGAGAGAGTTGAGAGGATCGGTGAGAGCTTAAGGGCCGAACTTGTAACAAACTGGTGAGGCGGTGAGTCATTGACAACGCTTGAGGGCCGGTGGTGAGAGTGAGTGAGGGTGAAACTTGAGAGTAAGTGTGAGTGGATGGGGGTGAGGCGGTTGCTGTTGCGAGTGAGTGGGGGTGGGGTGGCTGCTGAGTGCGAAATAGGATGGGGTGTGGGGCAGGGCAGCTGCTAAGTGAGTTTGAGAGTTTGGGTTAGAATAGTTTGAGATTTTGGGTAATATAAACGAGTCGGGTCAGGTTCGGGTTCGGGTGGGTATTATGCAAAACCCGCACCCGACCCGAACCCACTTCGGGTTTTATTTTAAAAACCCAAACTTGACCCTACTATTTCACGAGTCGGGTCAGGTACCCGTAGGTTGGGTAAAAATTGTCATTCCTAGTTTATATAGATTGAAATTAGGATATTATAAAGTTTTTGAAATTGGATTTTAGGTTTTCGCTTTTGTTATCTTTGAAGTTGTTTTTATTTTATTTTTTGAAAATATATGTTCTTTCTGTTATGCTTTTTAATTTAGTAATTGGTATTATATTTTAGGCTAAAATGCAAAACCTACCCTCTAAGTTTCTTTAGAATTTATTTAAGTTCTCTAACTTTGCTTTTGTTCATTTTAGTTCTCTAAGTTTCATATTTATTCAATTAAGGCATTTCCGTCAAATTTTGTTAAAATGTTTTGAAAAAAAAAATCTGGAAAATACTTTTCAATCATTAATTGAATTTTTTTAATTTAAAAAATTTGAAGAAAAATTTAAAAAATTGGAAAATTAACCACAACATATAACAAAAGTTGACAGAAAAACCTTAATTGAATAAACTTGAAAGTTAGAGAATCAAAATGTACAAAAGCAAATTTGGAGAACATAAATGAATTTTGGTGAAACATAGAGGGTGAGTTTTGTATTTTAGCATATAATTTAAATGGTGCAAGGAGAAAAAGGGAATTTTTTTAAGTTTTGAATTCAAAAGCACAGCTGGATTAAATTTAAAGTCTAAAAAAAAAGGGATTAAATTTAAAGCCATAGCGGAAAGGAAACCAAAAAAAAAAAAAAAAAAAACCAACAACAAAAACTCAAAAAATCACCAGCAAACTTAAGCAATACCAAATATATACACTAATATAGCACTATAGTTTTAGGTCTTGGATTCTTGAACCCTCTAAAGTATCCCCTTCATTAGCAAACTCTTCTTATTCAATTCCTCTGATTTCTTGGCCCATTAACAACTCTACTTTTATATGCCTATAAAACCATTATTTTTTAATCTAAAAACTGAAACTTGTAGACAGAAAAATGAAAAATCTCATAACCGAACCTCTCTATCTCAAACGGATTCATTCTTTCTTGAAAATGTATTTTTCAATCTCATAATAAAAAATACGCGACACACATAACAAACAACAAAATTTTTAGATATGAAATTAAAGCCTATAGACAGAATATTAACAACTTTACTTTTAAAAGAAAAAATCTCAAAACCAAAAAAATATTATACCTTCAAATGCTCAACCAGCCAATTAACCACCCTTGGCTAGAATTGAACTTCTGCGACCATAGTTGTGCAATCCCAAAGTGGCCTCCAACAAAAGCCATCACGGCCACATCAAAATAGCCTCTATATATAAAATCCCAACCAAGAATCCTCCGTAGCCCCAAGGCCTCAACTCGTTTATCATGCCACAAGCCACTTCCAACCTCTCATCGTAGCATATCTCTATATTTAACTAACTGGTTGAAACATGAAAGCTAAGGAGAGTATATATATTAAGCCACTTAATATAAGGATAGTAAGTAGAGTGCAAGTTTTATTATAATAAAATAAAGGGTAAATTACATATTTGGTCTCTATCCTTTACATTATATTTTAATTTAGTCTCTAACCTTTTAATTGTGTCAATTTGGTTCCTAACCTTTCAATGTTGTATCAATTTAGTCCCTACCGTTATCTCTTGGATGGAAAAGTCTGATGTGTCAAACATCCTAGATAAAAAATATAAAAAAATGCCACATCAACTGCCACCTAGACTAACATATCAGTGAGTTTTTTTTTTTTTTTTTTTTTTTTTTTTTTTTTTTGAGAACACATCCATTAGTTTTTTTTTTTTTTTTTTTTTTGAAATAACATGTCAATTTTTTTAAAAAAAAAACCCAAATCAAATCTTTTTAGTTTGATTCATAATTTTTCTTATTTCGTTAAACAAGAGCAGACCCATGTAAAACACTATCTCCCTAGAATCCAAAATCTCTTCTCCTTTCTTCAGGCAGCGCTAGAGACGGAACTAAGATTCAAAGTTGAGGGGGGGCCAAACATGAATAAAAAAATTTTTCATGCGAATCTAACCTAATTAACGTCTATTGAATATATATAAACAAAGAATCAACAAAAGAAAAGACATAAAATAATTTTTTCTTAGTACATTTAAACTAAATTATCTATTAAAATGGAATTCGATTATTGTTTTAATACAATAATATTTATATTCCAATTTAATAAAAACATTTAAATTTTCTCTTTAGGTGACATGCTGTTGGCTTGGAAGGTTAATTGTTAGATTTCTCTATCTCTTGAGTTTTTTTTTTTTTTGGGAGCCTCTCTCTCTTGACTCTGAGTATAACTGTTAGGAATTTCAGATTTGTAGAAGTGGGTTTGTATTTGCACTAAAAAAATTGTTTCAGTAGGGGCGATGGGCCAAAAGAGTAGGCCATGCACGTAACCATTTTATTGTCTTTGGACTAATTTAGTTTGAGAGGGGTCATTTTTCATTCTTCTTGAGAGAAAGGAGAGGGGTGAAGAGGCAAATATAATTTTCTTGGGGGGGGGGGAATATAATTTTTCTTGAGCTTATTTTCTAAAATCTTAAATATATACCTACTATTTAATGTTTTAAAAAAGTTGGGGAGGGAGGGACAGTCCCCTTCAGCCTGTACGTGGTTCCGTCTCTGGGCAGCGCCTCTCTCTTCCAGGGGCATTAGGTTTCTCTCTCTCTCTCTCTCTCTCTCTCTCTCTCTCTCTCTCTCTCTCTGTACTAAGTAAACCAAATGACAATAGAAACATTCCTAAATCCCTGACTCTTCCTCCACAGTTCGCTATACCCATTTCTCTGCACCATAGTTTCATCACAAAATTGTCTTTCACAGAATAAAATTTCTATTCAATCTGTTGGGTATTGAGAAAAAACAAAAGAGTTTGATTTTGTTCATTGAAAATTGTAGTTTTGTATTATGTTGTTTTCGTTGTCTTTCACGATATCATATTTTCAATGTTTATACTCTAGCTGCACAATATCATGTGTGCTTCTTAGTTTATTTTGGTATGTTGTTTCAAAATAGCACACATTAATTAAACTATGATTTTTTTTTTTTTTTTGTAAGAATGGATGAATTTTCTGTGGAAGTTTATCATGGTGGGAAACTTCTGAACAATCCAATTAGGTATGAGGGGATTGTTATAAATTATTTTGATGGCAATGAACGTGATTGTTGGTCTGCCCAAGAATTGAGAAATATGATTGGAAAGTTGGGGTATATGAGTTATGATAAATTGTGGTATAGGATAATTTATTTCAAATTCCTTGAACTCTTTGTTAATAGAGTTTTAGTTGGAATTTAATTTTAAAATTTCTTAAAACTTAGTAGAAAATAGAGTTTTACCTAAATTAAGTTATCCTAAAAATGAATATGATATAAGATAAACAAAATTTTAGTTAGTTTGAGTAGAATCTTTAGGTGGTGTTTGGTTTAGCAATTTCCATAACTCAATTCTTAGTTTCCATAACTCATAATTCAAAAATGGTGAGACCCATGACAAAAAGGTTGTTTGGCAAACGATAACTCTATTTTCATCACTCAATTTTTTGATTTTTGAGTTATGAGTTATGAAAACTGAAAACACATTTTGGCTGTTTTCAGTTTTCATAACTTATAACTCAATGGCAATATTGTAATTAAACACACATAGGAGACCCACAAACAGTATCCAGCTGCAACTTTTGACTACTTTTTGACTTTTTTCTTTTTTTTTTTTCCTTTCTTCTCCTGGTTGGTTGTTCTGTTCTTTTTTCTTTTCTTTTCTTTTTTTTTTCTTCTTCTTTCTTTCACTTCGGTCTGTTCTGGGTTTCTTCTCTTTTTTTTTTCTTTTTTTTTTCCTTCTTCTTCTTTCTTTCACTTCGGTCTGTTCTGGGTTTCTTCTCTTTTTTTTTTCTTTTTTTTTTTAGTACCATACTGAAAAAAAAAAAAAAAAAAAAAAAAAAATCCTGCAATGAGTGACAGGTATGGGACCCACAAATAATGTGAAAAATATTGAGTGATGGTGCCAAACGGGTGTAGTATTTAAAGTGATAAATGATAAGTGATGAGTGATAGAAATTAAGTGATGAAAAAAAACAAACCAAACAAGACCTTAATTTCTTGATGCTAAATAGACTTTTAGCTAAATTAAATAATAATTAATAAGATAAGGAACTTTATGAAACCGAAAATGGTTGTCAGTTGCTGAGCAATTCAAGCAAAAGAAACACAACCCTGAAATAACAACACCACGTGGTGCCTGCTAAGGGCCCTCTAATGCTTAAGTTAAAGGGCTGTAATATATATTAGAGAATACTGAGTATTTTAACATATACATACATAGAGAGAGATGAAAAAGTCTTAAAGAAACTGACAATGGTGTATATAACTGCAAATATATTTGAATACTCCAAGTACTGAGTGATTGGGTGTATGTGTACCTTTCTTCTTAGTGAGCGATGGCTTTTTATAGCCTCCATTTGTAAAGCCGTTGGGGGCTATTTATGGTTCATTTTTAGTTGTTGGAGTAAACGTACCTGAGATTCTTTATGGCCAGCTCTTATTGCCTGTCTTACCGTTGTGGCTTGTCGGTTACAAATGAGTTGTGACCGATCTTTAATGCTAGATAGCCGTCAAACATACTGAAGATGTTTGACACCTTACTCATCATCAGAATCCATCCCTCGAAAATTTTTATTTTATTCAAAAGAATTAAATTAACTGTGTTGTGAATATAGAATTTTGAAGACAGTTGAAATGCGGGGAAAATCAACAAAAATCAGAAGAATTAGAAAGTCGGTGGCCTTCTCTGTATAAAGCCCAAGAAAAAAACCCTCTTAACTCTGATAACACTCCGCTTGAATTCCGACGTAATCGAATTCCAAGCAATGTCACCCCGTTGCCTTTACGGTGTCAGCTTACTCGTCATCATGGTCGTAATCTGCTTCGTCATCTGGGACCTCGTCGTGGTAATCAGCGGCCCTAAGGTCCCCAAGTTCCAAGTCGACTCACTCTCCGTCTCCAACTTCTCTTACTCCGACTCCAGCTCCACCGCCACCGGCAAATGGAACGCCCGGTTCTCCATCTACAACCCCAACAAAAAGTATTCCATCTCCTACAACGTCGTTCGGTCCACGCTCTTGTACAATCCCAAGTCCGACCTCCTTTTCGATTCCGAGCTCATATCCGAGATCCGAATCCCTGACTTCAACCAGTCCGCGCTTAACGAAACGTTTATCGATGTTGCGTTCGCAGTCAGAGACGCTTACAGATCAAGTTCATTCCGTGACATTGACGTCAACAGCAAAATCTCTTTCAATGTGAGGTTTACTGCTAACTTTAAATTCAAGGCTGGTAGAGATGGACGTGTTAAAGTTTGGGGGAGTGACACTCTTAAGGTTCACTGCCAAAATTTGGTTGTTTCTCTCGCTTTGTCAAATACCATTGCTTTCATGTCAGGGAAGCTGATGGAACCCAAGAAATGCAAGGTTTTTTAGTCTTCAGTTATGATGGGTGTATAGTTTTGGCTTTTGTTATCTTTGATTGAAGTTTTTTTTTTTTTTTTTTTTTTTGAAAATATGCTCTTCGTTATGCTTTTTAATTTTTTTATAAATGAGTTTTGAATTCAAAAGCATATAGTTGAATTGAATTTAAACGCATAGCTGAAGGGCAAATCTCAATATATATATATATACACACACACCATGACCAGCTGCAACATCACCTTCTGTGTCAAAAACCCGAGTAATTAAGCATGCAAGCTTTTCTTATTCACCTGAAGTTGTTGACAACTGGGTCCCAAACGTTGTTGAAGCTGATAGAGGAATCATGGTCAGGCTGTGCATTTAATTGTAAAGGTGGAGCCTTTTTGGTTCATCAAGAGAGAATGGAGACGACGTATGGAGGTCAATTGTGTGAGGATGTGAAGGTTGGATTTCCTTCAAATACAATGATTGGTATAATTTCAGGTGAGCCACACATGCAATCTCAATTTGCTACTTGAAGACTGATATAGTGAGGTTTTCCTTTTCAATTCTAATTGAAAATCTAATCCATGGTACTCTTTCTGGGAAGGAAAGTAAATAAATTTCCATTTCTGACATTTTTCAAGTAAGGTCTTGATTTAGGGCAGAAATTACTATTTAATTTTTCTAATTTATTAATTTTGGTATTTAATTTGTAATTTTTGTAATTTTAAGTTTATGGTTATTATTTTCTTATTTTTAGGTTTTTTTTAATTTTTTTTAGGTCAAATTTGATTAGGTATTAATTATGACTTATTTTAAAATTTTTTTTTTGTGTCAAATTTTACGGAGCCTTGGTTTCTCCACAAAAAAAAAAGTTTTACGAAGTCCTTAAATAGGCATTCAAGTCTGTAAATGTTTTTTTTTTTTTAATAATTATTCAATCAATAAAATTCAAGCTTTTTATTTCTCTATTTTCTGGTAGATTCCAGACCATTTTCTCCTTGTGTATTCAAGGAACCCTCGTGGATTCGAGGTTATTTTCAGAAAAAAACGTGTTTTGTTTCTTATTTTCTAGAAGTAGACGTGTTCTACTTCTTGACGCTTCCACATCCGGCATCAATTGGTATTAGAGCCTTGACTTATCATGGTCTAGTGACTTATAAGACAATAGCAATTCTATTAACAAAAAACTTAGCAAGTATTAAGTGACGTACAATAAGCACTCACAAATATCTTTGCTAAGATGTCACCGTTGGAGCATGAAAATTATAGGGATAACTGTCGTGGAAATTTAACTCATAAGCAACCTATTGGTAAGCAAACTTCATATAGGCCTTATAAAAGAATTGCAAGTCTTAATGGTTATTTATATAAAGAATATTTTCTTGATTGGTTATTTGATTTAAGGGATTTATTTGACTATTAGAATATTCCAGATGAGAGAAAAGTTAAACTTGTTTTGTATAAATTTAATGAGTATACCTTACCTTGGTGGGAACGAATACAGTTTGACAGAATTCAACAAGGTAAAGACAAAATTTGTTCATAGCCAAGAATGAAAAAGAAGCTTGCTATTGTGATGAACTTTTGTCATATACAAAATAAGATTATTGGCCAAGAAGTTCACACTTAAATTATTTTGAAGAACCATATATTCCTCCATTAAGAAAAGAATTACATGTTAAAAAAATAATTTTCTTGAAGATTACATGGAAGTCAAAGAATAAAATATAGAGATTTCTGAGGAAAATAATGAAGACATTGTTATAGAAGAAGAACCTAAAATCAAGATTGTGAAGGAGATTAATGAAGATCCTATTATCAAGAAAGATCTTGAAGTCAAGATGGTAGAGACCATTGATGAAGAAATTGAAGAGAAATTTTTCAAGGATCTCAATGAAATCAAATCATATGGTTTTCAATCTCAAGATCCTTTTATTTTTGTGGTAAGTGATACACCAAAGTTTATTGATTTTATTAGGGTTGATAGATTTAATTCAATTGCCAATTCTTATTTGGTAAATCTCTACAATTGCATAAAAACCAAGAAAAAAGAAATTCAAGCTGATTTGTTTATTCTATTGACGAGTTTCAAGTATGGAAAGAAGATCAAGAGGCTAAGTATTCCAAATTTTTTTTGCTTGCCATGGAAGATTTCAAATCTCAAAGATGAACTCAAGAACGAGTTTGCTTCAAGTGGAGTGGACTGATGTAAGACAGAAGCTACTATTTAATTTTTGTAATTTATTAATTTTGGTATTTAATTTGTAATTTTTGTTATTTTAGGTTTAGCTTTAGGGTTATTATTTCCTTATTTTTAGGTGCATTTAATGTCTTGAGGTGTCAAATTTGATTTTTATTATAGTTAAGTATTAATTAGGACTTATTTTAGAATATATTTTCTTGTCTGTCAAGTTTTATAAAGCCCTTAAATAGGCTTCTAAGTTTGCCTCTAAGTTTGTGAATGTTTTTTCTGGTGAATTCCATATCATTTTTTCCTTGTAGATTCAAGAAACCCTTATTGATTCGAGGTTATTTTCATAAGCAAACGTGTTTTGTTTTTTATTTTCTAGAAGTAGACGTGTTCTATTTCTTAAGGTTTCCACAATCCCACATCATATCTACTTTGAGGCATTAGATCCATATGATAATTTTTTTTTTCTTGTAACTGAGGCATCCAACTTTTGTATCATCAACTTAGATTTTGATGAGATTCTCTTTTGGGTTTTCGTTTTTTTTTCCCAATAATTAATATATCATATTTGTGTTTGTGATCAAAATGATCAGATCAAAAAGAGTGTCTAGACTAATCTCTATAAAATTATATATATTTATTAAAGAAAAATTAGACAACTATTGTGGACTAGAAATCAATGACATTTCAATTTTTTTTTTTTTAAATTAAGAAAAAAGAAGAAGAAGAAATCAGTGACATGACATTATTATTCTATGATCTGGTTTTGTTCCCGATCTGGTTTTTAAAACCATGGTCAAGATCAAGAGAGTTGAAACACAAACAGAGCCAAGCTGTAATACCTGAAGGAAGAAAAAAAAAAAAAAAAAAAAAGGAATGGTGTTGTTTCAAAATACATGAAATGGGTCCAGATCTCTTTTTTACAAGTGATGCCTTGTCTTTTCTAGCATGAGTCTCATATTGTATAGGACTAAGGATTTTGTCTTTGACCTTATATTTATTCTTATGCTTTAAATTTAGGAACTAAATGTGACAGAAAAGTAAAGGAAAAATATTTATAAATGAGTTTTACTAAATATGGATATTTAAAAGCTTCTTTTCTGGGCCGGGTACTGTTACAAGATTTTCCTTACTTATCTTATTGTTGAGTAAATAGTATCCGAAAATTGTTTTAGGTGATATCTAAATATTTTTGAGGAATGGTTAGGGGGAAGTGCATATTATGGTGTGCTAGTTGAGGTTATAAGTAACATTTATTCTAATTAGTTATATTTTTGCTTTTACTACTATATTTACAATTGTTATAATTTTATTTTAATTGTTTTAGCTACATTAATTTAAAGTTAAAAATAAATAAAGAATCATCATAAATATATTTGATTACTATATATATGATTTTATGTGTGTATTTGAATGAGATGTATATTTATTTGAATTATGATTTAATATATATATATATATGATTTTGGACAATTTGATTGTGCTTTAATCTCTAATATCCAACCAATTAGAGTTATTCACCGGAACAAAAACTAATTTCATCTAGGGCGTCACGAGCCTATCGTGTTTTTGGGCCCAGCTAACAAGGGATATACATTAGCATGAAACTAGTTTCTTCGGAATCTGATGCCTAGTCATAGGAATATAGCATGACCATAGTCATAAAAGATTGTTAAGAATATAAATATGTTTGAGTATTCAAACTATTTTAAGTCCATTCTTATGTTTTTGAAACCCATAGTATATTATAACTTTTGATATATATGTGAAATATTTGATCTTATGTACAATGTATTATTTTGTCAATCTATATGCTTGTTTTCAATTAGTTAGGATTTGGTTACTTATTGATGAGTTGTCAACTCACTCCCTCTCTTTCCCTTTCAGATTATGATCCTGAAGAGTAGAATGTGTATAGGCTTCCGTTAGGATGTGCGTATGAGTGAAGTTTAGGAATTGTTAGAATAAGATTTGGATTTTTATGTTTAAAATTTATCTTTTGTTTAGACTCTTAGTCATCTGAGATATAGGCTCTTTTTAGTGATGTTGGAGATTATTATTATATTTTGGACTTTTGTGCTTAATTGAATTTGATTTAATATGATAATTGTTGGGGCTTATTATTGCTCTTTGAAGGCCTTGCATGCTTGTTAGGTGAGAAACCTTGTAAGTGCGCGGCTATTGTCGTGTGCTTAGCCCTTTTAATTTGGTTGGGTTTGGGGCATGACACAAGCAATAATAGCAACAAAAGAAGAAGGATTTCTTTTCTCCCAAACTTGATAAAGGCTATCAATGTAAATAACTTGGCCACCTCCTTAGCATCCGAATCCTGAACCAGATTTTCAAAATTGGGATAGTTGAGAGTTGTAGATTGCAAGGCTGAGAATACAGATGAAGAATGGCCCTCTAAGGTAGCTTGCATGTTGGTGGGGGATGGTAATTCCATAAGGATTTGGGAGGATCCTTGGGTACTAGATCTTCAAGGGTTCATTCCTACTCCAAAGAATGGAGTTGACCCGAATGGTATTCTTTTAGTTTCTCAGCTTTTTAATTTTGATTTTTCTGGTTGGGATGTTCATAAATTAAATTGGTGGTTTGAAAACTCCACAGTTGATCTTATTTTGAAAATTCCTATTTTTCCAACCAGTAACAAAGATCAGTGGGCATGGACTTACACAAGCTCTGGGGAATTGTTATTTAAGTCGGCTTATTGGAGCTGCAGGGAATCTATGCAACATAATATTGACCCCTTTTGGAATTTTATTTGGAAAGCTAAACTCCATGAGAGGCACAAAATGATGTTTTGGAGGATTGTTGCAGGTTGCTTGCCCACCAAAGATAAGCTAAGCAGGTTTGTTGATATTGGTGATGTTTATTGTCCTCTCTGTAGGTTGGAAACTGAAACCTCCCTTCATCTTTTTGCTCTTTGTCCAGTAGCTAAGGCAGTGTGGTTCAATAGTAAATAGAGGCTGAGAATGGATTCTTTTGGATTCTCTTCGGAAGTGGATTTCATTCAATTTTTGTGTTCACCCCCATTTACCAACCAGCTTAGTCAGAAGAATAATCTCTTGTTATTTGGAACCATTCTTTGTGATGGAATTTGGAAGCTGAGAAACCAAGTGATATTTGAAGACCTTCCCTTGAGATGTGATGAACTAATAGCTAGAGTTTGGAAGTTATTTATGGAATTTAAAATCTCTAGACCGGTTGCTACTTCATCTATAAATATCAATCATCCTTTGCAAACTTGGTCCCCTCAAAGGCGTCTATCTGTTAAGATTAATGTTGATGCAGCTATTGGTCCAAATTATTCATCCTTAGCCTTGGTGGCTAGAGACTGGAGATGGGATTTGGTTTTTGCTTGCTCTCAAAAAGTGAAAACCACCTTCACTCTCCAGGCAGAGGCTGAAGCTGTGAGATGAGCTCTCTCTTTGGCTGCAAAGTTGGAGGTTGAGAATGTTATTATTGAGACAGATTCTAAGATTTGTCATGATGCTATTCATGAGCTGATTTTGCCCCTACCTTGGAGAATTGCTTCAATCTTAGCGGACATGCAATCTCTTCTTGTAACTTATTCTAATGTGTGTATCTTTTGGGTTCCTAGGCTAGCTAATATGGCAGCTCACTCCCTAGCTAAGTGGTCTTTAACTTATAATTTTTTTAGTTCTTTTGATTGGGGTAGCTGTCCTCTTTGTTTTGCTTCTGTAATTAGGAAGGAAAGGCTAAGCTAGCCTTTGTTTGTTTTTTGTTTCTCAGTTCAATAAAATCTTGTTTGCCATAAAAAAAAAAAAAAAAAAAAAAAAAAAAAAAAAAAAAAAAAAGAAACCTTACTTTCCTAGCAAAGACTAGAACCACGTGGCGGCTCTTCATTCATTTCTTAATATCCATCCATTGGAGGCCATATCATCATAATTAGGGGTGTGCTCGGTTCGGTTTCGGTCGGTTTGTATAGGTATGGCCAACCGAAACCGAATATTTTGGTTTGTGAAATTCTCAACCGAAATGGCTGGAAATCAATCGGTTTCGGTGTATTTCGATTTTAGTCGGTTTCGGTCACTTTTCGGTTTTCCAAAGAGAGGGTTATTAAGATTTTCAAAACCACACCATAAGCTCAAAACACAAACAAAACCAGCATTCCACTCCAAATTAGGATTTGCTACTACTTATCCAAGAATTAACAAACCCCAATTCAAATAAAGATTATTAAAAAAAAAAAAAAAAGCACCACTTCAACACTACTAACAGATACCCCTTTTTTCCAAAACAGAAATTCTTGATGTTCTTATGAATCTGTTCAGAAAGAATCAGAGAATATGGAGAGGAAACTTATTTGGGAAAATGAAAATTCTTCTGAAGCTTGAAACTTTCCGGGAAAAAAAAAACTCAGAGGCAAGAAACTGCAAAGAAAGTTTGTGGGAAAATGGGATGTGAGGAATGGAAGGAAAGACCGACCAATGTTCGTTGGTTTGGCATTCTGTAATGTACAAATAATGTGTAAGATTTTCACAGCTTGACGTAAACGCCACAAAAAGCACTGAAATATCTAATTACTTTAAAATTTTCTGACTTTTTTTAGTGTTTTGAGCTTATTGAGAGAGAGAGAATTGAGTGAAGGAGCGGCTGAACTGAAGCGAGAAGGGTAGAAAGAGACAAAAAAATTGAGAGAAAAAGTTGGGGAAGGGGGCGGCTAAAGAAAAGAAAAGGGAAGAATAAAATAGGGGTATCTCCGTATTTATATCATGCTCTAGGGTTTTAAAAATTAAATAGCAAAAAACCAACGTCCCACGCGAGGCTCAAACCAGGGATCAGCTAGCCAAACCACAAGGAGCATACCACTAAGCCACTGATCAGTTATGTATTAAAGTTACATAAATATATATATATATATATATCGATCGGTTTCGGGGTGAAAAAATCCAGCACCGAAACCGAAACCGAACCAAAATTTTGGCAATGGTTCGGTCGATTTCAGGCGGTTTTTTCGTTCCTCGGTTTTTTTGCACACCCCTAATCACAATGCAAAAAATTGTGTTAGGACATATGTGTTTCACATGTTAGGAACATATATCACTATTTTATGTAATTGGCTAATCCTTTAACAAAACGCACTTTACTTGTATTTGGGTAGATCTAGGATGTGTTTAATACTTTAAGAAACAAGATTTCAAGTTCAAGTGTTAAAACCATGCAAGTCTGTCCAAGATTCAAGTGTGAAAAGTGCTGTTCATTAAAACTCGACAACTAGCATCTATCGAACCTTGAAGAGCTGTTCCAGCCCGTGGCTCGACAGATAGGGTATCTGTCGAGGTTTATAAAACTCATAATTTCCGGTCTGTTTTTTTCTTCCAATCCGTGATTGTATGTTTAGGCTTTCTTTTCTCACAACCCTGGACATATAAAATGATTATTTTAAGGGCCGTCAAAGGTGACACAAGTTGTACAAGTGTTGAGCAAAGTTTGTTCATGCAAATTGTAACCGGAGACAAAATTTGCCCTAGTTCATCTTTCTTGTGAAGAAGCTGCTGTGTTTGTACACTGTAGGGTTTTGTAACTAAGGAGCTTCTTAATCCTCATCGTGTGATGAACTGAAGAACTTTGCAGCCAACAACCTTCTCTAGTTGGTGATTGAAGTCGCGTATTGGGATCCGCGCAATTGGTTAGTCACGTACTGGGAGCCGTGCATTAAAAGGAGAGATTGTCACTATAGAACAAGTCCAATTGGGTATTGGGGTAAGGGTTCAACTGTAAGTTGGTATAAAATACTGGGATTCCTTTACTTGTAACCGCTTGTTATGATAATAGTAGATTCTCTAGAGTTGTGACCTTAAAATCACCTGGTGGGGTTTTTGCCGTGTAAGTTTTTCCCATTCGTAAACAAATCACCGTGTCAATTTATTTTCCGCTACATACTTTAGTTATTGGTGATTTGTTTGTGCTACCACACGTTTGCATGTTAATTTGATTAATTAATAAACTTGGCTAATTAATCAATTAATTCATCACAAGGGATCAATTCATTTTTGGCCTATCAAATTGAACTAAAAATATGTGCAAAACCCAAGTCATGAACTCCAACTTCATCGCTACAGGGTATGGGCTTTAAGCCATGTATCTCTACATTTGATAGGATTCTCATTGAGCACATTTACTAATTTCCCATGTCGGGCTTTGTAATTCATATTTGTTTTTCTTATCAACATGCCCATAAATTCCCACTACACCTAATGGGCTCATGACCTATATGGCTATATTTTAATCTTTGTGAGCCCAACCTCATTCCCTCCTTAAGGTTGGGTCACATAATCAAGAGCCTTTATTTACACAAAATAGGTTTTTTGTGGAAAATACCCAAACCCACAATATTTGCAAGATAAAGAAGTTAATGGGTCATCTTCGAAGGCAAGGTTCAAACCTAATTTCATCAATGCATAATGGCCCAATGAGTAGGCCACATGCTCCATGCAGGCTAAATGGGTTTAGTTGGAGAATGAAACCCCTAATTAAGGCTCACTACACTACACTACACATATAAGAGACGTAATAGAAAAATTTTAAAAAAAAAAAATTCACTCAATTTCATCTACAAAGAGGCCAAGATTTACATTGGCAATTCGTATACATATTGTACGTACCCAAAATGAGGTTAACAGGCTGTCACTTCTTTGGGCTCACAACTTATTTGTAGTGTGGGTTTTGGGTTTCCTACTTTGGATGGCTCCTAACACCAAGACCTAGTGACACCCTTTCTTCCTGGACTTTCTCAAATCTCACGACTATTATTCTATTATTGCTCCCTTGCTCCCTTTACCCTAAATTTCTTCTCCTCCTCTTCCAACCCCTTTCACTCCTTTAGTTCTCATATTTATAGCCCAAAATTAGTGGACAAGCTATGATTACTCTTGTGGTTAGTGTAATAGGAGGTCCAATGTTGTTTATTGTAAGTGGTGTTAGGTGGGAGTGACCTTGGAAATGGTTTCTAGCTCGGCCGCGATATTCCCCAAGGCACTGCCGGTCATAAAAGAGACGTTAATCTGAGAGCATTTTTTCTTGATCGGGACAAGTGAGTTAGGCCTATGGGCCATTCAAGGCGTTAAACCTTAATGGGCCTAAAGCGCCCTTTGCCGCACATATGCTGTGGGTCCCGTTGATGAGTTAGGGTCCACTACCTATTTGGGTTTGGGTATCTCGATGCCGTACTTTAGCCCCCCCCCCCCCCTTGATTCGTGCCCGGTTACTGGGAACGAATTAAGGAGTCCCAGAGGTGATAACAATCCGAGAAGCTCAACGAGCGGATTTTGGACGGTTGAGAAACCCATTAATGCGCCCTTAAAAGGTGCGTTACGTCTGACAGTTGGTTCAACCGCCATCATCGTCTGACGGTTCGCGAACTGAAGCGTCACGCATGTGAC
The DNA here is from genome assembly GCA_030021035.2 of Notholithocarpus densiflorus. Taxonomy (NCBI): domain Eukaryota; kingdom Viridiplantae; phylum Streptophyta; class Magnoliopsida; order Fagales; family Fagaceae; genus Notholithocarpus; species Notholithocarpus densiflorus. Next base: position 793,164 of record JARYZH020000121.1, read on the forward strand.
AGTTTAAGATGAGGATTCGTAGGGTTTCGCACCCCCTAATTATTACGGGTCATTTATTTCGCCCTATGACCTCTATAAATAGCCCTTTCTGACCCTCTCCTTCATTTTTGCATTCCGTATATTTCAAACTTTCACTCTGCCGAGCATATGCTCTCTGCGTTTCGTCTTCTAGCCCTGAACATCCTCCTTCCTTAGAGCCCTCAATAAGTTCCTTTTCCCTTCTATTTGTTCTATTTCTCTCTATTCTGTCATAATCATAGTTTTGAGAATCTTATCTTTAAAAATGGGCTTTTCTCATCTCCTTTCCTCAGAAGCTTCCCTGGCTACTTTTAGAGCCACCTACAATGTCCCCGCGGATGTTGATATCGCCTATTTTCATGAGGATGATATTGACATCCAGAGGCGCCGTGGTACAAATACCGTTTTCTTTCCTTTATGGCAATTCTTGAGGGTGGGATTAGGTTCCCAGTTGACCCCCTCGTCATAGGTACACTTAGATTTTACGGTTTGTGTCCCGACCAACTCCCCCCTAACTTTTACTGAGTGGTGATCTGTGTTAGTAGGTTAAACCAGTTGTTCGGTTTGCAACTGGATCATCATGACATCAATTACATGTATAAATTGTGCGGCAAATTTGGTTCGGACTATTACTTAAAAACCAGAGACATAAGGGTACGGCTCATTACGTGCCTGCCTGATTCAAATAGGAATTTAGCTGGGGAGTTCGTTCGGGTGAGCGGTAACTGGCTCGCCAGTGAGCTCCCATGCGCATTCTCGCCGCGCGACGTTGGTCGGTCCCAAATATACTTCCTGGTTTAAGTTTATTAATTTGTTGCCTTCGAATTGATCACGTAATTACTAATCAATTTTTGTGTTGTTTTCGTGTAGAGAGTGGAAGGTTTGGGAAAGATCTCAGAGTAGTGCACGTTCGGGACCTAAATTTTGTGCTCAGGTCAGAAATCTTTGTACATTGGGATGGACAAATCCGAGCATCTCATTTAATCCTCGGCGTTGATCCTGTGTATTCCACTTGGCAAGCATTCAACCAAGCTTTGTTAGTTGACAGTCCCCTCCTCTCATACATCGACGTAAGACACGCTAACTTCCTCCCTCCAAAACTCACTGTCGGCGAAGCTCGTTATCTTGGTCCGCGTTATACGTGTTCGGACGAACTTGCACCCGTATGGGACGAGTCAGCTGAACATGTGTCTCGATGTCGTCGAGAGCAGGCACACGAGCCCGTGCAGCCCGAAGCCCCCGTTCAACTCGAGGATCGTATCAAGCTCGAGGGTCTAGTTGAACCCGAAGCACCAATTCAGGAAGCCGAAGGAGCAGCCGACGAGTTTATCAACCCCTCAGACATCGAATCCAATTGAGGTGAAGACATGGTGACAAGGAGGACAATTTCTGTTAGCCGTTTCGTGCCCGGTGCACGGCCTGCCGCCCAGTAGCAACTACCTCAAGCTCATGGTCAGACTCCCCCTCCTCCTCCTCCTTCCGGATGAACCCGGAAGAGGCAACGTGTTACCGAGCAGCCCCCAATTGGCTCGGGTGATGCATCAATCAGGACTCCTCCCCCGCCGTCAAGAGGCATCGTAATCCAGGAGCCACCGGTTCCGATAGGGACAAACGTGGCGTCCTCCTCCCGAGCTGCTCCAGAGTGGCGGCCGACATTCCAAATGAACGGCAAACCCCTTCCCGCGACCGCGAGTGTGCGGGTGTGGGATAAAAGTGAGGGAGGTCGTGTCGCTCAAAGTTTAGTGCACGGCCTTCTTTTGCCCGAGGATGTGCACACTTTTGAAGATGGCACAGACAAGTCCCTGGGAAGAAGGTTGCAATGGCATACTATCGCGGTAGTCTCTAGTCCCTCTTGATTTCTATACACATTATTTCTGTTTTTGTACTTATCATTGTTGCTTTACTAGGCCGCTCAATTTTCTTATATACTTGACAGACGGCTGAAGGAGCTGGCCGAGGATGCCGAGCGGGAGAAGGCCCTCAAAGATGTAGCGGAGTTAACTGTGAAGGATAAGGCCAGGGCTGCTTCGACTGCCAAAAAGAAGGCTGCCACGTCCGAGAAGGAAAGGGCAGCAGCAGAAAAGAGGTCCTTGGAGCTGGAGGTCAAGCTGGGGGCGATTGAGCAAAAATTAGCTGAAGCGGTGAATCTGAATAATGCACGGGCAGATGAGTTGGCTGACATGAAGGCGGCGCTGGAGGCTTGTGAAAATAAATGGTATAATGAGGGGTTCGCTGATGCGGAGAATTCTGCAAAGCCTATCATGCTAGAAGCCCAGAAGCTAGGTTACGAAGAAGGTTGGTTGGCTCCCCTATAGGCCATGTGGTTTCCTAAGGATTCTCCTCTAAGGAATCCTGGTTACATCACCTTACCGAGTACCGCCACCGCCGTGCAGAGCCCCTTTCAGGCTGATTGATGAGGAGGAGACGACAAGCATGAGGGAGTTGGTGGAATAAATTGACTCCCATATGGAGCTGGTTGAGATGGAAGCCTCCAGTCATCCCCATCCTGATGAAAATGCTCAGCCACCTAGCGGAGCCCAGCAGACCGCCAAGGACATTGCCCATACACAGTCCGCCAACCCCCCGGCTTAATTCCTAAAATATGCACTTTTATTCATATTTTTCAAACCTTATTTGGCTTGCTTACGTCACCGAGTTGTGGTGATGGAACAAATATTATTATTTTTTAACCTCTACGAACATTGGTTGCTATCCTTCCCGTGGCATTCTTCGATTTACCTTTTGTTTTATAAGCACTTACGTATTTCAACAGATCGGATGGTTTTACCCTGTGATTGAAATGTTTTCTTAACTTATAAAAGGTTGGGTAGTTGCCGACAATCCATGAATCAGGATTATCTGAAAGACTTGGCTCCTCGTCAATAATAATCATTTTCAATACATGTAGATAATTTTTGGGAAAGATGTTTCCACATGCTCGATTGATGAAAACAAAACCGAGGACAGGTTTCAGTCATTAGTATAAGGAGCGTAAGGTCTTCACCTGCTCGGTGATGTAAATCGAACCGAGGAAAGGGTTCTGTCCTTAGAATAAGTTTTGCATAAGGTTTCCACCTACTCGGTGATGAACATCGAACCAAGGGCAGGTTTCCGTCCTTAGATTGAGCAGCGTAAGGTTTACACCTGCTCGGTGATGAAAATCAAACCGAGGACAGGTTTCTGTCCTTAAAATAAGTTTAGCGTAAGGTTTCCACCTGCTCGGTGATGAACATCGAACCGAGGGCAAGTTTCCGTCCTTAGATTAAGAAGCGTAAGGTTTTCACTTGCTCGGTGATGAAATCGAACTGAGGACAGGTTTCTGTCCTTAAAAGCGTAAGGTTTTCACCTGCTCGATGATGTAAATCGAACCAAGGACAGGTTTCTATCCATAGAATAAGTTTTGCGTAAGGTTTCCACCTACTCGATGATGAACATCGAACCGAGGATAGGTATCTGTCCTTAGATTAAGCAGCGTAAGGTTTTCACCTGCTCGGTGATGAAAATCAAACCGAGAACAGGTTTCAGTCCTTAGAACAAGTTTTGCGTAAGGTTTCCACCTGCTCGATGATGAACATCGAACTGAGGACAGGTTTCTGTCCTTAGATTAAATCAAACTGCCTTAGTCTCCGGACTTTCCCATTTAAGTGGGTCTTGTGCTAATGGATTAACGCTAATGTAATTAAATGTACCTAAATGAATAAACATCGATTTCATATTAGTTAATAAAGCATATGTACAGTATTACATCGAGACCATCTTCTTGTGTACAACCGATCAGTGGTAAAAAAAATTTAAGTTTTGGACGTTCCACGGCCGGGGAAGCGGCCTCTCGTCTAGGTCCTCCAAATAGTACACTCTCACGCCTGCGATAGCAGTAACCCTATATGGCCCCTCCCAAGTAGGGGCAAGTTTCCCAGCATTTGTGTCTCGCATGTTCCCAACCACCCTTCGTAGCACTAAGTCTCCAGCACCGAATTCCCTTGTTTTCACATCCCGGTTACAGCGCCGGCCAAGTTTCTGTTGGTACTCAGCTAGCCGTATAGTTGCCGCTTCTCGGCGCTCTTCTATCAAGTCCATTTGCTCTAACATTAACCTATCATTTTGTTCGGGGGAGAATCCTTCAACCCGAGCACTGCAGAGATTTACCTCGACTGGTATCACGGCTTATGCTCCGTATGTTAAGGAAAAGGGGGTTTCTCCCGTAGATCTCCTTGGTGTCGTTCGGTAGGCCCATAAAATGCTGGGTAGTTCATCAACCCACCTCCCCTTTGCATTGTCCAACATTTTCTTCAATCCGTTCACAATCGTTTTGTTAACAGCTTCAGCTTGGCCGTTGCTCTGAGGGTAAGCAGGCGTGGAGTACTTGTTCTTAATGCCGAGGTCGCTGCAAAACTCCCGGAAGGCTCTGCTGTCAAACTGCAATCCATTGTCAGATATAATGGAGTCCGGAACACTGAATCTCGTAATTATATTCTTCCATATGAACTTTCTAACATCCACGTCCCGAATGTTGGCTAACGCTTCTGCCTCTGCCCATTTGGTGAAGTAATCAACGGCAACTAAAACAAACCGCCGGTTACCAGTTGCTCAGGGAAACGGGCCAATAATATCCAGCCCCCACTGTGCAAAGGGCCAGGGGCTGCTAATCGGATTTAGATGTCCTGCGGGCTAGTAGATCAGAGGGGCGTGCTTTTGACACTGTTCGCACTTACGTACATACTCAGTGGCATCCTTCTGCATCTTAGGCCACCAAAACCCCTGTGTCACCGCCCGGTGCGCTAATGGGCGCCCCCCCCCATATGATTCCCGCATACCCCATCATGTAGCTCGGCCAACAGTTCGTTCACTTTCTCGGGATGCAAACACAAAAGATACGGTCCCCCGAAAGACCTCCGATAAAGTTTCCGATCTTCCGCTAACCAGAACCGAGCGGCTGTTCGGCGAATTTTGTTAGCCTCCTTTTCTTCCTCTAGGATTCGATCCTCGGCTAGAAAATCAATGATAGGGTCCATCTAGCATGGCCCAGCCGAGGAAATTGCCGTAACACCGACTCTAGTGGCACCTGGGTTAATCATTGTATTTATGCTCGGTTCGGTTATAAGCTCCACCTTGATCATCCTAGGCACATCTTCCACTATTGACGTCGCCAACGTAGCCAGGGAATCAGCATGTCTATTTTGTCCTCGAGACACTTGGGTCACCTTTACAGTATTGAACTCACCCATAACTTGCTTTGCCACCTATAGGTATCCCTTCATTCGAGAATCCCGGGCCTCAAAACTGCCCTGCACCTGGCTAACCACCAACCGAGAGTCTGAATAAATTTCTGCGTCCCGAGCACCCAATCCTAAAGCGGTTCTCAAGCCCGCAAGCAAAACTTCATACTCGGCTTCGTTGTTGGAGGCCCTAAACCCTAACTGAAAAGAATGTTCCAGCCATATTCCATCTGGAGTAACCACGACAATCCCAGCACCAGCCCCCATAGTATTTGATGCACCGTCCATTAATACCTTCCATGGGCGGCATTCAACATGACGAACCATCCCCGACTCATGTTTAGGAGAGAATTCTGCAACAAAGTCGGCAAGTACTTGGCCCTTCACTGCGCTGCAGTGTCGATACCGTATGTCGAAGGAACCTAACCGGGTGCCCCACTTAGCTATCCGACCCGTAAAGTCAGATCTTTTCAACAACGACTGCAGAGGGTACTCAGTCAAGATGTATACAATATGAGCTTGAAAATAGTGCGGCAATTTTCTCGTAGCATGCACAAGTGCTAACACCAACTTTTTCAGGGGTAAATATCTGGTCTCGGCGTCGACCAGGGTCTCACTGATGTAGTATATAGGCTGCTGCACTCCTTGGTCCCTTAATAACACTGCACTCACAGCATGGTCTGATACCGATAGGTACATGAACAAATCTTCCCCTGGTCCCGGGGCTGTTAACATGGGTGCCCGCACTAAATACTCTTTCAAATCTTGAAAAGCTCTTTCACATTCATCATCCCACTGAAATCCCCTCCACTTCTTTAAGAGCTGATAGAAAGGATGACAACGGTCGGCGAACTTAGAGATGAACCGGTTAAGGGCGGCCAACATTCCGGTCAACACTTGTACTTCCTTCGGGTTGCTCAGCGGTTTGAGGCGTTGCACGGCTTCTATCTAATCGGGGTTAACCTCTATCCCCCAATAAGTGATTAGGTACCCCAGGAATTTACCCGCTCCCACCCCGAAAGCATACTTCTCCGCATTGAGGCGCAATTTATGTCGCTGAAGCGTCTCAAACACTTCCCGGATGTCCTCTATATGCTGTACTTCCTGCTTACTTTTCACCACCATATCGTCAATGTACACCTTAACTGTGCGTCATATTTTATCTCGGAACATTCTCGTCATCATCAGTTGGTACATGGCCCCATCGTTTTTTAACCCAAAAGGCATCACGGTATAATGGTAGTTGGCATCCAGGGAGATGAATGCTATCTTCTTTTGGTCTTTGGCAGCCAGTGCAATCTGATGATACCCCTGAAAGGCATCCAAAAAGCTCATCCTTGAATGTCCGTACGTGCCATCCACCAACTGATCGATTTTTGCATAGGGAACGAATCCTTCGGGTATGCTCGGTTCAAATCTGTAAAGTCTACACACACCTCCACTTGCCGTTTTTCTTCTTCACCACCACGGTGTTCGCCAACCACTCCAGGAAGAAAATTTCCCTGATTGCCCCAGCCTCTTTCAGCTTTTCTACTTCCAATCTCACAGCCTCCACATGCTCTTTGGCCGATCTCCTCGGCCTCTGCTTCTTTGGGGGGAACGACGGATCTACATTGAGCCTGTGGACAATGAACTCGGGATCCACTCCGGGCACCTCGTATAGAGTCCAAGCAAACACATCCACATTTCGTACAAGGAGCAATAGCATCTTTATCTTATCTTCCTCCCCCATGCTAGCTCCTATCTGAAAGTACCTGTCGTCGTCTGGCAATATCTTTACCTTGACCAACTCTTCGGCGCAACCGGTCCCCTTCCCGTCTGGGGATTCCTGTAATTGCTATGACAGGCCCCCCTAGACGGGTCCTCCTTTTCGACTCTTTCTTTCCGTTTGGCTTGTGTGCTCTTCCAGCTTACAGCGGCTATTAAGCACTGCCTAGCCACTTGTTGGCTTCCCCTCACTACGGCAATCCCATGTTCGATAGGGAATTTGACCTTCACATGCAGGGTAGATGGGACAGCCCCCATTGCATGAATCCACGGCCTTCCGAGGATCGTCGTATAGGGTAAAAATGACGTAACCACTACAAATAACATCACTACCTCCCTACCTTCCATGTTCAAGGGAAGGGAAATTTGCCCCTCGGGAATTACCACCTCACCATCAAACCCGACCAATGGCGTACTATATCTCGAGAGATCTTCATTTTTCAACCTAAACCCCTTGAATAAATCTGGATACATCACGTTGGCTCCGCTTCCCTGGTCTATCATTACTCTTTTTACCAAAAAGCCATTTATCCGAGCTGTGACTACTAACGCATCATCGTGTGGCTGGATTGTCCCCCCAAAATCATCGTCACCAAAAGCAATAGGCTCTTGTGTAAATTTCGTTCTCTTCTCGGATGGTTACACGTCTGAGCAACCCTCTACTAGCACAACAGTCAACACCCCCTTCTTCATTACCCTGGCAACACCCTTTGGAGTAGCATGAATGACCTCGATTATCCCGAGCAGTGGTGGAAGGACATTTCTCCTTTGCTGAGTATTCTGCCCCCCTCCTCGGTTTTCTGAATCTACCACGAACTCCTTTAAATACCCGGCTTTTACGAATTGTCCAAGATGATCTTTCAACACTCGACGCAAATACGGCTCATTCTTGATTCGGTCCAGAATCTTGTGCACCGGCTCTTTGAATGTCGCATTTACCTCCCCCATCCGTGCTATCGGCTCTTGAATTCGTAAGTTCCCTCGGGGCCTGGGCGAAAAACCACTCTGCCGAGGTCGAGTCATCATCGAGGCCTTACCTTTGTTCTACAGCCGATCATCCTCCAGTCGCTTATACTCTTCAATACGCCCCATGAGTTGCCTCATATCTTTGGGAGGCTTCTTGGTTAGCGAATCCCTTAACTTGGAATCTTCGGGAAGTCCCATCCTGAAGGTGCTTGCTGCAATCTTCTCATTGCCCCCACCGATCTCATTATAAAGCTCCCAGTACCGACTAGGATAACTGCGAAGGGTTTCCCTAACCCTCATCTTCATGGATAGTAATGCGTCCACCGGTTGTGGTACTCAGCTGCATGTCACGAACTGGACACCAAACTCTTGGATCAGGTCGGCAAAACTGTGAATAGAGCTTTTCCTTAACCCGTTGAACCGTCTTTAAGCCGTGGGCCCGAGGCTTGAAGGAAACACCTTGCACATCAGCACGTCGTTATGGGTGTGCAGAGATATCATCTGGATGTAATGGCTGACATGCTCTACTGGGTCCGTTTTCCCATCGTAGGAATTGAACGGTGGTCGTGTAAATCTGCTCGGCATTGGGGCCCGCTCAATTTCATCTAAGAACGGCGATCGAGCAGCTCGGCGTAAGGCACGGCTCATCGCATCTATGGCGATATTGTGGGGCCATCGTTCCTCAGGAGAATCTAAACCCCGGTCTGCATGCTCCCGAGAACGAGAACGTTCTCGACGATGGCTGGGTCCTCGCGAGCGTGGGCGGTCCCTGTGTCGGCGGGAACCGGACTGATGAGATCCGGCTTCATGGTGATCCCCCACACTGGCCGAGCCTTCTTCTCTTTCCCGGTGGTCTTTTCTTCGCTGGTTTCTTGCTTCTAACTCTAAGTCCCTGACCAATATATGCAAACGCTCTAGCTCCTAGGCCTTCTGATCCCGCTCCTCGTCCCTCCTGTCGGAACGATTGTGTTCTGAATTACCGAAAATCGTCCGGTACGTTTGAAATGATCTATCTCCAAGGTCGGACTGCTCTTCCTCCTCACGCTCCCTATCCTCGCGTCTTTTCTGCCTTTGTTCCCTCGAAGTGGATCCCCGTGAAGACCCCCCAGAACCACTTTCAGCATAACTCCCAGACGGACCTCCAGACATTTCCCCGGGCACTCCTCGACAGAACCACAACTTTGTAGGAGAGCCCCACGGTGGGCGCCAATTGTACGTACCAAAAATGAGGTTAACAGGCTGTCACTTCTTTGGGCTCACAACTTATTTGTAGTGTGGGCTTTGAGTTTCCTACTTTGGATGGCTCCTAACACCAAGACCTAGTGACACCCTTTCTTCTTAGACTTTCTCTACTCTCACGACTATTGTTCTATTATTGCTCTCTTGCTCCCTTTACCCTGAATTTCTTCTCCTCCTCTTCCAACCCCTTTCACTCCTTTGGTTCTCATATTTATAGCCCAAAATTAGTGGACAAGCTATGATTACTCCTGTGGTTAATGTAATAGGAGGTCCAATGCTGTTTATTGTAAGTGGTGTTAGGTGGGAGTGACCTTGGAAATGGTTTCTGCTTCAGTAGATGTGCTCGGCCGCGATATTCCCCAAGGCACTGCCGGTCATAAAAGAGATATTAATCTGAGAGCATTTTTTCTTGATCGGGAGGCTTCGATTGGCTCGGGGGTTGGCTTCAAACAAGTGAGTTGGGCCTATGGGCCATTCAAGGCGTTAAACCTTAATGGGCCTAAAGCGCCCTTCGCCGCACATATGCTGTGGGTCCCGTTGATGAGTCAGGGTCCACTACCTATTTGGGTCTGGGTATCTCGGTGCCGTACACATATGTTATGTCAACTCATGAGTATTCGATTATATAACTCACACAAGCGTAACACATTTATTAATCGATCCTAACACTACATGCTCTTTGAAAGAGCAAGATAGCTCATTGGCTTTTTTTTTTTTTTTTTTGGTCTTACATTCAGCTTAATGAACACCATGATCGCGACACCTAATTCAAGTTGATTCTTTAATTAAGAAGTATGATCACCTATGGAAAGTAGACATAATTTGCCCCCTCAAATCTTTAAATTCGTGAACTAAGTTTACGTATTTTCATTGGGTAAGCTTGGATCCAGTAGATTGGACTTTGGAGGGAAAATTATGATTCAACATCTCTTCATTAGGTTCATGGAATTGTTACGTGCATGAGCATATCATGTCTCAAATGGTCATGTGAAAACCTTATTTGTCTTCTTTTGAAACTTCACTTTACAAAGGCTCTTTCGAAAATCCTAAAAACAAAGACTAAAGCTCCGTTTGGGTGAGGCTTTTTGCGTTTGCATTTAGAGTAAGTTGCATTTTTTGGCTGGTCCATGGCATTATTCATGGACCAGCCAAGTGCAAATTGCGGGTGAATAGTAAATTTGAGCAATAAAAAATATTTTGCTACAATGTTTTCAGTAATAAATTTTCAGTTTTCAGCAAAATAAGCGGTATCCAAACGCACACTAAACTTAACATTCCTTTGCCTAGTTATCAATTTGTCATACTCTTATCTCAATATCTCACCTAATTTTATTCTCATGTCCTGAAGTCTTACCACTTATCTCATGTTAATTTACGACTTTATTTTGAACTTTTAGTGATTTTAAATCACTAAAATTAAGGTTCCTTTTATAATTTGTATTTCTCTCGGGTTTCGGGTTTTGTTTTATAGACCTAGAAGTACAACGTTAATCAACCAATAACCATTCTTAGTCGTTTCTCAAAAAAAAAACCATTCTTAGTCTATGTGGGTTTCAAGCTTGATTCATTTAAACAAATCTAATTGGGTGGATGCGGCACATGACTACTCACCTAAAACGAGCCAAAAAAACACAAATGGGATTATATTTGTCTCTTCAATTCTTTTTGTTGGGTTAATAATTTGAAGTATTGTTCAAATAGACTCATTGGTTTATAGTTGAGAGTCGAGACTTTGGGGAATAGAGATGGATCAAGGCCATCGGGCCATTTGTAACTTTTTTTTTTTACTTTTTTTTTGTTCTTTTAATATGTGACTAGTAGTATGCTCGTGCAGTGCATGAATTAAATAAAAATTTTATGCAAAATTTTTTTTATAACTATTATCAAAACTATCATAATAATTAGTGTGAATATCTAAATTAATTACTATAATTAATACATATATATATTAAAACACTTGGGGTAGGGAATAGTAAGTAAAGTGATAAAAATAAAAGAATTTGTTTCAAATCCTTTGTACTCTTTGTTAATAGAGTTTTAAAAACTTAGAAAATAGAGTTTTACTTTTACTTAAATCAAGTTACGGTAACAATTTCTCAAAAAAAAAGTTACGGTAACAAGTAATATAATATAAGATAAATAAAACTTTAGTTTGAGTAGAATTTTTAATTTCTTGAGGCTAAAGTAATAGACTTTTAGCTAAACTAAATAATCCTAATAAATAATAATATAGTAATAATTAATTAATAAGATAAGGAACGTGTTGTGATTGTGAATATAGAATTTACAAAGAAATAGAAGACAGTTGAAATACGCGGAAAATCAACAAGAGTAACAAGAATTCGAAAGTCGGTGGCACTCTATATAAAGCCCCAAAACCAAAACCCTCTTAACTCTGATAATAATTTTAATACTCGGCTTGAAAATCCAAAATATAATCTAATTCCAAGCAATGTCAACCCGTTGCAGATGGTTCCCCTATTTTCTCCTGTTCATGGTCATAGCCTGCTCCATCACCTGGGCAGCCGTCTGGTACGCCGGCTACCCTAACTTACCCGAGTTCCGAGTCGACTCAGTCTCCGTCTCTAACTTCTCCTACTTCGACTCCAACGCCTCCGTCACCGGAAACTGGAACGTCCGTTTCTCTGTCTATAACCCCAACAAAAAGTTTTCCATCTCCTACGACGTCGCTCAGTCCTCGCTCTTGTACGAACACAAGTCCTCGCACCTCTTCCACGCATACGAGTTCACTTCCGGGACCCGAATCCCACGCTTCAACCAGTTCGCGCGTAACCGGACGTTTATCGATGCTGCGTTCGCCTCCAGAGACGATTACGTGGACAGAGGGGCACTCGGTGACATTAACGTCGACGGCACACCTGGCACAATCACTTTCAATGTGATGCTTGTTGCTTGGTTCAAATTCGAGGATGCTAGAAGTGGACGTGTTGTAGATTACGAGAGTGAGTCTCTCGAAGTTTGGTGCGAAGGTTTGGTTGTTTCTCTCTCTCTGTCAAATAGCAGTGCCTCCGGGTCGGGGAAGCTAGTGAAACCCCGGGACTGCGAGGTTTGCTAGTTTACTGTTTACGTATAGGTTGAAATTAGGATTTTTTTTTTTTTTTTCAAGAATAATGGGTGTACAGTTTTCGGAATTGGGTTTGAGGTTTCGACTTTTGTTATCTTTGAAGTTGTTTTGATTTTATTTTTTGAATGCCTTTTAATTTTAATTTAGTAATTGGTATTATATTTTGAATGGTGTAGTGAGTAAAAACTAAAAAGGAGATTTTTTTTTTTTTTTACAAGTAAGTTTTGAATTTAAAAAAAAATATATATATATATATATATATATATATATATATATATATATATACCTTCTAAAAAAAACCCACCATAATACATATTGATGGAGATAAAATACAAGTGTTACTCGTCCTTGTGTCGCCGTCCAAAACACAAGAGAAAATTATATCAGCTCGTCCAAGAACGAGAAGACATAAAGACACGTACATGAACAACCAAGTCATGCAATAAAGGGAACTCTCCGTAGATGAGTATATCTACAGACAACATGTACATATACGAATGAATTATACTTGGTGAGTTTTGTAGAAAATCCTCCATTAAACTCACATGAGCAAAATACGATTTTTTGTCAATTGCCAACATTACCCATGATGGTGATGGGTCCAAACAAGTAGACCCACGTCTAACTCTCTATAAAATGAATAAATTTCATTCTCCCAAGGTAAGTTCGAATCATTCACTATTTTCCATCTTTGTATTCTAGAGAGAAAACTGACTTAACCATTAGAGGGTCATTAGCCGGGTCACACCGGTCACCTTTGATAGTTATTTCTTTCTTTTCAGGATTCACAACCATCATCATAATCCGAAGCATTCCAGCCTATTAATTTTCGTGCATCATCATATATTATATCATATATTAAGCTACCTGACTTAGGGATAGTACAGACTTAGGGATAGTAAGTAGAGTGAAAGTTTATTATAATAAAATTAAAATTTATTATTATTATTATTATAATTAAAAATAAAATTTATCATTAGTTATTTATTATAATTATATTTGCATATGTATCTATATATTCTACCATCACACGTTAATTTATTTATTATGATTGTGTTTGTATTTGAAATTACAGATTCTACCATGGACAAAACTTAGATACAGTACCTTAAGTTCCCCTCTTAAGATTCAACCATGTGTTTACTTAACTAAAAAATATACTTCCATCCCATATGAATTTTTATTTATTATGATTGTATTTGTATTCAAAACTACATATTCTACCATGGACAAAACGTATGTATAGTACCTTAAGTGCTGTTCTTTAGGTTCCTCTCTTAAAATTCAACTATGTGGCTACTTAACTAAAAAATATACTTCTATCACAAGAGAAAAGATTCACATGGCAGAATCTTAAGAGGGGAATTTAAGGAAACCTAAGTACAGTACCTAAGTCTTGCCCTTCTACCATTAAGAGAAAAATATGGCATATCAAGATTTTAATGGAGAGTTTCAATATAGCATAGAATTTATATTCATTAAAAAAATTAATCTTAAAAATAATGAAATGTAAAATTGTGGAGCCTCAAAAACTTACATGGCTAAACATGAGGAGTCAATTGATAATTATGATAGTTATCAATAGTTATCTATACTACTATTTAAATTTTAAAGGGCTTACTCTGTTTGAGATGAAATTTTGTTGGTTCAAAAATACTCCTATATCCTAGGCAAAACTTATGGATAATTAGGTAAAAATATTTATTTAACTCTCACTAAAATAGTGCCTACAAAACAACATTACTTACAAAACCGGACCACTCTTTTTTTATTACTTATTAATATATTTATATATATCCTATTCACTTATTACAATAAATATGTAAAATTTGCATTCACTTTTGTATATATGTGATTACTTTACAGGTTGAAAATTGTTAATCTTTAAAATAATAATAATAATAGAAGAGTCTAATCATAGTTATATATGGAATCATAGTTGTCAAAATGTGAATGATATTGTAAATCGATTTTTTATTTTTTTGTATTGTATATCATATCATATCCTATATCATAAGGTAAACGAATATATAATAAAATTTATAAATAAAAAATTATAGATACACATACATAAAATGTATATTCATTATAAAATCGAAATATATCCAACTAATGACTAATTTAATAGTCACTTATGTAATAATATTTAATAAAACTAACTAAATAAATCAAATTATCTGGTCAAAAATAATAAATCAAATTAATATATGTTTATGACATAAATATTCAAATTTATTAAACTCAAAGTGATTATACATGACATATATGCCAAATAGTTTATTTTCATCACATTTATTAATCGACTTCATCTAAATCAATGTTATTATTTATCATCTTGCAAAATTATTTTTTCATTGACGTTTTCTTCATCAACATTTATATCTCTTTTTCCTCTTTTATTTTAATAGTTTTTTATTTATATTTATTTTTTGACATTCTAACTTCTTAGACTTCTAACAATAAAAACAAAAATAAAAAATAATTATATTGTCATTTAATACCTTATTCATATTATAAAATAAAAAAAATTGTAAATATGAAAGTGAATTATTAAATATGTAGTCCAAATCTTGTAGGAGAAAAAAAAAATTATTGGGCTCAAACAAGTAGCCTAATAACTTTTTATTAGAAACAAGTCTAACAACTTGTTGGACTTTAATAAAAACACAAATCCTAACAATAAAACCCATTTTAAACCCATTAATATAAATATATATATATATATATATATATGCGTGTGTGTATTGTACGATACGCATGTTTGTATCATATAATTTATGAGCATTTCCAATATGCCTTTACTATACAAATGTTTTTACACGATACTTATCACATATTATATAATACTGACAACTATGTATGAAACTATATATTTTAGCATTACACATTTATTTATTTATTTATTATTTTTTTTAGAAGACACAGTTATTTATTATGATTGAATTTGTATCTTAAACTATAATATTCTACCATTTAAAGAAAATATGACTTAATAATATTTTAATGGAGAGTATGAATATAGCAAAGAATTTTAATTGAATAAAAATTATAATCTTAAAATAATAAGATGTACAATTGTGAGGTCTTAAAAACTTTATTTGGCACAATATTTAGAGTTCGTTATTTCAGTTTTATATTGTATATTGTTAGGACATATGTGATTCACTTGTTAAGAACATATGTCACTATTTTATGTAATTGGTTTATCTTTTGACAAAACACACTTTACTTGTATTTGGGTAGATCTAGGATGTGTTTAATACTTCAATAAACTTTGTTTCAAGATCAAGTGTTGAAGCCATGCAAGTCTGTCCAAGATTCAAACTGAAAAGTGTCTATCATTAAAACTCGACAGCTAGCCATCTATCGATCTTGAAGAGCTGTTCAGCCCCGTGGCTCGACAACAGCTTGACAGATAGGGTATCTATCGAGATTTATGAAAAACAGATTTTCAGTTATGTTTTGACTCTAATCCGTGATTATGTGTTTGGGTTTTATTTTCTCACAACCCTAGAGATATAAAAGGATTATTTTAAAGGCCGTCAAAGTATTCACAAGTTGCACAAGTGTTGAGCAAAGTTTGTTCAAGTAAATTGTGACCAAAAACAGAATTTGCTCTAGTTCATCATTCTTGTGAAGAAGTTGTTGTGTTTGTACACCGTAGGGTTTTGTGACCAAGCATCTTCTTGATCTTCATCGTTGGGATGAACTGAAGAACTTTGCAGCCAACAACCTTCTCTAGTTGGTGATTGAAGTCTCGTACTGGGATCCGTGCAATTGGTTAATCACATACTGGGAGCCGTGCATCAAAATGAGAAATTATCACTACAGAACAAGTCCAATTGGGTATTAGGGTAAGAGTTCAACTGTAGGTTGGTATAAGGTACTGGGATTCCTTTACTTATAACCGCTTGTTGTGATAATAATGGAATTTCAGGAGTAGTGACCTGAAAATCACCCGGTGGGGTTTTTGCCGTGTAGGTTTTCCCCATTCGTAAACAAATCACCCTGTCAATTTATTTTTCGTTGCACTTAGTTTAATTGGTGATTTGTTTGTGCTACCATGCGTTTGCATGTTTGATGGGATAGTAAAAATTACAACTCATAGTCGTCCATATGGATCGTCCATGATCTTGAGCCAAGTATTTTAGTTGATCGTCTAAGCAATGGGGTCGTCCATGGGCAAAGCACATGGACAACTCACACAACGTCTAAGCAATAGGGTCGTCCATGGGCAAAGCACATGGACGACTCACATAACACCGTCAGAAAACCAGTCTTCCATGCACGAAGTGCATGGACGACCACATGACACTTAGAAACTCTCAAGTGAATTTTCACTTGAGAGTATGGAAGATTCGAGCCCCAAAACCTTGAAACGGTTACTCAACCCGAATTCATCGCCATGGATTCCTCTTAAGTACATAACTTCCATCAACGGTTGTAACTCCTATAGCCGTTGAGGAAGTTATGTCTGGACTCACTAAATTCCACAAATCTTGGGGAAGTTACCAAGCCAATAACCGCTCCAAGGTCCTCTATATAAAGGACCAATCTGAATCAAAATAAGGCAAGTGCATTCTGAAATTTTACTCCCAATAAAAGTTGGAATTCTGTTCTAGTGAGAAACTAACTTAGCCATCGGAGGGTGTTTGGCCGGTACACATCGGTCCCATTTTTATAGTGTGTTCATTTTTGTAGGCCTTCGCAACCACCAGTAGTCCACCGAAGCCGAAGCATTCAGCCTACTGATTCTGTGCAGCATCAATGTTAATTTAATTAATTAATAAACTTGACTAATTAATCAATTAATTAATCACAATGGGTCAATTTGTTTTTAGCCTATCATATATATATATTGATGGGTAATTCATAAAAGTATGATTCGTCTATAAGGGTCATCCAAGAAATATCACGTTCAAGATGGTCTTCAAAAGGAAAAAAGGAGAACAGTGTTCCACACCAAGAAATGAAGTCGTCTAAAGAAGACAAGTCGTCTTCACCACAAGAGTGTGTAGACGACCAACAAATAGTTAATAGATTTTAAGGTGTTTTCTACAAAGTGAGAATAGTTACACCACAATCTACTATTCCAAGATGTGGGGTGAATTCCTCGAAATTCATTCCACTCTCCCCACTAAGTCCACACATCTCCCACAAGGTTAGTGACCCCTAACAAGTAGACCCACTCCAAACTCTCTATAAAAAAGGATCCAACCTCGCCAAACCAAAGGTATGCATTTCTATTCACCCACTCACTATACTTGACTCCTAAAGAGAAATCTGACTTAATCATCGGAGGGCCCTTGGCTAGTTCACCCCGGTCACCTTCAATAGTCACATTTTTTTCATTTTCAGGTCATCGACTCACCGTTGAAGTTCGAAGTATATAGTCTACTGATTTCACACATCATCATATATGAATTGTATACTTTGGATTATGGATGACAATGTAACCAACCATTTGTCGCAAAAATAAAGTAACCACTTGATATAAGCATTACTTACTGAACTTAATTTTTATATAACAATATATGAGAAATGATGTGTCTACAGTATTTTCATAACACTTTCACAACAAATTCTAAGTGACAAGTTGTTACGAATTGTTATTGATAGACAAATAAATAATTTCGGTGATGTATTCATATTAAAAACATGTAAAAACTTGACAATTAAGATTTGTCATAAAAACATTATCAACATAGGACTTTTTCTATTATTATAGCACACACCCACCCCCAAAATCACAAATCTCAACCCACATGATAAAATTTAAGATTTATGACATTTTTTCAATGATGATATATAACTCTCTAAGGATAAATCTAACTCTAAAATAAAAAAACAAAATAAAACAAAAATCCGTTATCTCTTTAGATTAAAAAAAAAAAAAAAAAAACCACCATCCCTCAGCAATTCTATGGGTCCGTTTGAATTTGAACTTATTATTGCTGAACTTGAAAACTGAAAACACTGTAGCAAAATAATTTTTAAATGTGTGAATAATACCATGGGACCTATTTTTAATATTTTTTAGTGTGTGAACAGTAATGAACAGTGCGTGAACAGTATTTTTTGTTCTCTACACAGTAAAATTATGTGATTTTACTGTTCATGCGCAGAAAAAAAAAAAAAAAAAAAAACAAAAACAGAAACAAAAAACGTAAAACATGAACGCAGGATTCAGTTGATTCCAAACGGGCAAAATATTTTGATCCTCAATAATTTAATTTTATTATTCAAAAATAATAATAAATAAATAGTGTTGTCAATGTCATTTGTTCAAATAGAATGTACGACGTAATAGACGGACAAATAGGCAACAGTCACAAGACTATAGAAAGTCGGTCAACAATACTTGACCGCACGGGAAAAGAACCCCAACACCTCATCAAATTCCAAAATTTCTTCTTCTCCCTACTTCTAAGTCCAAAACAAAAAACAAAAAACAAACAAAAACATCAAAAATCTCTTTTATTATTTATTATACTCTGCTTGAAATCCAAAATATTCTAATCTTCACTCTCTCACTCACCACTATGCAAAACCCTTCGAGACCAGCGCCGGCGGTGGGCTACCCACCCGCAAACGGTTACCCTCCGCCGCAACCCGGCGCCGCTTACCCTTACAACGCGCCTTACTACCCGAACCAACCCTACGCGCCGCCGTACAACAACCAGCCCTACCGCGCGTCGTCGTCACGCGCCTTCGTGCGCACCTTCCTCATAGCGATGATCGTCGTCTTCATATCCATGGGCGTGATCATCTTCGTCCTCTGGCTCGTCCTCCGCCCTCGCCTCCCCGAGTTCCGAGTCGACTCGCTCTCCCTCACCAACTTCTCCACCTCCGACACCTCCATCTCCGGCAACTGGAACGCCCGGTTCTCCGCCTACAACCCTAACAAGAAGCTCTCCGTCTACTACGACGCCGTTGGCTCCATGCTCTTCTACAGGGCCGAGTTCGTCGCCGAGACCCGAATCCCACCCTTCAAACAGTCCAAGCGGAACCAAACCTTCGTCGACGCTTCCTTCGCCGCCAGAAACGCCTACGTGGACAGAAGGGCGCTCGGCGACATCAACGCGGACAGGACACGTGGCACGCTCTCTTTCAACGTGAAGCTTCTGGCTAGGGCTGAATTCAAAACTGGTGGTTGGAGAGCGAGGAATAAGATTGTTAGGGTTTTGTGCCAATCTTTGCTTGTTTCTATCTCTTCCTCAAATACCAGTGCCTCCGGGTCAGGGAAGCTCGTGGCACCAAGGGATTGCCAGGTTGGTCTGTGAGCTCTAATTCGCTTTGTAAAAGTTTTAGTCTTTAGTTGATTTGGGCTCACTCGGATTAATTTCAAATAAATTTATGATATGAACAATCAATGGTAGTTTACGTGTATATTGAAATTAGGGTTTTTTCTTTTGGAGAATGATGGATGTACAGTTTTTCTGAATTGGGTTTTTAGGTTTTCGTTTTTGTTATCTTTGAAGTTATTTTGCAAAAAAAAAAACCAATATGATTTTAATTGTTGTTGATAAGTAAGTTTTGAATTCAAACTTATAGCTGAATTGAATTTAAACGCATAGTTGAATTCAATGAATAGTGGGTACCACTAATTAAATTCATGTTAGGATTCACTATTCATATGAGAGGGAGAACTACGCATTTATGGTACTTCAGGAGTACCTAATAATTTTTCATGCAACAGTGTGTTTGAATTTAGTTGCGGAACCTAACCTACTGCAACTAAAAAACTGTATGTATGACCACTGCATACCCTTGGTGCGATGTTCACTCCATAAGTATAAGTGTTTGGGGGGGGGGGGGGAAGGGCTGGAGTTCAAATCTCCAGATAGGAGTTTCACACACATATACAATTAAATTAGTTTAGAGTAGAAATTTCATCTTGTAAAAAATAAAAAATAAAAAAAACTGTATGTATGTTGTGCCCATTTTGAAATCGTAGGAATGAATAAGACAAAATCTTTGTTAATATTTTATTTTTAATTTTTAATTACAACTTACACACATCCAGTGGAATTGTGTGTTTTGAACCTGCAAGGTTCTGCTCTGTCCATATTTGTGGGCAGAGTAAGTGTTTTTTGATTTGGAGTTCATTAGCCCTTTGCAAATGAATGATCTGTTTTGTTGAGAATATTTATGTGCATAAATATTGCTGCTTATGCTTTTGTACCACCTTGTTCGATTTTCATGTCCAAATTTTGGAGGTATAAATGTTCTACACTAGTTTTTTGGTACAAAATTTGGAAACTGTGAGACACAATCTTGATTCAGTTAGGTTGAACTAGGCTTGACTTCGAAATGAGACAATCTTAATTGTTAATACCGTGCTTTACTTGCTTGGCCTATTAGCTTGGACTTACTTGTGGCTGATTATCATTGGGGGAAGAATTTCTCTCAATTGGTTAAGGACATTTTATACTCTAGCCACACTTTGTTATTTGCCGCCCTTATATATAATCTTAGGATGGAAGATAGTGGTTTATGCTTGGGTACCTAAAGCAGTTTGGTTATGTAATTGTTTAAGAAGAGAGAGATCAAAATCAGTTCTTTGGTATTTTCATCTTAAACCCTGTTATGCTTTAAGAAGTGTTATCTATGTTGCTGTACTATCAGCTGATGACCCTAAGGTTTCTGTTGTTTTGCCTTGGATAGTATTATAATCCAAAATAGATGGAGTCAAGGGAGTGTACTATCCATCTATAGGCCATTATGGATCACTTAGCTGATCCAATTGTATCTCTTAACCTAGCTAAAGTACTCTTATGAGGCTTAAATTAGCAGCATATAGGTCTATTGAAGCACCGATATGGTGTCCATTTGTTACACTAGATTGTTTGGCTTAGTTAGTGAATCTTATTTATGTGTAAGTGAATCTTGTGTATGCTGCAAGAATTGAAATTATCAAGTGATTGTATTGTTATATTGTGTACTAAGTTAGCCTATTTATTTTCTCTATAGTGGTAACCTGGTGGGTTGATTGGTATGCGTTAGGTTTGATTCATTTTTATAAAACATGTGTTCTTTATGGCTGTATATTATTCTGAATTTTTTACCTCTACTAAGTTATTTTGGTTGAGTCTATAGGAAGGGTTATAATAATTCAATCTTCTACCATGTCTTGGACAGTTTTATTTATTTATTGGTAACTTATATTATATCTATATAAACAATTTTTTTAATAAAAAAACTCATTTTAAACCTTATTTAATCATTTTTTCTTATTCTCTTTGTGTGTGTGTCTTGAACAACCCCCCCCCCCCCCCCCCACTCCAACCCTTCACCTGTTGTGATCTTTCCTTCCTTCATAGACTTCTTCCTCATCTCATCAAGGACAAATAACACACATGGCCCTGTCATTTTCACATATTCACTTAGCACGTGCCAACTTGCTGTAAGTTCTTTCTCTTTCAGACCCAGATTTTCTTGGACCTTGTCATCTTTGGCCCACCAGGATGAACCATATAAAACAAGGAGTTCCAATCACTTTTCCTAATTGGGCTTAAATGCTTTGACCAATGTTGTTCCTATTAACATCATATTGTTCAGGACCGCTCAGAGATCCAAAATGGAAGGGTTTGGGTTCAAAAGTTAAGTCAAGCAATGGGTGGTTTGAGCTATGAATAATATCATCTTCTTCTTTAAACCTTGTCCTGCAACTGTATAACTGATCAAGCACAACCTGTGGTTATTGCAATGTCTGCCTCCCGAGGTTGCCTTTTTTATTTAATCTACAGTCTATGGTCTAGACTCTTGGTCTGTTAGAATTCCAGCTCTGTAAAACGTGACTGATGAAAATTAGTTGTTTAAAGGGTATCTTTTCATTGTCTGTTTGTGTGCGTGTGTGTGTTTTGGGGTGTCGCTTTTCTCTATATTATCCATGTGTAAGATAAGGTCAAGTCAGAAAGCTTAAACTTCATTAGCAAATTTTTTCTTTAGCAGGAGGACATCACAAGAGGTTGTGTTGTCCAGAGTAGTTGTAGCTCAATAGCTTTATAGAAACATGTCTTTTCCAATCAGGTTCTTAATGCAACAGTGTCATTTAGCTCTGCTTTTGGTTTCAGTGAGTAACCTGATTAATGGACTTTTACAGAGGCCAACCATATGCAATTCATTAAGTGTTGAGGCACAAAAAAATTTCCCAATTGCCAATGTGGTAAGCTGTTATTAGTAGCTAAAAAAGTGGTGTCAGAGATGGACTTAGATGAGAATTATTAAAAACTTTGCCAGAGGAGGGTGAAAAAGTGAAGGATGGAAAAATGGACAGCTTGAGAAGATATTAAATTTTTCATCTTATGTGTTTGGTATAGCAAATTGGGGATGGAAAATTAGTGTATCTTTCTTTTGGTATGGAAGAAAAATAGGAGGAAATAAATATTAATTTGAAACAATTTACTAATATATCCCTATTATGTTCATTTTCAGCCCAAAAAAAAAAAGAAGTGTTCACGGTTCATTGGATAGCCATACTTCTTACCTAGGGTTTATGTTTGTTTATTATAAACAAGTCAAGTTTGAGTTTTTTTTTTTTTTTTTTTTTTTTTTTAATGAAATATTTTAAGATGCTCAAACAAATATTTAGTGCACGAACAAACTAGTAAACATAGAGCTCGAAGATAAAGAATGAATTTAGCTTGCTAATGAGGTTTTGTCATAGGCTTGACAAATGGATTTAAGAAAAAACACACAACATTTGGCCCCTGTACCGGTTACTTCATCTGATGACCGTTATCTATTGAGAGCCGGAGTAGTGTATTGAATAGTTTTAGAAGTTTGGAATTACCAGCTAGCTTAAAATTTGAGTTTTTCTACTGCAACAAACAAATTCACAATTTCTGCCACAATTCTTTTACGTGGCAGATTGTGATTAGTTGTTTATCATTTTAACATGGACCTATCACTTGTTCTTCACCAATCACAATCAGCAATACGGAGAGTTGTGACAAAAGTTGTTTATATTTATTGTGGTGCCAAATATTTTTAATTACTTTTTATAATCACAAATTATGGGGAGTTTTTTTTTTTTTTTTTTTTTTTTTTTTTTTTTGGGAGAGAATTTTGTGAAAACTTAAGTTGCTTTAAAACGTGCATATTTAAAATTATACAAAAACAAAAAGGGGTTATATAAATTAAACAAAATAAGGGAGTACATATGGGATTGCAACCCCAACCAAGTTTCAAAATTTTAAAAGATGTGGCGTTGAATAGGATTTAGAAATGACTTTTATTTTAAATAGAGAGTATCCTAATATTGTAACCACGCCAAATTTCATTTTAAGTTTGTCATTACATTTTAAAACTTAAGGTCAAAAAATTTGAGTGGGCTTTTCTAAACATCTAAATATCAATTAAATGTTATTTATTTAACTTTTTACATTATTTTTTGGATATAAAAATCGTTCTTGTTTTTTATTTGCATAATTACTAGTATTTAAGTTTTTATTTAGGGTTTATTAATATATCTTTTATAATTGATAATAGTTAATCTATTTAATCATTTTGTGACCTTTATTGACCTTATTTGGCACACTTACAACATTTTTTATTTTTTGGGTTGAAATGGTCTAGGATTTCAATTGGGTAGGATTTTTATTAGCTTAATATTTTGGGGTCTTATTATAGAAGTGGGGGAAAGAATGTAAAACACATTTATATTTGTTTTCTTTTAAAAATAAATCAATTATTATTCTATAAAGGGAAATACTCACAAGTTTGATTATCAAGGCTCTAAAAAGAACGTCATATTTGAAATGAAAAACGTTGGTCTCAAACTCTACCATTGATTTCTCACACTTTTCTCTTTTTATTAAATATATATAATATATCTTAACTTTTCTCTTTTTATTAAATTCATTGGCAGTTTATAAAATAATTTGTATCTCTAATATTATTCAAGAATTATAAGTTGACCTCACATTTCTCACTCAATCTTTGTTCCACGGGTGAAGTAAATTTTCGAACTGTTCAATAATCATTTGTGACAGTTAGTTCTTTTTATGTATTGCATTTAAAAGGATTCCTTTCTTTCTTTTCGCGAGTTCCTGTTTTTCCTTTGCATTTGGATATCTCTGCCTGACTGCCTTTAGAATCTCCCACCAATGAAGTGATCGTTTTTTTAATTTTTTGTGGATTTTTTATTTTTTTCTCTCTCTCTCTAATACAGTACTGTATTCCCTCCTCTCTCGGACCCTTTATTTGTCTCGATTTTTTCCCCACCTAACGGATAAGTTACACATGCATCAACTTTATCCTTACAAGAGAAAGATGTTGCGAGTGAGAGGAGAAAATGCCATTTGAATTTAATATACAAAAATTAATGTATAGATTAATTTTTCAGCTATACAAAAATTACACGATCGATTCAGTTCAATAAATATAGATTTTATTTTTCTATGGCAGAAATTAATGTATCCTCACTCTACAAGGTAAGACTATTCCTTCCCCTCAAAAAAAAGGTAAGAGTATTCCTCTGAGTACAGTTCAACATTCTCATCCATATATTGCAAGGTAAGTTGGGAAAAATCCCATGGGGGCTGAGTTTTTCCAGCAGCAATAATTAGCTTATGCGTGGTAAATATGTATCATTACTTTCATGCATGGTGTATGGATCCTATGGCTGTGTGAGAAAGAGAGAAGTGATGCATATATCAAATCTAAGAGATACCTTCTCTTTGAGAAGAGTAGAACCAGAGAATGTAATCTAAAAAGAAAAAAAGAAAGTTGGATAAAAAGAGAACCTAGGCTTTTGCAGTTAAAAATGCAAAAAATAAAAAAGCCAACGTGGTGAATGTACAGTATATCCTTAGCTTGTATGGTTAAGAAAGCCTTATTCTGATACTCTCCTTTCGAAAAGAAAGAAGCACAAAGATGATACAGAAGGGAAGCACTTGGGAAGTGATGGAAATAAGAATCCAAAATGGTTGCAGCGAAGGTAGGGACGACAACTCCCATTCCCACCACCCACAGACCACAGTCTTGTACTGAAGCTTTTCGAATTTCGAGAAGCTAGAGTAAATATAATGGGTAAATTCCTTTGCCTTATTTGAGGTTGAGACAGAGCCTGAAACATTTTAAAACTACAAGCAAGGTCTCTGAATAATTCTGAGAAAGAAATTACACAATACCATTTGGATTGAGGCGTAGTATCTCTACCCTTCACTTTTTTTTTGCGCACGTATTTACTATTTAGCCCAATATCTGAGACAATTTATGTTAACCCATTAATCACCACAATTAAAAAGAGTAAAATAGTCTCTCTCCTTTTCAACGTGGGATTAAACATTTTCACTAACTCTTCATCTTCCATATTTACTCCTACATCTTTACATTTATGTTATAACATTTATTCATTTTAATTATTTAATATTAAAATGCTCCAACAATATATAAAAGAAACTAACCACTGAGCCTTGTAGCCTAGTGGCATTCATTTAAATTGTAACCTTAGAGCTCGGGGGTTCTATCCCCCTTAATTACCCAGCACACACACAAAAAAATAAAAAAAGTTTTTTTTTTTTTTCAAACAAGGGTATCCAACCTCTTCAAATACGTATCTAACTATTTTTATATTTAATTCTCTATCTCACACATACCGGATTATTATAGTGAAGAATCTCTTGAGAGTGGTCCTAAGATAGAGGCAAGCAGTTTCAAACCCAGGATCTCATAAATATCATGAGGTTTTAGGAACTACTAAGCCAACCCCTCAAATTTAAGAAACTCTCTTTAAAGTCTATAGTTTATTAAGTTGTGTCTATCAAAAAATAAAAAAAAGTTGGGTTTAGCAAACAATAAAAGTTTGGTAGAGAGAGAGACAGACGTATGATGGAAAATATGCATGTAAGTGTGTGTGAATCAAAAGGAATACAGTTCAAAACTGGTGTTTGCTTTGCAAAGACGATTTACAACTTTCAAAAAGCCATATGATCGACCTACTACATGTTTCCTTCATAGCCAAGGCAAAAAATGTGATCTGCAAGTTGTTTTCAAAGGTTTAACTAATCAACCAACTCACAACCACCATCATTGAAGAAATCATACCTGCTATTGGGACCCCACAATTTGCTTCAATACTTCTTTCTAATTAACCGAAATTAAGTTCATCTGAGACAAAATCTAAGAATTGTCGGAAGCTAGACCTCTATATCCAATCCTTAAGCAAAACAAAATCTCAGTTATTCATATTTTTTGTGCGTCCACAAACGGTTGGTATAGCGTCAATTGGGCCCTTTCAAGTTGGTACAAGAAAGTGGCACATCGTTCCATTCCATGGATATCACAAATTATAGTGGATGTTGACAACATTGCCATTCTTAACGAAATAAATTGACCTGTAATTTTTCATGCTTTAAATATGTACTTAATTACAATTGTGATATCCTTGATTGTGTGTTGGAATAAATTGAATTGTTGAGTATTTAAGTGTGTTTTGTTAGGCTAGAGTATAATTTTTTATTTTTGTATAAAAAAAAAAAAAAATATATATATATATATATATATGTGCTGATTGTTGAACTTCACATGTATCATGTATTAAGTATTTTTTCTTCTGAGAATTGTATTAAGTAGATATGAAATATATAAACAAAGAAAACAATAATGGAAAAGATGATTAAAAGATTGTCAACAATTTTGCTCTCTGTCTAGCAAATTAAAGGTCGTATATATTGAATCAACATTTTCATCTTATTGATTAAACAAATTTGGTGACAAAATATTAAATTAATATGCTCACTTATGCCAGAGATAGTTATTTGTAATGTTATCCTGTTTTCTAAGATTGAACCCCTTTCTAGTAATTGATCATACAACTATTATATAACAATTTTCTCACAACAATTCCTTACAAAAACTTGCGGTTGGTTAAATTACAACCCTTAATTGTTTTTATATATAAGAGGATAATTGAAACTACAAAATTAAAGAAGACTTAGAAATACACGCGATAAATAAAGTAAAATAATAATAATAGTTTTTTCAACTTTCATTTCACAAATTACAAGCTTATCACGAAAACTTTTTTTCTAAGTAAAAATCATCTTAAAGTACTATGATTTGAAGACTCAATAATTGCAACTAAAATACTCATAAAAACTCTTTAAAACAAGGAAACAAAACCCTACTCAAGAAAGTCTGAGAATTACAAAAATCCAAATAAAAATCTTCCAAATATCCTACCTCAGATCCCTACTTAATTAGAAAGAACTTGTCCTCACCATTAACCAAAACAAGAAGTATTGCAAATACTTTAACAATTTTGTCTTCTTTTGGAACTTGCAATCCTCTAGTTTAACTAATAACACACCTTAATTGTTATCTCCTTTAATTTACATGGTTGTTACACAATTGACAATATTCAATTCACCACTAAGTTAGATCTTTCAAATCCAATAAAGTCAGTAGATTTTAGTACATTATAATAAAATGGTGGAATCTTGAGCCTAAATGGGCATTTGTCCCTTTCGCCCAAAAGATGTAGCAAAATGTCTTTGTTTTGAAACTATTTAGCAAAATGCCCCTATTTTGAAACTCGATTTTTAGAAAATCGAGTTTCAATGAAAAACTCGATTTGATGAAAATAGAGTAATGTGAGAAATTTTACATGGAACTCGAGTTCCATGTTTTTTTTTTTTTTTTAAGTTTGATTTCACATAACTCGATTTTCTAAAAATCGAGTTTTTTTATTGAAACTCGATTTTCTAAAAATTGAGTTTAAATCATGGGCATTTTGCTAGATAGTTTTAGAACATGGGCATTTTACTGAAAAGTTTTGGCGAAAGGAGCAAATGCCCCATTTTGGCCTGAAATCTTGAGACTTGAGGGTTATAGACTCACAGTCACATTTGACTTCGATTAAATCTTTTATAATATTTCCAAAAATCTCCCTCATATGGAAATCTGTCATTTCCTCAACTTTGAATTTTATTCTTTAACAACTTTTTGCAAAACATTATCTCAGATTCTCAATCTTCGAAGTTGTGCGATTTCATCACAATCGACACCTTTGATATTTTCTTTAAAAATTGGCATGATATTATTTCATCAAAATCAGGGAAATAAAATGTTTACATCGTCTTTATTATCTTCCATGAAGAAATTTTGAGCTTACGTCTCTCATTCTAAAACACTTTATATCTCATTCAACCAAATTGTTGTATCGCGCACAAACTTGTTTCATACAAAAATCTTTATAGATCTTTCATAAGAAAAATAATCTTCAAGATCAATGATCTAATTTATAACCTCTTCTTTTAAAAACAAAATATAGTATAATAGATCTCGTTCAAATTAGACGCAAACTATTTAATCCATAATATGCTTTTTGAAGAAAAAAAAAAAAAAACCTCTAGAATCCACCAAAAAAAAAAAAAACTAATTATAGTTTTATTAGTAATAAATTTCTCTATTTTCATTTTATAAAATTGCAAACTTACTTCAAGGTTTGAGATAATTTATTTTTCAGCTAAAAACAAATTTTAAAAAATTAATAAAAAAAATGAAAACTCAATTTTGACTAAAATACTTCTAAAACTCTTTTAAATAAGGAAATAAAACTCTATTAAAACAAAACCCCGCATATTATAAAAATCTTCCAATCTGGTTTACAAAAAAATGTCAGACCGCCCTTGCAAAACTATAATTAATTAGCTAGTTAACTTCATATTCATTCATTAATACCAAACTAAGTTCTGATTTAATATCAGTACCTTTATTTGTCAGCAGTTTTCCTTGTGCACAAGTAATTAAAATTATTATAATAATATATAATCAGAGATTAATTCAAAGAATACATGAGCGCATGAACCGACAGCCTTTAGGGTTGTATTAATTCTCTTTTCTTGTTAAAACAAAATTTCCTATATAAGTATCCACAAGGTGTTTCAGTAGGTTAAACAATTACGTTCATTGTTTTTTTTTTTTTTTTTTTGTTCACTAGCGGTTTAGTAATTAGGTTACGAAGCTTTTGCATAGTCTCTCCTCCCACAGTGCTCTGTCTAGTCTCCTTCAGAAGAGTGCTTTTTGCAGCAACTGATTTTTGAGCAGATGAGAAATTTATTCCAAGAGGGTCCCTTGCCCAAGCCGGTTAGTATTCTCTTTCTCTCTCTAGTATAATGGGTGTGTTTGTAAAAAAGGCCATAAAGAGTTGTGATGGCAAAATAGAATTTTGAATTTTTATAAACGTTCTTTTAAACTCTCAAAGTGGACCTTATAAATATAAATGACCATGTTAGTAAGTTCATGCTTTAATTATTAGGGTTCTAATAATATTATGTTTTGAGTTGATCAAGTAATTAATTCTAGGTTTTTTTTTATTTATTTAATTTGAACACATTGCTGTCAATACTTCTACAAATAATATTATAATAGTTCTTCTATAATTTTATTTTAGAATAGAAGAATTCGTACAAATCTTATGCGAAAACAAAACGAATTGTGGTTGACTTTTCTACGTAAGACTTGTGCTATTAATTAATGATGAATGGTTCGAGATGTTCTATTCACTCTTCCATGATACCGAAGGGCATACAAAATTGATGGCCGTTCCCTAATCCAAACACCCATCCCAAAGTTTTCTTCAATTAGAATTCAATAGTATATTTCAGTTTGTATAATTGGAGCAAATAATCATAACCCTCTTTACTTAATCTATATTTGCCTCTAAATTTCCGGTCTCAACCTTAATTTAAAATCAAGCTTATAAGAGTTCTATGATGAAAAAAAAAATTACTGTCATATGCTTATATTTTTTTTATTATCAAATTGTATTGTAATAAAATCATTAATTAAATAAACAAATTGATGGTGGTCGTGACTCAAGATCTCCTTCACCTAATAGTTTTTAGTAAAGGACGTGCTACAAACGGCAAACAATAAATTTGTCATAAATTAGAAAGATACTACCCTCCAACTTGTTCAGAAAAGAGTAATATTTGTAACACTGCATATACTGATCCAGAATCTTATGGTCAAAAACAGCAAAAGATTACCGCGTGACCTGTTAGTAGGAATTTTTGTATCATTATATGATACTTAGTTCATGTCCCAGTGATACGTATAGTATTATTTTTATTTATTGCCATTACATGATGTGGACTCTATGAGTTTACACCCAAAAAAAATAAAAAATAAAAGCTTTTAGTTTTACCCCTACAAAAGTCCAAGCAGCCACAGCCAGAACGGTCGGTCCCCACTCCGGCACTCCCCATAGGACCCCGATGCAGCACTTGTCCTTCAACTTCAATTTTGATGGGACCTACCTGTATGGCTTTTTTATTTTTATGGAGGGTTCATTGGTTCACCTCTCGTAGGCGCATACTAAATTCACCTCAAAGAAAAGGACACCCTACCCCAAATGAAACCCATTCTCCACCACACCGAATGCATATAAATCTGCATTAATTTTGTTTTATTTTTAGTAAAAGAGAACATAAAATCTTCGTATTTTTTATAAAATTATTTAGACTTAAGTTGTGATTAGAAATTTAGAATGACATTATTTTCATATATCATATCAAGAATTGTGAAAGAGATTGTGCAAAATTTTCTCTCTGCAATACTCAATAGAAAATTTGAAGTTATTCCTAATTAAGTTAAGGTACCACATCAATAGCATACTAAATAGAGTTTTTAATAAAAAAAATTTTATCTTGTATTTAAAAATTAACTTATTTTATAAGGCTATGTTACAAACTTATATATCTGTGAACCATATGTTTTATGAGTAAAGTCCAACTTCCACTATATGATTTTTTTTTTTTAAATCACTGTTTTTCAATACATAAACACGTTATTTTTTATGCATCATGATCTATCAAACAATCAATTAAGGTTATAATGATTATCTAACTACTTAAACTAAAATGTGTCAAACACTCAAACATGATGAGCCAATAGTTTTCATTTTCTTTTCATTTATTTATTTATTTTTCATATGCTCTTTCTTTGTCTATATAATACACATTTTCTCAGAGAAACTCTCTCCTGGTAAATTCCTCTCAAAGTTAACTTTGCTCTCTTCTTTGTTACCAGCTAGAGTTTTCAGTGCCCCCACTAAAAGTGCCCTCCTTCCCCAAACCACCACTACCACCACCAGTGAAGGCAGCCATGAGTTCGAAAGACTGTGGCCACCATGAGCATGACAAAGCCAAGCTCCGCCTCATATTATGCATCATAGCCTGCTTCATTGGCCTTGTTCTCTTTGTTGTATTCCTTGTCTGGATCATCCTCCTCCCCACAAAGCCTCGCTTCGTCCTCCAAGACGCCACCGTTTATGTCTTCAACGTTTCAACCACCGAACCTTCCACCCTCACCACCAGCATGCAGATCACTGTTGCCTCAAAAAACCGCATGGACAAAGTTGGAATCTACTACCAGAAACTTGACGTCTACGCCACCTACCGAAGCCAACAAGTGACGATGCCAACTTCGCTCCCCTCAACGTACCAAGATCACAAAGAGATAGCTGTGTGGTCTCCTTTCTTGTATGGGAATACGATCCCTGTGGCGCCTGGGTTAATGATGGCTTTGGAACAGGACCAGAATGTTGGGGCTGTGTTGCTCAATATCAGGATTAATGGGTGTGTGAAGTGGAAAGTGGGAACTTGGATCTCTGGGAAGTACCATTTGAATGTGAATTGTCCTGCGTATATTAAGTTTGGTGGCTTTAATCCTAATGGTGGAATTACAGTTGGACCGGTCATGAAGTTTGAATCAGTGGTGCAAGGTTGCAGTGTGGACGTTTAAACCAGTACTTAATTTGCTTTGATTAGTTATTATTGCTCTCTTGTCTAGCCCCCTATAGTTTTCATCTTCTTCTTCTTTTTTTCTTCTTTTTTTCGGTTGGATAATACTATGACTTTTTTGTTAAGTAAGAGAAGATTATTATAAACAAATTTAAAGGGGAAATAGAGGCACTCATATTACATGATTAGTATTGGGTTTTTATTGTTTTATTTTTTGTATGAGAAGAGGGTTATTACTTATTAGTATGCTTTGATTTATTATGATTTGTTAATGTACATAAAGTATATATGTGTGAAGAGCAAAGTGTTTGATGCTCGGTTACATGCATATTCTAAGAGATACAAAACGAGAGGTTACTCATTGGTGTCCTTTAAAGTTAGCCAAAAAATAAATGGTGTCCTTTAGATCTTAATATGAGTTTCTCTAACCAATAAAAGATGATCAATGTGTCATATAAGACTAAAATTTTAATTTACAAATTGCAGCAAGATTTGAAAACAGCGAATAATAATGAATAATGGGATGGATCGAGTTTATATAGTTAACAATGAAATAACATAAATCTCTAGAGATTTGAGAACGAGCCTAGTAATTAGTATAGTTGACCAAGTGGGGGCCCTATCGTTTGGGGACCGCAGACAACTTGTTTAAATTCAACCCCAGTAAGATCTGGCTTTGATTTATTGGTGCAGATTCCAGAGAGAGACGATGGTCGATCATTTTTTTAACTCATTTAAACTGTAATACAAAAACACAAAACTTCTTAAGGGTGCGTTTACCTAGTAGCATGTATTTTGGATCGTGTTCTGTGGAAATACAACACCAAATTATGTCATCACGTTCTCTAGTGTGAAATTTATAAGAACTGCGTGCGAGCTTGAAATGCTTTTAGTTAAATATATTATCATCAAGAAGAACAAGCATGAAAGTCCCCTTTTTTTAAATATTCTGTGTGTTTGAATTATGATTAAGGACAATTGATCATTTTTTTAGTTTCTTTGATGTTTTTAGTTTCTTTGATGATGTGAACAACCTACAAACCAACTTGCCATCTAAGGAGTCATATGAGACCAATGTCTCACTAACATATGAGTCTCCCGTGTGTATGACCCACATGTCAGTAAAATATTGGTTTATACATCAGGCACACGAGATACTTTCTCTTTGACATCACTCTATTAGACACATTAAGAATTAAAATTTTGATCGCCTTATTAAATTTGTTAGAGACTAAAAAGTAAAAACCATCACTTTATCTTATCCTGGAGTTTTTCTCCGTGAAATTTGTAGTTAATTAGTAGACAACTTAATTGCAATTAAACTTCTTGAATCTTCTCAAATTTTCAGGTTGAAACACTGACTTTTTGGTCGATTTCCTCAAACTCATATAACAGCCCAAATATTAATTAAAGGAAAAAAGAAAAAACAGATAAAATTGAACAAACAATTCTGGGAGCAGGTCCATCAGGATTGAATTTTTGTCACGTTAAGTAAGATATAGATCGTGGGCCACATGAGTGAAATCATAACAAAGGCTATGTTAAGCTCGTTAAAAGCTTTAGAAAAAAAAATAGTATGAGTTTACGTAAGGGGAATATCATATTCTAATTTTACTTTTCACTTTATAAAAGTTGGGTTACATACATTCTAAAGAAGAAGAAAATTATCCTATCAAAAAAGAAGAAGAAGAGGATTAACTCCTCCACCTACCTGTACTCACTATTCTACATCATTATCATTATTATTGGATTCAAAAAAAAAAACTATTCTACATTATTATTATTATTGTTACAGATCAATGCAGTTGAATGAGTCTTTCCTAGTTTCTACTCTCCTCAGTCGTCTCTATCATCTGATAGTCCCTTTCACAATAATTACCTGCTCTGCCTACTTCTGGTAATGGATGGGACATCTAACATATATTCCATTGAACACATTCTGACAAATGAGCCATATATCAAAACCCCAAAAATAAAAAATAAAAGTTATTACTCTCATCATGGACAAGGTATTTTCCTGCCTCGGAGGCTTTTTTTTTTTTTTATTTGGTCTGATCTCTCTCAGTAATTTTTTCAAGACTTTCAACTAGAAATTAATCACTGTTCGGACCGGATGGGCCCACGAAGGCGTAAAGCGTTGGCCTAGAAAATTCTTTTCAAAGTGCAGGTAGCAGGACTCGAACTGGGAAGCACACACAGTCGAGCCCAGTACAAGCACCTTGAGACCGAGAGCCCAACCAACTCGGCCAACCCCCTAGGTTTGCTCTCATATATACCTACATCTTTATGAGTGATGCGGCAGATGCCCCATGTGTGTGTACATCAATAAAAGTATTGAAGCTTACCAATATATATATATATATAGAGAGAGAGAGAGAGAGATCACCACGAGTACAAATTTTGCTTTGCTGGTACTCGCTTTTGATTCTGAGTTTGAGATGTCAAAGCTTACCTTAGGACAGTTGAATCCACTTGTTTTAAAGTAATTTGGTAGTCTAATTTGGATGCTATAAGTTTGCATGAGTGCATATAGTATAGTAGGTTTCAAGGGTATTCCATAAAAGGTAAATTGAATATGATAAAATTAAAATAGAGAACGAAAGCAAGAAAGAAAGAGAGAGAACAAAAAAATTATTTGTTTCAACTTGGTGGTTTACATCTGTGGTGGGTCTTTTTGTGATTTTGGGCTGGGCTGCCTCCTGCCATACTAAGGCCCAAGTGTTCTGGGTAGAAGAGTCAGGACCGATCTAATTGCAACTCACCTCGGATTGGCTTGTGCACAAACTATGCCCTTTTTTGCTGAAATTTTGGTCACATGCCCATGGCGGACGAAGCTGTTGCAAAAGAGTTGTGGCAGACAAATGCAATAAAACAATAATAAAATAAATATGTTTACTGTTAGATAGAATAAATAAATGATCCTTAATTAAAATAAAGAAAGATAATGGCACAACACCAAGAAATACATTATAAATGAAATGACAAAGGCAAAAGAGAAGTAATACTGGTACTTAATCAATAAAAGCAAGGAATGAATGGCTAATACGCCGTGCTCAGTTGCATTACGTGACTAAGACCAAAGAAGGAACCACCCCCTCAATGTGAATAACCTCTCAGGAAGATCCTGTTGTATAAATTACCCACTTTGAGAAAACGGACCTAAATGGCTTATGCCCAGAAAATCATCAATCCTTTACAGAGGATAGGCTTTTAGAGTGAGAGAAGGGGTTAGAATATTGGTGCATGCCTGCCATTCTATTCTCTCTCGGTTTTTCTTCCTAACTTTCTCTTTCTTTCTTTTTTCCTTTTTTGTTACTTTGCTTTTGCCACTCTTTTCTTTCTAACTCTTACTCGTGTGTTATAGTGGTAATTGTTGTTGTTGTTGTGAATCTCTCGTTATGATTGTTGCTGTGTTGATAATCCCACTGTGCACGACGGAGGCTCTTTATATACTACCTGCCGTGACTGGTTTTTTACCATTTTACCCTTTAACCACTTTTGTTTGGGTGTGGATGTCCTTCCAAATCACCCACTGGTTTGTCAGCTGCCCAACCACCAACACTTACCTGTGTTGATCGTGCCACTCCCCATTACTAAACAAAGAAAACTATTTTGTTTGTTTGTTCATCGTGACATTCCTATCTGCAACAGTGTGAGTATTCTCTCTTACTCTCCCTCATGGCATGCACCTAATGGTTCCAACTCATCCTTCCCTCTTTTGAATGGTATATCATCACAGCAAGACATCTCCTCCAAAAGAATTTGAGCGGGAACCCCAGAATAGGCTCCCCCCTTCTCCCTACTGCCAGACCACACCCTCACTTACCTCTGACCCATGACCCACCACTCCTATATTGGCTGGGTACAGGTTGGTGGTGCTTGGGCCTTACGCGTGCTCCACTTCCGTGTATGTCCAAAGCTTGTTTGCTGCTCATGTGTTTGCCATGGTCTAGAGGCTCATCTGTACATTCTGCCACTCATCCTTGACCTCTTGTGGCATGAGTTGTTTTCTGATCTTCCATTCTTTATGGCTTGCTTCCTTCAAGGGCTGGGCCTTGCTTGATTATGGGTTTTTCTCTCTTTAGCCCACTCTTTGCACCCTCCATAAACTTGCTACCATTCCTGCTATGTCACTCTGTTATTCCTGCTGTGGTATTATTTGACCCGTGCTTGGTGGGTCTCTTTTGGGCCTGCTACATGATTTTCTTTCACTTGATTACAGTGATCCAGCATTGTCATCAGGTCTACATTCATGCTACTTGGGTTTCCTCAACCCATTTCATTGTTTACGAGCTTCCTTGGCCCATTTCTTCTTCCTTGGGCATCCTCGGCCCACTTTCTTTCCTTTGGCATCCTTGGCCTATTCCAACTCTGTATTCCCATGAGCTTTTGCTAACTCTTATAGGTTTTCCCATCCCAATTACCATAACCTTTACCTTTGGGGTTCATGGGCTTTCCATCAACCCCTTACTCATTTACTTCATCACTTTGGGCCTGCCTCGGCCCATTCTTGCTTCCATACTGCCCATGAGTTTACTACTTCTTTCTCTGGGCTCCTTTAGGCCCGCTTGCTTCCTTCGAGGCCCATTTATCATTTTATGGGCCTTTGATCCATCATTCCTGTCATTTGGGCTTAATGGTTTTTCTTTCAATTTACTAACTCTTTTCTGCCCATATTGTTAGGCTTCTTCCTGCTATTGGGCTCTTCCAAAATGAGCATCAACAACATCCACATTATAAAACCCTAATGGCTACACCTTTATGTATGTTAAAAAAGAACTCTAAGCAAGGTTTAGATAGTCTTTTCAACTACCATGTAGTGAGTTGAAAGAAATATAGATACGAGTACCGCTTCCAGTGTTACAAACACAATTT
The DNA here is from genome assembly GCA_030021035.2 of Notholithocarpus densiflorus. Taxonomy (NCBI): domain Eukaryota; kingdom Viridiplantae; phylum Streptophyta; class Magnoliopsida; order Fagales; family Fagaceae; genus Notholithocarpus; species Notholithocarpus densiflorus. Next base: position 830,084 of record JARYZH020000121.1, read on the forward strand.
TTACTGATTTTTATTTAAGCATACTTTATTCATCAGTTTTCTATCTATTAATAATAATTTGTTATCTTAATATAGTTGTGAAATTTTTGTATCTATAAACTTATTGATATCAAACACCATTCACATTGAGATAATAATACTACTACTGTGACATGTCTGCGCTCCACTCCTCTATCTTCCCCCCCTTTTTATCTCCGCCGCCTAATTAATGATAACAAGCACTTTGCATCACAACACAGCCCTGCCCGTTGTACTCCCCGAGAGAAAGCTAAGGCCTCAACTTCAAAATTCTTCAGTGGTCTGACCAAAACTCATCAAAATTACTATCAAATTTGCACCCCTTTTAACCTCTTACGCCCCAATGCAGTTCCAAAAAGACGCAAATCTTTTCCAAATGTTTACAGGGAGAAAAATTAAAATTGGCTAGCTTTACATCCCACATTCCCACTATATTTCGAAATTTCCAATTTTTCATGTATATATTTTGTGGGGGGAAAAGGTAAAACAAACCCTAGCTACAAGTAAAATTTGCTTGTATGCTAGGTTTGTCAAAACAACTTAATGCATTGATGGCAGCTAAAAAACATGTATATGATTACTCAATAGTCAATACAACTAAGGTCTAAGGTGATAATTTTAAGTGATATTTTTTAAAATATTTAAATATCAATTAAATATATCTATTTAACTTTTATTATTATAATTAAAAAAAAAAAAAACATTCTTTTTTTTTTTATATAAGATAGAATTTCTACTCTAGCCTAATCTAAGTGTATATGTGTGTGAAGCTCCAACCTGAGACTTGAACCCCAGCCCTTATCCCCCACACCCTACAAGCACTTATTCTTAGTTCTTACTACTTTTTAAGATGCAAAATTATTAATTATTTTTATGTATTTAGGGATTTTTTTGTTGATGAAAAAGTTATGTATTTAGGTTATGTTCTGTTCAAGCACTTGTAAAGATGTCACAGTGTTGATTTCCCCAAAGCATGTGGTCCGAGGAGCCAGCATGTACTAAGGTTTTGTTCAAGCACTTGTAAGGTCGTTTATGTTCCTTCCAGCAAAGCTTCATATTCAGCCCCATTATTCATAGCTAAGAAGCCTGATCTTAGTGGTTTTTCAATGGTGATTTGTTCAGGAGAAACCGGAAATAGCCCCACTCTGAAGCCCCCTTTGATTTGCAGAACCATCAACATATATCTTCCAGGATAAAGGTTCTTGCAGGAAGATCGTGTCAACTGATTTTTCATCCATGTCTTGCTCTCCCGTTTCTATCCCTAATGGAGGTTCAGCGAACTCGGCCACCAAATCTACGAGGACCTGACCCTTAATGGAGGTACAAAGCATATACATGATATCAAAAGCCCCTAGGGTCGTACCCTACTTGGCAATTTTTCTCGTATAACCAGCAAAGAAAGCTGAATCCGCCGTAGTTGAACATTAAACTCACTAAAACACAAGCTTTTCCCACAGACGGCGCCAATTGTAGGGACACGATTTGCAACTCAAGCCCACAACGTATGGGATCTTGGCCCAGTGAGCCCAGTACAATAAATTTGTAGAAAGTGGGTTGAAAAACTAGGCTCTAATGAGTTAAGTAGCAATTATAATGGGTCCAGATGACAATAAAGTAAGAACGAATAGATTTTATCCGAAGAGAGTCCTCCTCGGCTCCGTCCGAGGAGACCAATTCTTATATATATTGATCGAAGATGGTAACAGATGTAGCTCTTGTTGCTACAGTGTTTATTTCTTCATCCTCGGATTCCCTTTTCTCAGGGTATCTCCTCTATTTTATACTTAATTTCCCTTTCATCTCTACCCTACATGTGTAGATCAGACGGTTAATGTAGATACTTGTCCCATCAGCCCCTTCCTAAAATCTTTGGGAGTAGCTGTAAGGCTGAAAAGCACTGCCCAGATATCACTTCATCATTAATGCGGTCAGAGAGTTAGCTGCAAAGCATTCAATGCAGTGGTAGCAGCTTTCCCTAAGATATTTCATAGCTCTCCTCTGTCCTGTTCCTTCCTGATACTTATCCTCTTTCATGGAATGGTCTGGAACGTTGCTCTTGATGGCAGACCACACCCCCTGACCTCGGCCTTGCCCAGCCGAGAAGGGATTCTTCCTTGGACCACCCTCCTGGGTGATCATGATCGGACCTTAACTCTTTACCTACTGACACGGATCCTCATGACAGCATCTATCCGTCCTCGGACCGCTTACTGTCCTTGGATTGTCTAGCATCCTCGGGTTGTGCCCTTGGCCCAGTATATACATAGACATGGGCTTCCAGGCCTTTCACCCCTACAGGTTTTATTAAAATCTCTTTAACTATTGATCATAGTTAATCTACTTATATCAAACACATTCATAAAAATTTTCTTTTGATGAAACAACTTCTTTTTGTTTTAGAGGATCTTGATGAAAGTTCTTAAAAGTTTCAATTGGGTTGGATTTCTATTAATCCAATATTTTAAGGACACTCTTAGAAATAAGAGACCCACTTATAGTTTTTCTTTTAATAAAATTAATTATCATCCTATAATTTTTTAGACTTTTTGTGCAATTTTGAGGTTTTTTTTTTTTTTTTTTTTTTTTTAAACTTTGGGAACAAGGAGCCTTATAATTTAGAATCCTTCAGTAAATTATTGGGCGTAGAGGGCTTAGGCCTAGGAATACTTGGACTAGGATTGCTAACCTAAAGAGACTAGTTTAATGGGCCCTAAGCCCACACAATGTGTTGGGCCAATATAACTCTGAGAGAGGAAGATCAGAATCATTAGATGTCTTCTCTGTTCTGTTTTAGCATATAGGATTTGTTGTAAAGAGAGTGGCTTGATCTTGACTGTTGTTGTACAAATGTGTTTTGGTTTCAATAAAAATTCTGAATAATAAAAAGCAAAAGGCAAGGACTGTTGTAATATATCATTTACTAGTACTACAACTTGTTTCAAAAGGAAGGGATAAAACTTTATTTCAATTTTCAAATATCGAATCTAAAGCAGAGTAAAAGAATTTCTCAGCAAAAAAAAAAAAAAAAAGCAGAGTAAAAGAAACAGAAGGAACAGATAAATTGCGGGAGACAAGAAGTCATGAACTTTTGCTCCAAAAAAAAAAAGTCATGAACTGTTCCAACCGGTGTCTTTACTTTGGAGTCATTGGTAATTTGATATTAAAGCAAAAGAAAGAAAACAAAGTATTAACTATTTGTCACTTAGAATTTGTCGGTAAAGTAATATGAAAATATCGTGCACATAGTATTTTTCTTTAATATCTAGCCAAAATTCTTCATGTTCTTTAAAGTTTATCCTTCGAACTTACAGATCTCTAGTACATTTGGGGCCCTTCACGAATAAATGTCCGACAAATTAATCAAAAGCACTGGTACATCAATAATGAATAGCTACATAGCTAGCTGAGAATTTTGGCTGCCTCTTGGTATCTCGTAGCCATTATCTGATGCTTGGATTTTCTTCTTTATTGTTTTTTCATGGCCCTTCTATATATACGTCTATGTAACATAGGTCAGCCAATCTGTTATGCTCTTGTAGTTAGAGCCCAAGAGTTAGCCAGAGAGAACCATTTCAGCTAAAGTGAGAGAGGACTGAGAGATGGGTGTGCCGTCGTTTTATCGATGGTTGATAAATAAGTACCCGAATGTTGTGGTTAAAGCCATTGAAGAGAGACAAGAACAAGACTCAGAGAGAATAGATACCACCTTGCCAAACCCAAATGGCATTGAGTTTGATAATCTCTACCTTGATATGAATGGGATTATCCACCCATGCTTCCACCCCGATGATCATGTTGGTTCATCTTTAGCTTATTTTGCATTGTACTTCATCGTTGATAACAGTGTATTACATCTATAGTCTATTTATGTTTTTTTTTTTTTTTTTTTCTTGTTGTGTACATATCAGCCTAGCCCACCGGAAACCTTTGAAGAAGTCTTCAACAATATCTTTGAATACATTGATCACCTTTTCAGCATTGTAAGACCAAGAAAGTTACTTTATATGGCCATCGGTGAGATTGATTTTCCTTCAACTTCAACATGTTCCTGACTTATACTAATTGACAATAATTAGTTAACTATTGTGTTACTAATGCATTTTCATTTCAGCGTTTGACAAACACACAATGCATTTTAGAGTATGAGTGTAGCCTTTGACATACACAAATTTTCAATGTATACATATGTAGATGGAGTTGCTCCACGGGCTAAAATGAATCAACAACGATGCAGACGTTTTCGGACTGCTAAGGACAATGAAATCGCTGTGGGTTTTCCTTCTTTTGAATTTGTGTCTAAAGTTGTGCTTTTCTATTTGATACACCATGTTCTTTTATCTTCATGTTGGCTACAATATATATACAGGCAGCCGAGGAAGAAAAGCTGAGAAGACAATTTGAAAGGGAAGGAAAACCGGTTCTTCCAAAACGTGAATCTGAAGTTTCAGATTCTAATATTATCACTCCAGGCACAGAATTTTTGTACAAATTGTCAAAGGCCCTTGGAAGCTATATTAGTTCACGTATAAACAATGATCCAGGATGGAGAAACATCAAGGTTTTGTCCATATTATTTTTGAATACTAAATCATATTAGAGATGATACTTTATAGTAAACAGCATATGTTACACTCAAGTGCATTTTGTTTTGGAGTTCATTCATACAACCTATGCCTACTTATTCTTTAATTTTTTATTTGATTCATATTTGTTCAAATAGGTAATCCTTTCTGATTCCAATGTTCCTGGTGAGGGAGAACACAAAATTATGTCTTTTATACGCTATCAGCGGAATGTTAGTGGTTATGATCCAAACACCAGGCACTGCCTGTATGGTCTGGTATGTGAACTTTACTAGTTCCTTTATTTTGTATTGTCACTTTTATATATATATATATATATATATATATATGTAATCATACGGGTTGGATTGAAGTTTCACCTTATACAACTTTTGTAATGTTATATAATTTAATAAATTTTTATTGAATGCGTATTTTGACAAATCTACAATTGTATTGCTTTTCTTTTTTTTTCTTTTTTTTTTGTTATCCTCTATGCTTGAAAAATTTTAAGTCGATTACAAATCATAGCTATCTCATTTATAAAATATTTAAATTTCAAATTTTTGCACAAAAAAGAGTTTAATGGATGATTAGCATGAAATCTGCTGTTCATGTTATGTAATTCCAACAGTGAAAATTTTAATATACTAATCATATAAATAGTTTTCTAATGGTATAATGTTAACATAGAGTTACATTAACACTAGATATTGTTTTAAAAAAATAGAGTTACACTTGGATATAACTTTGATCCTAATTTTATATATAATGTCTCCTTCATCTCCTTGAACCTATTTACTTTTCATCACTTAATTTTATGTATAAATAAATGATATTGTCATTTGATATTGGCATGCAGGATGCTGATCTGATAATGCTCGCTTTAGCAACACATGAAGTTCATTTTTCCATTTTGAGAGAGGTGAATTTGACTAGTTGTCACAAATACTTAACATTTTAGATATAATTCCTCTAATGATAAGTCATAGGGTGAGTATTGAGATGTTACAATTTGGAGCAAAGGCCTTGTATGCTTGCCTCTTAATGGGTGTTTTGAAGTTTGGAGGGGTATCTCGCCCCGTGACCTTTCCCCGCTTCATTTAGAAATATCCAAACAAAGTGATTAATTAAACCACCCTCATCCCCTTCACTCTACTCCTCTCTTCTCACCCTCTACTTCTGTAAGATAATAAAATCCATAAAATGTTATTGATGTTTTTTGTCAGTTCCTGAACTTGAAGTAGGATAGCAGATAACTTGTATTGGGTTGGGGCAAAATGACAGATTAATTACAAAAAACCAAAAATGCTGCTTACCATTCATTTTAAGAATATGCCAAGAACCTCGTCAATAGATTTAAATCCCAACTCCCTACTTGTTGTAACAATTGAATTTTTTTTTTTTTTTAAGTTCTCTAAAAAGTTTTGGGTCAAAGGATTATGTTTGTGGAATCATTACATTTACATGTATTTTTAATTTTCATTTGTTGATATCATTAATATAGGATGTGCTACAAGCACAGCAACCAGTTGGTGAATCAGCCTCAGAAACAAGCCTCAAATTCGAGTCTGGTTTAGAGAAAAGTGGAGGAGGATTGTTTAATTCTTCTAACATGGTCAAGAAATGTGCATCTTTGGCTAAGAAGCCTTATGGGGTATCATGATTTCCTTTGACCTCAGTTACTTGAGTCAAAAGCTTTGATATTCCATCCACTTACACTTTTGTTTCTGTCACATTTGCAGTTTCTACATGTATGGATTTTAAGAGAATATTTGGAGCAAGACATAAAAATAACTGATCCCCCTGAGAATTTCAAGATTGACCTTGAGCGGATTGTTGATGACTTTGTCTTCATATGCTTTTTCGCGGGAAATGATTTCCTACCCCACATGCCTACTTTAGAACTTCATGAGGTTGTGTTGCCCTTTTCAATTTTCATTGCCAAACACCCTATAAGATGCATGAACTTCTGCTTTTTGATTGAAAACAAATAGATTAGTTAATCAGGAAGTATTTGCCTTTTCTAAATCAACAAGTGTCAATTTTAGGGTAATTAATCCTCAATCAAGGATTAAAGAAATATTTGAAGCACCTTTCTATGTTGATGAATGACATTTTATCTCTTGAGATTTTCATTTATATAAAATAATATCCCGTGACCATTTATGTGCCATTACAAAATGAGTTGAAATATATTTATCTCCAACCAAATCTTGTCCAAAACAACCTCATATAATAGTTACTATTTAGATGAATAAAGCTACGAGCATAATAATTTTACAACAAAACTCAAATGGCAAGCTATTAATGGTAGGTAAAGTAGTGATGTCATTGATGGGTCCAAATGAGAACCATTAACAACTTACCACGAAGACTCTGTTATGAAACTATGGCGTATGTAGCACTACTCTAATTATTAGGTTTGTTACATTTTATCACCTCTCCTTTACCATATTATTTCTTCATTCTTTAATGTGGCTTCTACCAAAAGTATTTTATTGAATGTATTAAAGAAAATGCTATCATCATATAATCCTTGTATGTTTGTATTTACCACCTTTCCTTTACCTACTTGCTTGCTCTTTCATATTAATAATAATAGTATTTTAATGAACTTATCTTATCATCTCTGTATTTGTATTTCTACATTCTCAAAAAAAAATTATTATTGGAGTTTGTTGAAATAGCTATTTCAAATAGATCATATTAATATGAAAATATTTTTTAATGTCATTACACATTGATGCAATTCATGAGTAAGGAATTCAGGCAGAAAAAATAAACGTGAATAAGGTCTGATCAAGTGATACATGCACCCCTACTTGTTATATTCATATAATGAATCAATAAATGACTTTTATAGGTAAAATTTTAGAATTAAAGATAACTTATTTGTACCATCCTTTTTCAGGGTGCCATAGATTTGTTGATTTATGTTTACATGAAAGAGTTCAAGAACTTTGGTGGCTATCTAGTTGACATGAGCCGGGTAATACACACACAGACACACACTCTCTTATTGTAGTTTCTTTCCAATACTTGTTGTGTAGAGTTTAATTTATTTTCACATTTCCTTGTACGAAAAGCCTGCTGAAGATAAAAGAGCAGGTTATATAAAATTATCCAGGGTTGAGAAGTTCATTCTTTTGGTTGGCTCATATGAAGATAAAATTTTCAAGAAAAGATTGGAATTGCATAATCGCAAACTTAAACGGCTTTGCTATTATTTAGATGATGTGAGTAAACTTTTTTAATTAAATTTGAATAGCACTGTGCATTCTGCTCAAAGCTAATGGAAAATTTGCTAAACTGAATGCCTCTCTAGCAAGAAGATAATGAATGTGGCAATCTGGAGATTCATCCTAGGGATAATGATCATGAAGAAGCATCAAGTTTCATAGGTTCAGCAACCGTGACAGTACAAAATGTATCATCTTTTGAGGTAAGTCATCTTTTTTCACAAAAGATAAAAATTTCATTATTATGAATACAGAGGTATATTTAAAATACCACTTAAGGAATTGGTTGTATTTTTTCTTTCACTTTTAAATTCAATAATTGCAATTTCTTATTTAAGACTGGCATGATAAAAGTTGTGATCTGATATTGGTTAAGAGAAACTAAAATATCTTCTTTATATAAATAGATATTCCATTTATTTATATACCAAGAGAAAGAAAAAAAATATCTCTGGTTATTATTTATTGTGATTTTATATAACCTTTCTCTGTCTTGATTAGTTTCTTTCTTTCTTTTTTGGTGTTGCAGATTATCAAAAATACGAAAGAGTTGAAAGAAAAGTTGAAATCCAACCTTCGCAAAAAGTATGACTTATTTAAGAATGGCGGTCTGGGGACTGACAAAGTAATAATCTCTTTTAGTGTTACTTGTTGCTTGTTCTTCAAGTTCTCTTTAAAAGACACATGCATGTCTGTTTTTCTAGATGCTTGATGGGTTTATTCTTATTCATTCCACATGCACAGGTGAGATTGGGGGACTCTGGTTGGAAAGACAGATACTACAAAGAGAAATTTTCTGCAGAAAGGTCTGGGGAAATTGAAAACCTTAGGAAAGAGATAGTAAGAATCAGCCATAGTAAATTTTTTCTTGTTTCTTCTGAAATTACAACACTTGCTACGTCTTGAATTTAGTAAGTGTCATGCAATAGTGATTTAAGCAGCATGAATGAAGCTCAAATCAGTTGATGTTCAACTAAAGCTCCTCAATTTTCAGTTTTGTGGTCTTCAAATTAACCAATTCAATAAGACCTTACTTACTCCTTCCTATCATCCTCTTCTATTGGAATGAATTAATATACTCCTAAATTTTATACTTCTTTCTTGATACTTGAAGGTTAAGAACTACACTGAAGGACTATTGTGGGTTCTACTATATTATTTTTCAGGAGTCCCATCATGGACATGGTAAGACAATTCTATGAGATGAAGTGCCCCATTAACAATGGTACTTAATGATGTAAGGAAATTTACTAATCAATGATCTTAACTGAATCATGCTACAGGTTTTATCCATTCCACTATGGACCCTCTGCTTCGGATTTGAAGGGCCTTGCTCAAGTTAGAGTAAAGTTTAAAAAGGATTACCCTTTCAAACCATTTGATCAATTATTGTCTGTCCTACCTCCACTGAGGTAATTCCAATTTCCTGTTTCTTCTTCAGTTTAGATTTTTTTTTTTTTTTTTTGCATAGTTAAACAAATAACCAAATGTGCTCCTATGTAGTGCTCATGCACTTCCTAAAGTTTATCACGCTCTTATGACAAATGAAGAGTCTAACATCAGTGATTTTTATCCTACAGGTAGTCTCTTTTTTTGAGTTGGTTAGTTCCAATGAATTTTATATTAAAATTAACCTTTTTCTTTGTTTTATTCTTAGATTTTGACGTCGATACGGATGGAAAGCGATTTATGTGGCAGGTTTGTTTGCTTATGTTTCTTATCTTTTTCACTTGCCTATTGTCCTCAAATTTTATGATTTCATTCGATAATGTGTCCTAAAAGGGCACATCAACTCTGCAGGTACTTCGTTTTACATATTCAATAGTGAAGTAGTGTCATGTGCTATGTTCTTATCGTTTTTTTTTTTTTTCCTCATTGCAGGGAATCTGCAAGCTTCCTTTTATAGAGGAAGGACGCCTTCTAGATGAAACGAAAGATCTAGAGAAGGATCTATCAGTATGAGACTGTATTATAGGCTCTTGAATGATAGGGAATTTTGGAACTATTGACAATTATGTTTTAATATTTTTCAAACTTGATGTTGTATAGGAGGTTGAAGCAATGAGGAACAGAAACAGTGCTGACCGGTTATATGTGAGTAGCACATGCAAGTTGGCGTCTCAAGTTTTGTCTCTCACTCCAATGCAAAATGAATCGGTCAAGATAGATACCAGTTTGAGGTTGGTGAATTCTTGTGCTAGGCTGCTATTTTCTCGAGCTTGGACTGTAGAGTTGCAAATCTAATACAGCTACTATAGTAATTACCCTGGGTAGAAGAATTGCAAATATGTGATAAATCGGTCAAGATAGATACTGTTTTATTTAGCTTGGATTATATTCTTGTTCACAAATGTACTCCCCGCAGATCTTTTACTTGTTCTCTTTTTACCTGTCAGTGATGGTATTGGTGGTTCTATACGTCGCCTTAATCAGGATATTGAAAGGGATCAGGAAGAAGTCCATTGCAACATTGAAGAGAACTGTGTTTTGTAAGGCAATAAAGTTTATAGCACTTTTTTTTTCAGTCTTAATTCTTTTTCTGTTGGCTTCCTCTGATATTACTTAAATTTATCTTGCAGATGTGTTTCTTTTGAGATGCCTGGTGGTAATGCACATGTTCCTCGTTTACTTGATGGTGTTAACATTCCAGAGAAGGTATTTCGCTTTCAAAATAAGGAGCTTTGTATTGACTTCAACCCAAATGTTCCCGTGCATAAAATTCTATTTATGATATCTGATGAAAGAGGCAGTAGTTAGCATTTGCTATTCTTACCTCCCAATAAAGATTTAGTAATTCTTCTCTCTCTTTCCGCATGGTCCCAAATCAAAACCTTTTAATTAAGTTAAATGATAAACTAAATTTTAGTTTAATACACATTTCCATTTATTATTATTGACTATATCAACATGGAAAAGGAAACGACTAGGAATTTATTAAAAAACCATATTCTTATGGGTGCAGACTATTACTGAAGATGATATTTTGGAAACAGAACTCTGGCATGAATACCAGGGTAACAAACCCCCCTCTAGGTATGATATCTCATTTCTTGCTTTCTTTTTATTGCACCCTTTCTATTTTTTCCCCTATATTTGGTGAGTAGGATGAGAATTACAGATTGCAGCAGCACCAAGGGTGTAGAAAAGCAGATAATGGCACTCAAGAAGGCTATTGCAGGAGATTTATGCCAGACTCATCTACTGAGGTGATACATAACCAAGCTGGTCGTGGATGGGATGCTGGTAGAGGGAAACAACATGATAGTTCCAATATTAGTAAACATATTGAGAGTACCATTGGGAGAATTCAGCTCAAAGACGGTGAAAGAATCATGTTACCTAGCTCTTCTTTTGTCAAACAGAATAGTACCGGATCAAGTTGGAATGCTAGAAAGGGTTACAGTCATCCTGTTAGCTCAAGTAGTAACTTAAACAACAGGTCATCCAATTACAATGGTACTTGTGCTTTGAATCAGAAATGGAAGCCAGTGGATACTGATATTAGTAAAAAAGAAGGCTTCAAGGACAAGGATTTGAAAAACTCAGGGCCCAGCGAAGGGTTCAGGCCATATGGAAGGACTCAGTTGCTGAACAACAACAATTTCTGGCAGTCTAGGACAGATTCAACAAATGACAGAAACAATGCCTGGCATCAGAAGATAAATGCCGCAGCTACTCCTAGTAATGACCAACAGAGGGGGAAACAGGGCTCTACAGGTTATACGCCCAATCCTAATAACATGGAAGTATGTGGCAGAGGCCAAAATGTTACCGAAAGTAGCAATCGTTGGTAGTTACATCCCAAACTTCTGGCAATTACCAAACTTCTTTTTCTTTGTGTCTGTGCAATAATGCTATTCAATGACAAGGCCAGCATCAATTACATGTGCTAACCCGGTGCTTTTGTAACATTTACTCTTTTTTCTTCTCATTGTTTTCAAATTTTACTCTTTTTGATTTCAAGTTTATTTGCCTTTTTTGGCTTTCACATGCCTAAGATTGCTACAATTCAACTAATTCAACTAATCTTACATTAGGAATTGTCTTGCCCCTAAAATGACTGTTATATGCATGATCAACCTACCTTCATTTAGGATTCATTAATGTGGCTTATGGGTTAGGCTTGAAGGCCAAAATATTGAATAAAGATATTAAATTCCAATTGGTTATAAAATTGGCCATATTCTTCAGTGCCTATCACTATCAGTTACAGATGTGTTAGTATGCTTAATTAATTTTTGTTGCAGGTATGTGCAATTAGCACCATAAAGATTAATGGAAGTAATACAAAAAATGCAAATAAATCCCTGAGCTCATGCAAAATTCCATTTGTTTCACCCTTGGCATCTCTTACAATAGTGCTGATATTTATTATATCATCATTGACATGAAATCATAGCCATAATGTGCTCTTTTAAAACTCTCTTATTAGTTCAATGGTGGTATGTGAAAATTTCATTCTCTCCCAAGTGCAAACTTTCAAGTTCTCTTAAATATGAACGTATATAAACTTCTAGCTCTGGATACATTCAGATTATTAAATGAAAATTAAAATAAGATAAGCCCTTTCTGGTCTTCTTCTAAATTTGTTTGGTTGCATTTCGGAAATCGAAGATGGTGTAATGGAATAAGAAATCATATTCATCTGATAGGTCACAACCTGTATCAAGGAAATCAAACCTAGAATAGTTAGAACAAATCTAGACAAAGTACTTCTTAAGAACTAGATACAATCCATTAAAAATTGATAATTAACTGAATTAGTATGTGTGCATACATACACTCTGCTATATGAAGCATCAGCAGTCACTTAATTCTTAACATCAGCAGCCGCTTCATGCTTCTCTGGATTTAATAAATCAGCCTAGTCCTCAGATCAGCCTCTCATACACCTGAAGCAGCATTTTTTTTTTTTTCCAAGGTTGAAGGAAAAGAATACTCGAGTTACTCTGATGTAACCTTCAAAACAAGAAACCAGGCATATATTTGATTTAGAAATTAGGCTCAATATATAAAACTATTATGAATATAAAGAATAAGAAACAGTATTAATTCTATAAGAACAAAATTTTAAAAATAAAATTCTCAAACAGGTATTAATATTTTTAAGGTATGCAGTTTGATAATTATATACTTGCACCATGTTAGAAAAAGATGTTTCTAAGACACCCCAGTTACTTCGAGATTATCAGAACTGGAGCCAACCAGCAAAGTTGCCAATCTGCTATCCAAAAACATTTAAATTGAAAAGGCTACTCTGTAAGAAACTGGAGTCATTTAAAAAAAAAAAAAAATCAAATCAAATCAGCCTGCTGTGCAAGGAGTACCAAACTCCAATGAAGTCTTTCTCTAGCATATTCTGCTGTCAAAGAGAGTTTTGTAAGGAAAGAGATTACCAAAACTCTACTTATAACAAAATAAATAAAGAGATTACTGAAACTCTGCAGAAATCTCTTCAGCATATACTTCTGTCAAAGAGAGAAACTCTGGCATTAAAGAGATGGGGAAGTTCTACTCTTGCTGAAATCTGAAGAAGAAAAGCAACAGAAAATTATTGTTTTGCTGGAATACGAATAAAAAGAGAAGAAAACATGATTGGAGAAGGAGAAAAAGCTGCTCAACAGGTAGGAACTTGCAGGTAGACTTGAAGAAGTCTCAAGAAAAATTTATTATTCTTGTATTTTATATGACTTTCATTACTGCTATGCTTGTTTGGACTTAGCATTTTGTGAATCCACAGAAAACATGACAACCATTTAATACTACATTATGATTTGATGGCTTCAAGTATTGCTTACACTATGAAGTAATCAATCATATAATCACATTGCACAATTAGAACTCAGACAACCTATCGTTTTTAATTTTGTAAAGTACAATTGATCTAGAACCCATATATATCAAATTAACATCGACTATGATCATTTGCTTGCAAATTTAATGTTTGTCAGAAACCATCAATATATTTGTAATTTTAGGCTGTGTTTGGTTCCCGTAAAATATTTTTCGGAAAATATTTATTTTCCGGAAATACTATTTTTGGGAAAGGAAAATATTTTCAAGTGTTTGGTTGCATTATGAAAATGTTGTTGTAGAAAATATTTTCATGTGTTTGGTTCTATTCTGAAAATGCTATTTTCCTACCAATTTTTCACATTTTCTCAGCTATTTTCTCAGCATCCAAACAAATTTTATTATAGAAAATTTCAAAATCACAGCCAAATCCCAATCCACATAACAAATCACTACCAAAGAAATCAAAATCGGTGGGTCGAAGATCAAAATCACAAAGAAATCAAATCAGAGAGAGAGAGAGATCGGTGGGTCGAAGATCGGTGGGTCGAAGGCGAGATCGCGCGGAGGCGAGATCGAGCGGAGGCGAGATCGAAGGCGAGATCGCGCGGAGGCGAGATCGAAGGCGAGATCGCGCGGAGGTGAGATCAAGCGGCAAGATCTAAGGCGAGATCGAGCGGCGCGGTGCAATCGGCGCGGTGCTGCGATCGACGAGACCGGTGCGATCTGGTGCGTGCGATCGTCGAACTGGAGCTCGGGGTTCGCCGGCGACATCGAACGCATGATCTGGGCTCCCTCTTCTTCCTCTCGCTCTCTCTCTCTCTCTCTCTCTTTCGCGCGTGACCCGGAAATGGTTTGAAGTGAAAATGAAAGTGTAAAACCATTTCCGGGTCAAAGGAGTAAATAATGGTCAAAATGAAATGAATTTCCGGAAAATTCTATTTTCCGTAGCTGCCAAACACGCGGGTCAGGTGGAAAATGATTTCCTGAAAGTGTTTACCACCAAAACAAACGCACCCTTAATCATTACGCTCTTGATCAGTAACTTTCAGAGTTCTAATTGAAGCAATGGTTTTAAGATCAGCCACTTGATTGATAAGCCAAATTTTGTGCTTAAGTTCACTCAGGAATCAATTCATATGCTTCTTTTAGGTACATATAAAATAGAAAAAGATGAAGATACCTTTCTCTCTTCATGATCTTGTGATCAAGGATGAAGAGCTTCCCTTTCATATAATCATAAACTCAGGATCCTCTTCCAGGGCTTTCTTATGAAGTACCTCAATCATGAAACAGAAAATACAGGATAAACAAACCAAAAACATCACAAGGAAATCAAACACAAAGAAGACTGCTTTCCTTGAGGGTTTACTTACATCCTTACCAGCCTTGTCTTCCTAGCCTAGAGAGCAATCTCTCACTGATGCCCCCATCAAAAACAAAAGGAGTATGAAGAGGAAGGCTTGAGGGCTTGAAAACTTGTCACTTGCATCTTCAGCTCTGACCAAGCTGCAAGACTTATCTTTTTTTTTTTTTTTGGGATAAGTTCTGCAAGACTTATCTATTCTATTCACTTTCTTTTCCCTCTTCAATTGAAATAACAAAAATATAGTGGCACACAGACACAATTGAAAGGGGGAAAAATTAATGTACTGATTCCTCTAAATAAAATAAATTAGTACATTACCAGTAGGTTCCACAAGAGCAAAATCGATACCTTCAGATTACCAGTAATCTCCACAAGAGCAAAATCCATTCTTGAAATGATGAAATCGGTATCCATCACGCACTATAAGTTCCCTTGAGGTAACAAGGGAAATCAGCTTTATTGTCAGGTGACAATCATTGCATACTCGAAGATTCTTCATTACATGGATAGGCATCCAAGTAGGCAAATTAATCAAACCAAATGCCACTGCAAGTTTCTCACTGTGGTAGCCTTGTCCACGAAGTGACCTAATTGCATTTTTGTAGTTTCCTGTATCTTCTATCTTCTTCATCATCTCCTCCAACTTTCTGTAAATATCCTTGATTTGTGGGTGGTTAGTCTCATCTACAGTGAATACATGTACCCTGTTTTCTACCTCTATCCAACTACAACCAGGATTCTTTCGTATTCCTTTCTCTCTCATCAGTTTTCTCACATCTGCAACACTTTCTAACTTGCCAGAATCTAAATATATATTTGCTAGAAGGATGTAACTTCCAGATTCTTCCATATCAAACTCAAGCAAATTCTTTACTGCAACTTCTGCTAATTTAGATTCGCAATGGGTCCGACAAGCACCAAAGAGAGCCCCCCAAATAGCAGCATTTGGCTTAAAAGGCATTCCATCAATCAAATTCTTGGCCTCCTCAAGTAACCCAGCCCGACCAAGCAGATCCACCATACAAGAAAAATGTTCAGATGTTGGAGAGATGCCAAAATCCTCAGTCATTGAATAGAAGTATTGCTTCCCTTCTGTTACAAGCCCTGCATGGCTACAACCTGATAGAACAGATACATAGCTTATATGATCAGGTGAGCATTTCATCTCCAACATATTCTCAAAAATCTCTATTACTTTCCTACCTTGACCATTTTGAGCATATCCAGCCATTATCGCATTCCAAGAAATCACATTTTTTTCATGTATCAAATCAAAGACTTTTTGTGCTTCTTCAATTCGTCCACACCTTGAATACATAGTAACAACACTATTTGCAACTGAAACATTAGAACCAAACCCTAATTTTTCGGCTTGAGATACAATTTGGATACCAAGTTTTAGTATTGCTAGATCAGCACAGGCACTAATTGAAGTTGCAAAAGTGACCCAATCAGGCTTAACTCCTTGCCTTTGCATCAAAGTAAACAATTTGAGACCTTCTTCCCAAAAACCATGTTGAGTATATGTGCCTAACATTGAATTCCAAGTTATGACATTCTGCTCTGGCATTTGATCAAAACATTGTCGAGCTTTTTCAATATCACCAATCTTAGAAAATGCGGTGATCATTGCTGTCCAAGATATTATATCTCTCATTGGCATCAGTTCAAATGCATGATTCGCTTTCTGTACATTTCCACACTTTGTGTACATCGTAACTACAGCGTTTCCTATAGCAACAGAGGAATCCATTCCAGTCTTGATTGAATATCCATGTAGCTGCTCCCCAATTGAAACATACTTTTGACCTGAACAAACCCCAAGAATTGTTGCAAGAGTAAACTCATCCAAGGAAATAGGAGCCTCTCTCATTTGATTAAACAGTTCCAAAGCTTCTTCCTCTAACCCAAAATGTGCAATTCCACTGATTAAAGAAGTCCAAGAGACTGCATTGTGTTCTGTTAAGCCATCAAAGATCCGCCTAGCAAATTCTAAGCATCCACATTTTGCATACATATCAACCAGACCACTACCAACTAGAACATCAATAGTCGGTTCCATTCGAACAATCCGAGCATGCAAATGGGTACCCCATTCAAGATCATATATACTTGTGCAAGCGCTAAGTACGCTGGCATATGTCATGGAATTCGGTCTAACACCTTGACTCAACATCTCAACAAAAGTACTAAGGCTCTGAACCCCAAAGCCATGTTGAGAGAAGATTGACATTATCGTGTTCCAAGACACAGAGTCACGTTCAGGCATCTGGTTGAACAAGTCAAAAGCCCTTCCAACCCCATACAATTTGGAATATCCATAGATCATACTGTTCCAACAAAACAAACTCGGATTTGGGATCCTCAAAAACACTCTCTCAGCATAACTCACTTTTCCAGACTTAATATACATATCCATTATTGAATTCTGAATAGCCATATACACATTGCTTCCAAAATCAAACTTCTCCACAAGACCATGTAATTGTAGAGCCAACTTCATGTATGCAAGACTGCCACAAGCCTTCATTGCACAAGTGAAAGAAAACGGATCATTAACACAATTAGCATCCTGTACCATTGAAACAAACATATTTAAAGTTTTCTCTGGTTGGCCATTACGGAAATAGCCCGACATCATCACAGTCCAAGAAACAGAGTCCCTTTCAGGCATTTCATCAAACACCTTCCCCGCTTCACTCATCCGACCCAAATCAGCAAACCCACTAATCATCGTGTTCCAACTAAAAACATTACGATACTCAATGTTGTTGAAAACCCAACAAGCATCGTCGATGAGATTGCAAGTGGAGTACAAGTGCAAGAGATGGTTTTGAAGGAAAACGGAAGAGTCAAGGCCAGTGGATATAAGCTGTGCATGGAGTTTTTGAGCAATGGGTGTGGACTTGATGGAAGCACAGGCTTTCATGGCCTCGTAGAACTTTTGGGATAGTTCCATATAAGACAATTGTGCTGAGGGGTCGTGGAAGAGAACAAGTTTTGCGGAGAGGTTTTGTTGTTGGGTTGAGACATGGCGTATGAGCATGCGTGAGAGTTGTGGAAGACAATGGTTTAGAGTGAGGAACATTTGGAAGTGAAGGACTGTTGTAGCTTTGAGATCTCATTTGATTGTTAGTTGAGAGTTGAGACAATGTTCATAAGGTGTTTGTTTAGTTTTCTTCTTCTTCTTTTTGAAGTACCCGCCGCGCGGGTATACATTCATAATAACAAAGATAAATCGTTAATATAAAAATATAACAAAAGTTTAAAAAAAATAAATAAATAAAAAAGTTAAGTTTTTTTTAAGTAGATAATTGTTAGTGTACACTGTACACTTGTTGCAAACAAAGTACACATATCCTTGTTTCACACAAAGTATGCACAAGTATTTTTTGAACTCAAAAAAGAACTTGTGTTGTGTGTAATATTGTGGAATGTATATAATAAATATTGCCCTTAAAATAAATAGCAAAGAGTGATGATAGTTACAAATAGCTAAAATCATATTTTCAAAACATCATCTTCTCAAAAAAAAAAAATTTGTTTTCAAAATACTATTTTGTGTTTTCAGCTAGAGTATGTACAAGCTCTTTATAACTTAATGTGTGCAACAATAATAATCAACAAATAAGAAATGGTTACCCATTTAGTTAGAGCATTTGTATTAGCTCATATAAAAATTTATGTCTATTTCAACAAAGAACATATTTCTTTTTCTATTTTACCTTACTACTTTTCAAAAATACACACACATATTATCTATTTTACACTACACATTTCATTAAAATATTGTTTTTTTATCAATTTTTTATTAGTCTTTTTAATTGTCTCTCTTTGTGTATATGAATAAAGAAGTATTAAAAAATAGATTTGCATGTTACAAACCATGTATTTCACAATGGATAAAGTTTAGTTACAAAATTAGTTGTAGCGTTTGACTACAACCTTACACAATATCTTTTTATTGAAAGTAAATTTTGACAAATCAACCATTGAATTACATCTTCTTCTTATATCTTTCATGCTTGCAAAATTTTGAGAAAATTAAAGATCAATAGCTATGTCATCAATAAATTGTTTAAATTGCAAGTTTTTATAGTTTAAAATTATGCATAAAATATAAGCTTATAGATCATATAATAAATAATATCTGATTGACACAAAATTTGATATGTGTATTAAGAGCGTAAAGAACATACAATTCAACGGTTAGATTTTCAAAATATATAATAATTTTTATTTTATTGAAAAAGATTGTAGTCTTAAACTATTACCAATTTTGTAGCTAAACTCTGTTATTTCGCGCATAACAACCATCCAAATTTACACAAATGGACATATATGCATATGAGTGATTTTTGGAGCTAATGTGCAAAATTTATGAGTCATCTGGAAAATTATTAGGTACTCTCAGAGTACCATAAATACGTAATCCTCCCTCTCACAGGAATGGTAGGTCCCACCATAAATTTAATTAGTGAGACCTACCATTCATGTGAGAGGAGAAAGTACGCATTGACACTACTATGAGAGTACATAATTTCTCGAGTCTTCTACGCTATTGGATATCCATAAAACAAATTACCTTATCCAACTGTGTCCCTATGGTACTCTCTTTCTCTCAAATCAATTCGATTATCTGATTTTTCTGTGTCTACTCTAGACTGTCGCAACCTCTCTCTCTCTCTCTCTCTCTCTCTCTCTACGATTGACATTGATTTTCAGCATATTTCCAGGTATTGGCTCTACTTTCATATTAAATTTTTAATTTTTAATTTTTTTTATTATTATTACACATGAACCCGCTGGGTTTTAACCCCACAGCCTCGCCCTCCACCTTAACTTTTCTAAATTTGGTGTGGGCTTTCGATCTAGATGAGTTCTCTGATTGAAATTGTATATGGGTTTTTGTCTTTATTTTTGTTTGAATTGAATCCGTGGTGCTGTTGTGTTGAGACAGTGATGTTGGCTTGTATTAACTATACATATATAAGGTATTGGTTTTATTGTGTGGATTGGTTATTCATCTGCATTTCTTTTTACTTGAATTCTTATAGTTGGTGTAAACCATAATTGGTTTTATTGTGGTAATGATTTGATTTATGAGTTATGATTGGAATTGTACTTGACTTTCACTCAATCCACTTCTATAGACTCTTTTTGTTAATTTTGATGGCTATGTTGTTTTTTGTTGTATATTTGTGTGTTTGGTTTCACTACAGAATTTGTTTTGGTTGTTGGATTTAGTGTTTGTTAATAGAGGCTCATGCTTTTTTGTTCTGAATTGCTCATTTGCTAATAATGCCATTTCGTGTCGAACTTTTGAACTTGAACCGATGAAAGTGTTAGCAATATTACAAAACTCTAACTTGCTTCTGATGAATCAAGTAGTATGCATCACTTTATACTCTGCCTATGCAACTTAAAAAGGTAAAGATGTGCCACATCTAACCTAACTATATTGCTTCTTAGTGCTATGCAAACCTTAGATTTTCTGCGCTCACCCTAGATTTTTTTTTTTTTTTTTTCATATCTTGTTTTCAAATTGTAACTGTAGTCCTGTTCGAGAAGACTGGAATCATTTATGACCCCTCCAAACTTTGCCCATTTGCCACCCCTAGGGGTGGCTTTGTTGGCTGCTGCTTCTTCTGCAGTTCTAGTATTTTTGATAATCTTCTGCAGTTCTAGTACTAGTAGTAAGGTTCAATGCCTACCCGCACTTGCTTATTTCACTTTCTTCTTCCTCTTCCTCTGAGATGATGAACCAAAAAGCAGTGAAATCATTATCACAAACCAAAAATTTTATTTAGTTAATGTAATAAATTAAACACCTTAAACAATTTTAATCCTTAATAACAATAAACAATTAGGGCTTAAAACTGTTTGTTATCTTTGTTGTCCTATGGAAAATTTAATAAATAAAGAAAAAAAAAGGTGAAGAATTAAACTTCATCATAAGTTAAAAAGTTGTCCATATAATGACATAATGTATCCTAAATTTTCACTCAAGCCCTTCAAAAGGGGGGATTGAAATCCTAATTCAAAAGCAAATTATCTTAAATTGTCACTCTTATAAATAGTAGCCCCTATTGATGAAATGATGAGGGTGAGTCTTGCTGAAAATTAAATTTGAATAGGAAATTCTTTGCCTTTTCATGATAGGTATCCCTCAATACTTAGCGACCATTACTAGTTATGAAATTCAATTATTTTTTTCTTTTATAAAAAATTAAAATGGAAAAGCATGATGGATTGTTAACATTTATGCATTTATCAAAACAAGAAATTGTTAACATTTATGCATTACACATGAATGATTTTCTTTGATCTGTTTTGTTGGCCTAGGGACATTAAACTCGTAGCTTAGATTGTATCGTATGCCAACAACTCAACAATTTCTTGTTTCAGACTACACAATGCTAAGATGCATGCCATACACTATTTATATTGTTGAGGTTATCGAATGGTCAATGTGATATTTTTAGTTCTTTTATTTGTATCTATCCACTCTAAACTATAGAAGCAGTGCACCCTAAACCTCAAAATTTTGCAATCAATACTCAAATTTGAGAATATTTTGTGATATCCACCCACCATCCGAATTAGAGTCCAAATTAATGATGAGCTTTGCAAATGCTCTCATAGTTTATGGTGTACATTGTAATTACTCTCATGAAATTGTTAATTTTGACACTAAGTTAGACGTTGGGTGGACATTGCAAAGTAATATTGAATTAGTGTGTTGATTACAAAATTTTAAAGTTTAAGGTGCACATTGCAAATATCCTTTATAGTTTAGGCTGGATGATTGGAATTAACTTAGTTATTTTGTCTCATGTTGCCAATTGCTGGCCATTAACAGGAGTTGTTCTGTAATTCTGTCAATGCCTTATATCTCATTTGCTTTCTTCACATCCAACAAATGATCAAAGTAAATCTTTGGGAATTGAAACTTTGATGCAACCCTCTATGAATTTTGTAGGCCTGGAAAGCGATTTCCACTGTGTAGCCAATGTAGGTGGAGGGTGAATTTCTCTAATATTTGGAATATGGTTCCAGCTTGTTTGACGTGGTTAATTTCGCGTTAGCGTAATAATTGTACTTTTGAAGATATTGTGATATCAGTAGATCTTTTGAGGCTTATATTAGTTGGGACCTTATTTCAGTGGGGTAGAACGGATTTTACACAATGTATTTCCATTTCTGAATTTCTTCTTTCTATTCGTATCTCTTCTTGAGTTACTTGTATTCGTTTTAAGTTCTGAGTGTTCACCATCGTGAACATGATGTCCTTTTTATGAAATAAATCTTTGATTACCTATAAAAAAAATAAAAAATAAAAGGTGGAGGGTGAAGTTGTGGGTTCAAAACCCATTGGGTGCTACTATAACTTACCCATAATAAAAAGAATTTACTTTGTAGATTTTTTGCTTTCATAGATTACCAATGCCTAAGATTTGAAATCTTGGGTGACAATGACTAAACGTACTTCATTGCAAGGAAAAGTGACCAATAGAAAGTCAAAGGATTTCAGTAGTTTGGAATGCCATAACTCATTTCTTGTCTCTGTACTGCTGCCTCAAACCCTTAGCTTTGTCCTGGATCCTCTTTTGTCAATTCTATACTCTCTCTCTCTCTCTCTCTCTCTCTCTCTCTCTCTACTGCATGATTCTCAACCAAAAATTTTAGTTGTAATTCCAAGAATCTTGTCAAGGTACTGGTTTTAATGGGGTAATCAGATGTAACCGCACAAGTTGCAACATTCATTCATTGGTCTGTGAGGATATTGTGGATTGTTGTAATGAATATGCAATGCTGGTGGCTCCCTCATAAACAGTTGTTAACAAGAATTGTTAGCTAGGTTCAATTCTTGTTTTGTTGTGTTGATGTATATAATATGCCTCTTGTTGATTGATTTAATTTATTCATCTTTCAGGCTAGGCCTTAGTATGGGAAATAAACCTGTGAAGCAACAAGAAAGGGAAGAGATACTATTGAAAGTTGTGCCTCCTTTGGATCATGCATATGTTAGATGGCTTGCTCGGGACGTCGAGAGAATTCATGGCTTTACTCCAAAAAACCCTTCTGCTGTGAAGCCACCAGAACATTATATAGAATACATGCGCTTGAATGGATGGTTGGATGTAAACTTGGATGATCCTGATCTGGCCCATTTATTCAAGTAGGTGATTATCTACTTAGTTGAGAATCTGAAAACATAACCAATGCTAGCTATAGTTGGATAGTAAGTACTGGTTGTTTAGGATGTTGTTGAATGGGGTTGAGATAGACCTTAACTTATAAGAAGGTTTTCTGATGGTATGAGCTTTTAAACAGCATATCATATGATTCATATCTCATTGTATCTAATTTGAATTTCACTCGTACAGCAAAATATTTAATAAATGTCTCCCTTTTTTCTTTTCTTTTTATGTGTGTGGTTGGAACACACCAGTGTGTGAGAGAGCATTTTCGTCTGATTATGTAAAACCCATAATAATGCAATATACATAACAATGTAGCTAAAAATATAAAAATAAATAAAAATAATAAAAAATTTAAAAAATAAAAAATAAAACAGCTTCATCTGGCTCTCTATTTTGCTTTAAATTATACACAAGTGTGTTGTAAAGTTTTTTTTTTTTATAATTATTGAGAAAAGTGTGTTATAATTTATTAAGTTAGTTATGCAAAATAGGTAAATAATTTTTTGGTAATCTATTATTATTTCTATTATTATTATTATTATTATTATTTTCATAACGGAATGAGAATGCTCTTACATCCCTTTATAATTAAGGCATAAATGCATTTTTAGTCCATATATTTTGGTTTTTTTCCCATTTTGGTCTCTACATTTTAATTTTACCACTTTTAGTCCATAAACCAATTAACGCGTGTTATTTTCGTCCTTTTCATCAGTCAACAAACAGAAATATCTGACGTGGCTGACAGAGGAATTAAAATATTATAAAAAAATTACTGTAGCACTCATCACCCATGCCACATGGGTTTCCCGCCCCTTTAGAAATTTATTAATCAATTTTAACAAAATAAAAAATGAAAAAACAGAATTAAAAACAATCAAATACATAAATTTAGATTTAATTTATTTTGAACAATAACATGATCACAGATTTAAACATCAACACAAGAACATAAGAGCACAAACCCAGAACCAAACACAAACTCAAATTTAAGAACACAAAGAACACAATAACAAATATAAACTATTTACTCTCAAAATAAATACCACGTCAAATCCAGAAAATCATACAAACCCATCAAGAACACACAAGAGCACAAACCCAAAAAAATCATACAAACCCATAAATCAAACACAGAAAAATCATAAAAGAATATTGTACAAAAAAAGAATCAATCCATATATATACACAAACCAAATTATCCAAAAGAAAAAATAGATTTAAATCCGAAAATTAAATCAATACAATCATTAACAAAATACCCACAAAATTGAACAAACCCAGCTCAATCTCTCAACCATACCAACACAAAGCAAAACATCTTAGCCTCTCTTTAAACCCACCAATGGACCTAGCCGATCCAGACCCAGAAAACCCAGATCTACCCACCACCTGCGACCCAAAAAAACTGAACCAACACCACTGATCTGACCCAGCCACCACGATCTCCACCTCCACCAATCTGGCGCAGCCATCAAACCTAACCAACCCAAGCCTTTCTCTCCACCTCCACTGATCTGGCATAGCCATCAAACCTAACCAACCCGATCTGGGTGTGCGTGTTATTACACATGTTACATGCTCACAAAGCCTCACAACATCGAGCACACAAACATATATACCCAACACTTACCCTCTGTTTTGCCCTTTAACCTCCACATCTCATTTTTGTGGTTCAAACGCCATTCAAGATGCTCTTAGCTTGTAGATCAGAGAGTAGCTTCTGGGTTTGGGAGTAAAGAGATTCGATTTTAGAGAGAATGTTTGTTGATTTTGGGCTTAGGTCGAGAGTCTTGTGAGTGCTGGGTTCTGCGACAGTGTTGGCTAAGTTCCGTGGTGGAACAGGGAGGCTGTGCCTCGTTTTGGATCAAAGAGAGAGAAGCCGAGGTCTAGAGAGAGATGGACTCAGATCAGGTTTTAGGTCTCAAGTGTTCGAAGTGTGTGAGATTTAGTTTGAGTGGTAGAGAGATTGGAGGTGGAGGAAGCTTCGGCCATGGTGGCCATGGAGCTTCGACACAGAGGAGAGGAAAGAAAATGAAAATTAGATAGCATTTTGTGTTCATCTTATATTCAAATCTAGGTTTGTGTTCTTTTTGAAAATGAATCTAGATATAGATTTATGTATTTTTTAAATTTTAATTCTGTTGTTTTTTTTTATTTAGTTAAAATTGATAAATTCTTTATAAAAAAAAAAGATGCTAATGTGATATTTTTAATATTATTTTATTCGTCACTTGGCATTTTTTAACATTATTTTAATAGACACATCAGCATTTACTATGTCAATAGTGCACTCTGTTTGCCACGTAGGATATTTCCGTTAAGTGAGTGATGGTAAGGACCAAAATGAAACGCATTAATTGATTTAAAAACTAAAAATAATAAAATTAAAATATAAAAACTAAAAAAAAAAAAATTAAAATATAGAGACTACAAAGTACATTTACGTTTATAATTAATGATGGTCTAACTTGGACCGGTCCGGAATCAAACTTTTTCCAACATCAATTAATGCCGCAGTGACCCATTCTTTAAATAAGAAACAACCGTTGTTTTAATGTACTAGTAGCGGACTTTTCTTCCTATTTTTTTAGACAATTTGAATCACGTTGGGGACATTTTGAGCACCTCAATTGTCACTTCATCTAAGCATTAAAAAGTTTCATTATCAGCTTTTACTCGCCGCCACTGCCACTTTCGCCCTCCTTTATAATTATACATACGTATTATAAATTATACTTTATTTAAAAAGTGCAGGTTGAATGAAACAAAATTTTCAATTAAATTATACGGGTTTGAAGTACATTTTTTAACCTTGAAATTTGATATTATTTTCAATTTGGTCATTTACTTTTCAAAATTTTTGTTTTGATTATATATATATATATAAAAAGTATTAACCCTACCGTCTATTTCTATTAATAATCTCGTGACGCTTGATGTTATTTGAGTGATGTATCTTAATTAATGAAAGCCGCTTATTTAGCACTTAACGACCATATTATAGATAAAAATGAACGATATGACCAATATAAAAGATCATCAAACATGAAATGTCAAAATAAAAATTTTAAAACCTAAAAGGCCAAAATGAAAATGCCCTCACCATTAAGGATGCAAAGAGTACTTTACTCCAATTTTAAATATGAACAACACAATTCTTTCACATTTCAGGGTATTGTTTTTACTCCTTTCGTCTCAATTTGTTTGTTTTTTATTCTATTTTGAGATGTTTCAAAATATTATCCTATTTTTAAAATTAAAAACCATTAATTTATTAATATTCCTATTATGTCCTTACTTTATTTTTAAAATTATATTTGATAAATTTATTTAAGGATAGTTTTAGAAATTTATATATTTTTATATAGTAGACAAAATAATAAATAATATTCTCTTAAAAAGTTAGATTTTTGAAACAAGATAAAAAAGTTGAGATGGAGAGAATATTTTATTTTTTCTTTACTTTTTTTTGAGAAACTATTTTTTTCTTTACTTAATTATTGCTTTTGTCATCATTTTTCCCTAAATAAATTCAGGCTCAAATGTTGTTTTCTTCTCTTACTAAATGTTAAAAATTTAACATTTAACACACCTATGCTAGTGCTCAGTATCGGGAATCGGGATGAAGAAGAGTAGAAGACTGAGCTCTTGGTAATTCTAAAAATCTACTGGATCTAGATGTATTCGTATTACCAAATTATATATATATATATATAGTAATGAAAAAAAAAAAAAAAAAAAAAAAACCTCTAATTAGTAATTACTAGTTAAATCCGGCCATCTTATTTTCATTTTATAATCAAAGCTTAAAAATAAAACTTAATAGTACTTAATACTACTACTTCATGCATGGATTAGCCACTGAGGAGTGTAGAATCAGTTGCATGACTGTTGGCGAAACCCAAACCTGTCATTCCTCAAATCAAACTCCACGTGAAAATTCTGCATCTGAAAGTTCCCCAATATTATGGATGGCCCACCCACCAATTCTCGCTCGCCGGCAACCCCATCCGTCACCACCGTCAAGCACACCACTCCGCTACTTCCCTTCTCATCTTCCCACGCCATTGCAAATATATTCTCCAACGGCAATGCCATCTCCGCCCCTCCCTTGAAGTGAAACCTCAGCTCTGGAAACGACACCGTTTTCATCTCCTTTGACACGTTGAAACATGGCCTTAACCCCGTCATTGCTTCCACTCCCACCGCCCTCACTTGCTTCTTCACCTGCCTTTTAAACTCCGCCGCTACTAGGTCGAACACTTCACGTGACATGAACGTGAAGGTGGTCCCGGAGTCCACGATGGCCCCACCACTTCCATCAAGTTGCGGTGATAAGTGCCTACATTATAATTATAATAATAGTTAAATAATTAAATTCACTGTTTTTAATAGTTACAATGATCTGAGTTAGCGGTATAAACTTTTTGAACAATTTAGTATTTATCAATTATCAACCTGTAGGGAACCTTGATGCGCTGCCCTCCGACGCTGATATGACGGAGAGCCACGTAGTAGTAAACCGAGAAGGCAGGTTTGTCGGCGAGTTTAGGATTCTTGACAAAGTTAGCGTAGCTTAAGTTCAATCCCTGACTCTTTTTGGAGCTGTTGTCGAGAACTAGCGAGCTGTTTGTTGTGGTTTCGTCGAAATGGTGGGAGAGAAGGCAGTAAGAGAATTTATTAAGGCCCAATTGGCTTGGCAATGATGATAAGCCACGTCCAAATCCAACAATACCGGCGGGTTGGAAAGAAGAGAAAACAGAGCAACCGACAAGGAAGTCACGTACGCTATTGTTAGGAAGGTTGAGGGTTTCGGAGAGAGCAATGCCGCCTGTGGAGCCTGAACCGTAGAGGATGAGATATGGAGGGCAGATCTGAGTGCAGTTATTGGAGCTTTGTTTGCAATCATTGCATTGAGTATTAGAGCGGTGAATCCAAGAGCATTTGGGGTTTAGACAGCCTAGGATCTTGGAGGAGGAGGAGAGCTTGGGAATGAATGGTAGTATTGGAGATTGGTGTGGGTTTGTGGTGGAGCTAGAGAAGGAGCAGTTGTCGCAGCGGTAGTGGTGGGTGCAAGGGAACCAAGTAAAGTCGCTGCCAGTGTCAAGAAGGAAAGGGAGGGTTTGAGAAGGAGTGCCGAAGCTGAGAGAGATGGAATAGGCTCCATAGCTGTGGGAGAAGATTGGGGTTGTTGTGGTTGTGGTGGTTTGTGGATTTTTGAGGTGGTGGGCTCTGGTTAAGGAAGATGAGGCTAAGTAGTTGAGGTTTTGGTAGGGAAGGGGAAGTGGGTATTTGTGGAAATGTGAGATTGGTATGGTGGTGGAGGAGATTAAGGTTAAGAGAGAGAGTAGAGAGAGGAAGCAGAGCAGAGAACAAGAAGAAGAAGAAGCAGCCATGATTGTTTTGGTTATGTGCTGTTTGGCTTTTGAGAGAGAAATTCTAAAGCTGTTTGTTTGGGGATGATAATGGAATGGTACGTACTACGTAGAGTTATTAGTTACAACAATGGAGTGTAAGTGGTTAGGTTAGAGTGATAAATTTGTAGCTGTGAGGTTTTTAAGTGATTCAACTGTCCCTTTACAATTTGCAATGCATGTGTCTAAATCTAGATCTGGATTTCATGTGCAATATAGATAGGGTCAATCAATGTTAACAAGGGGAGGGCCCGAGTGCTTAGACATTTTAAGGTTTCTGATAGTTATACAAGCTACAACTTTCACTTTTCCAAGTTCCAAGTAAGTTGACAACAAGCACAAGCAGTAGTAACTTGTAACTTGTAACTTTCTCAGGGAATTTTGAGCTTCAATGCTTTAACCGTTTAACATCACTTTTTCAATTGATCTTAATCAATTTTAATTTACAACAATTTCATATTAAATTCTAAATGGCAAGTTGTTATTAGTTATAATATGCGTCCAACATTGACATCATTTTTTTTAACTACCATTAACATCTTGCTACCTATGATCTGTAGTGAAATTATTATGAAAATGTGTTAAACATAGTAGAATTACTCAATTTATTAAATTATATTATAAAATTTGTAGTAGTTTTAACATGTTATTTTTAAAAATCATTATCATTAATCATTAAATAATGACTATATTAGATTCTCATAAATTATCAATAACTTAAATAGATAGTAAAATGATGCTAATTAATATTGGGAAAAAAATTTATTAGACACTCCTATAATACAATGACACATTAAAATTCAAACAACTAAATTTTCAATAAATTGTAAAAAATTTAAGAGTTTTATAATGAAATTATGTTACAAACTTTAAAAGATCTTATTTAAAAATAAAAAAGAAGAAACTAGAGACATTTTTTTCACAGCAAATTTCATAATTGCTAAAATGAGTTAACTATTAGTGGTCGAGACAATTAACATGCTCATACCCAACATTTTTTTTTTTTCCATTACACAGCGTTAAACCTTTAGCAATTGTGAAATTTATTATAATAAAAAATAAGTTGCATCCGTAGCATTATTAGAAAAGAAAAAAAAGCACCTATAATTTTCTTCTTCATTTATTATTGGTGCGACTTAGTGGCACACAGACCATAAAATGTTTGTGGGTGAGAGAGAGAGAGGGAGGATGTACTTAGAAATTAGAATCTTAGATTAGGCACATGGATAGCCTTTTTTTTCTTTTTCGTTTTTGATAATGGGCACATGGATAGCCTGTACTCACTACTCATGAAATGTCACTTTTTAATGGAGGCTACAAATTTTTTTTTTTTTTTTTTTAAATATTCTATCTTCTTCTTGATTAAAGTTAAAATTTTCAAGACTTGGCTCGTTAAAGAAAATAGGCTGATTACCCAAAAAAAAAGATGTCCAGAAACAATGATATAGTCTCTATAAAAAAAACCTAACCCTTAAAAGGGCAGTCATATATTTTTTAAAATGTTAAAGTAAGAGCAATGTTACGCCACTGATCTAAGTAATCTTGCATGTTTAATAAAATCCAATAGACAAAGTATCACAAAAATTAGGAATAGATTGCAAATATATATATATATATATTTTTTATACAAGATAAAATTTTTACTCTAAGCTAAATTAAGTGTATATGTATGTAAAACTTATTCTTAGATATTATAATCTCCGGCCCTTATCCCCCTACTACACAAGAACTTAAACTATTACTCAAGTTGAAATATCCACACTAGGATCGAGTAGTGATCAACACTTTATGTTGTGTTTTGAATAGAGAATTTTAGCTAAGTTTGGTGCATAATAGAATTTAAATTTGTATCAATTAAAATTATCTATTTGGTCAATAAGGAAGTTTAGACATGAGTTGAGAGCTTAAAATCCTATTACAAATTTTACATATTGAGCTATTTCCAAAACTCCCCCAATCTTCAAAAACAAAAACAAAATCAGTAAAATCGATCTAGTCTCATGCTCTACCCAATCTCCAATAACTTAAGCTTATCAAACCACCATAGCAGATATGTTTCAATCCAACTCAGCTTGCAAATCATCTCCATCCTCTCCCTATTTTCCAAACTCATAATCAAACAATCTACAGTGATTTCACATTTACATTGCCATGGCCCATGTTAGGTTCACCTTTTCCATCTTTAGTCGCCATCTATTGTCCTTCCCAAGGAAAATTGTCGTATTCTCTAGTGTCATCGAGTCCAACATCTCCATAATGAGATTGTACACACTTCTACGATAACAAGAAGTATCAAATCATCATCAATCATATTGAGCACGAGTGCATTATTAGAGCATTCTTATCAAGGTTTGCAAAAATTTTAGCATTTATTATCTTAAATTTCAATTTTATAACATATAACACTCCACTTTACAACATCCATTCCATCAAAACTTTTATTTTTTTTAACATTCTATTTAAATATTCTTTCTTTATCATTTTTTTTTCCTTCTCTCTCCTCTATCTCTCTCTTTCTCAATCCAATTATTCTCAGCACCGCCGGCCACCGCATCCACCCACGCATACCACAACCACCACATCCATCCACCATCGCCGCCACCAGCCACCAGCCAGATCCACCGCAACCACAAACAACAGCAAAGAAAAAAAAAAAAAAACCTCCACATCCACATCCACCGTTGGACCAAAAAAAAATCAACAGCAATCGGATCAAATCACCACCAACCACATCAAGAAAAAAAGGAAAAAAATCCACAAACCACGGCCAAATCAGACCACAGCCCATAGCCAAAAAAAACCCACAAACCAAATCAACCAAATCAGACCACGACTCCTTCGATCCACGCTCCAACCTGTGCTCCATGGTTGACCACCAAGCTCCATCGCACGATCAGAGCCCAATCGGACCCAAGAAGAACCACGCAAGAAAAAAAGAAAGAAAGAAGAAATCTCCATCGCTACCACCGGACCACAGCCATCGGACCCACGATCCATGACCACAATCACCGGATCACAGCCATGCGCATCTCACAATCGCCGGAGCACAATCATCGGTGGAGCCCACTTATCGGCGAACCACATCGGTGAAGCACGGAGAGAGAAGAGAGAAGAAAGAAGTGAGAGAGGAAAGAGAAAGATAAAGCAGAGAGAGAGCGTTGAGTGAATAAAAAAAAATCGCCTTGGCTTGATACTCTGGCCTGGGTTTCGTCGGAGAGGGAGGCATCGAGTAGAGGGAGAGAGAGAGCAGAGAAACAGAAAATGGTGAGAGGGAGAGAGAGAAGGAAATAAAGTGTGAATAAAAAAATAATATAAATTTTACAATTGATGAACAGTGCGGTTTCAAATATGAAACCGCATTGTTCATCAATGCCAAAAATTTTGGCATTTAAAACTCTTGATGGAGCAAGCTTTCAGGTCAAAAATGCTAAAAAAAAGCATCTTTTAGCATTTAAAACCCTTAATGAGAATGCTCTTAGTGGTTGTGTTATATTTGATAGGATTCTAAATAATGGGAAGTAATTAAATTTTTTGTGGATTTAATTTATTAATCCAAACCCATTGTTAATGTCGCTCAAAATTTCAAATCACTCTAGTCAGTTCAATTTTCATGATCAAATTAAAAAAAAAATAACATGCATAAAAAGGGAGGAAAAAAGTTTAGTTGCATTTTTTGTAGCACATTGCTTGTGCAATGATATGCTTGAAAATAAATCAAGTTGTTTATAAATAACTCAAGTTTTGCTCGGGAAAAAAAAAATTTATCTCAGTTTATTTAGCAAGCAAGTCAAGGTCCAGCCTAAATTTAGGCTCGATTATTGAACAAGCCAAGTTCAAAAATAATAATATGTTAGTGAACAAGTTCGTGAATACGAGGACTTAATTTAACTGTATATAATATTATATTTTTATACGTATATTTGTCCAAAAATATATTTATGTAAACTTGAATTTGAATTGTATAAGTTTGTTAATAGTTTCAAATGATATTAAATTGTTATTTATAATTTATTGATAATATAAACCGTCAATTCATAATAAAAATTCAAAGATTTGTGAACAAGTAAAACATTTTAGTGATGATTTTATTATATATAGAAAAATAATAAATTTATCAAATAGCCAGTAAACAAGTTCATGCTTACTCGACAAGAAAATGAACCAAATAAAATTAAATGAATAAACTTAAACTTTTATTACTTACTTTGAGCTAAACCTTTCATTCTTTTATTTATAATTATTTTTTGAAATTTATATTTTAAATGGCTAAGTGATGGACAAGTGTCCCAAACCAATGAAAGAAACAAGAATGAACTTTGTATTAGATCCACACTTCTGACATTGAGCGTGCGTTTGGATTGTGTTTATAAATAAAAATTATTTCACTATTCAGTTTATTTTTGCTACTATTTATGCGCCCCACTGCATTTTTTAGTACTATTCATGAGCTCCATTGTACTATTTCAACTAACTTTTATCTTTATTTACAGTACTTTCAGCAATAATTTTTCAGTTTCAGTAAAATAAGCGGTATCCAAACAAATCCTGAAGTATTAGAAATTTGTTCCACCCATTCAAATGAGTGTCGCTTGTTACTCTCTCGAGTTCAGGGAAAAGTAGCAATTCATATTTAGACTATTTAGCAGCATCTGTAATACAATGAATTAATGTTTTGACAAATTTTTTCATTTTCCATAAAAGTGATGTTAAAATTTTTTTAAAATAGATTGTTAACCAATGCCTAAAGACACTCGTTAGCATTTTTCATTAAAAATAAGTTAGTGAGGACAAAAAGGACATAATAAAAGCATCCGTTGGAATCTTGGATATGTAATACACGCAGGTGAGCATTGCTTTTATGTTAAGGAAAAGTTAACCGAGACTCTAAAAATATTGGTTTAGTAAATATTTTAAAAAAATTTTAATGGAAAAAAAAAAAGGTCCAGCTCCCCTCCTGTTTAAACCCTCCATTTTTCTCCAGTTTTTATTTTGATGAATGACACCTGGCAAGCAAATGATCGAACGGCTAAAAAATAAAAGCAAGTCAATCCCATCTTCTTTACCACTTTCCTACTCTTTTTTTCTGCAAAATCACCTAAGTATGAGAGAAGCCCCTCAAAGCGCACCATCGTCACAAATTCTAATGAGCTTCTTTTCAACGAGCTAGTGTAAGTGTTCATTTATGTTTTCCTCTTTTGAAAGCCCCCCAAAAGAATTATGCTATGAAAAGGCTTTATTGTTTCCTAGTAAGTGCTAAATTGAAATCAATTTCTCCAAGATCCATTTCTCTGTTTTCTTCCTTCTTCTCATTGTAAGCATTAGAACACAGAGGCCCTTTGTATAGAATTTTATATATATATATAAATATATATTTAAATTGAAAGTAGTGGGCTTTTGGGATTTGCAAGTGACTGGCAGGTCGAGGTCAACGGGGTTGGCTCTTGGCATTGGGTTTCATTGTGCCGTTACCACCTTATATAGTTACCAACTTTTCTTCATCCTCCCTCTCTCTCTCAGTGTGTGCAATGAGATTTGAAAATTCTCATTTATGGCATTGGTGACCTTAAATTGCACAATTGATTGAGTCTATTCGTGATTATTTTTTGGGGATGTGCTGGTACAGACTTTGTGATGGGATGGACTTTTCTCATGCTCTGGCGGTGATGTTGCGAGAAGAGGACTTGCCTTTTTAAAACTATTGGGTTCCTCTCATACTGTTGGTGATGTTGCGGAAAAAAGAGGAGGATAGATTAGAGACAAAAAAGATGAGAATGAGTTGCTTTTATTTTTAACCGTTGGATCATTTGCTTGCCAAGTGTCATTCATCAAAATAAAAACTAGAGAAAAATGGAGGGATTTAAACGGGAGGGGAGCCGGACCAAAAAAAAAAAAATAGTTACTTGTTTTGAAATCTTTTTATATTTTCAATAAAAGTGGGTTTCAGTTAACTCAACTGGTAAAGTCTTTAATGATTGAATAAGAGATCTGAGATTCAATCCCCGCCTACACCAAAAACCGATTGGTGTCTTGGTCTGATGATAAAGAGCATCATCAAGAGCGGACGCTATAGTTTGAAATTCTCTCCAAAAAAAAAAAAAGTTTATTAACAATTATTTTAAGAGGATTCGCTAACATGACTCTTTATATTATAACTAATATATAATAGCACAAAACATAAACAAAACATTGAACAAAAACAGATCAGGATTAAAGTTAGCCTTGAAAATAAACTTTAAAAAGGCATCAACTTTCAGTTTTTTTATAAATATTTTTCTATCTAATTTCATTCATTTTCTAAAATCAATATATATATATATATATATATATATATATGTTTCACAAGTGTGTAGTAGCCCATATTCGTGGTCAGGACACAGACCGCAGGAAAGCCCAGCCCACGAGAGATAAATGCAACGGCGCCCTAATAAAGTGGCGCCTAAAGTAGTGAGAGTGGAAAGTGCTGACTACTGGCTAGTGCTTTCTGGTTGGTGGGACGGTACTTTTGTCTATTGCTATTTCCAATTACGCGCCAAATACTCGCCACTTAATTTTCCTTAACAATAGGCGGGCATCGCCGATTCGAACGAAGTTGGAATCACATCCACCTTATTTTATTTTATTTTTTATGGACCTAATTTTATTTTTGTCGTCAACCAAGTGCTTATTATTCTTCACATCTCCTCAAGTGCTCAAAAAACTCTTAACTCACACTCATACCTATCTGCACCCTAATCTCTTGGCAAAACTAGTATGTTTTTTTAATGCCAAAGCCAGCGCATGATATTTATTAGTCTTTAGTCATTTTTAGCTTAGTCAGGCATGACTTTTTTTTCTTTTTGGAACTAAATCTTAGATTTTGATTCCAATAAGCTTATTTGGTAAAATTTATCGTTGTTGAATAAATTATTTGGATTTCAAATTCTCTTACACCAAAATCAATTGGTATTTTAATCCAATGATAAAGAACAAACATCATAAAACGGACACCATTAATTCAAATCATATCATGTTTATTAAAAAAAAATACATATATATACACACATAAGTTTAATACAAGCTATTTTAATTTATCAACTTTAATTTATATTACTATTGAACAATTTCATTAGATAATGAAACTTAGGTTTATTTATTTATTTTTTATAAACATGATATGATTTGAATTGATGACGTCCGCTTCATAATGATTGCATTTTATGATTAGATCAAATTACCAATTACTCTTCATAAGAATCTAAGGCCATATATAAAAAAAAGAGACCCCTAACATATAATATATTAAATCTATTTGTCTTATAGTTATAGTATAACAATAAATAATTTGTAGTAAAAAAGTAATTCTCTTACTTAGAATTAAAAATAATAATAAAATAAGACATCTTCAATTGGCCTATAAAATGTTTTATTTATCTGTCTTGCGATGTAAAATTTTTAATTAAGCCCAAAATTTTGACAAATTGAAATTATTTGTAAAATATTATACTCTTTTCAAATATTCAAAATTTTATTTTATTTACAGTAGTTTAAGATTGTACAAATTTTCAATCCCCCACATATTTTACTCTTCCTTTCTTTCTCTATCAAAATTAAAGTTAGAATAATATTTTTTTTAACAAATTCATTACTGAAATTCATTATTCAATAATTGAAGTTCAACATTGCCAAGAGAGACATTAAACATCTAAAATATGATATTTATTATAATACCGATTGTTTCAAAACTTTAGAATTAAGAGTTTAAAAATATGCTTTTATCAATATATGAAAATAGTCCAATCAATGTATTAAATTATATAAAAATGTTGAATTATATTAATAATACATTTTACATTTGTGTCTAGCTCTAAAATCTGTTAAGTTGGCCTAGACTAGGTCCTATTTTTGCAGACCGTGAATTCAAGCAAGGTTTGAAAATAATCTATTTGAAGTTGAATTGAGATATTTAATAGAAATGACACCATTTAGAAAATACTATGGTTCAAAATTTTATATTTTATATTTAAGGTACTCTACACATACGAAAAAACTTCATAACAATGTGGTCATATTTTGCATGAAATACATTTAAAATGCCAATATCAATGTTAATATTTCATGATTTTGGCACGATCATATTAGTATTAGTATAAAGAAACCAATTTTATAAAGACTAGAATTGTAAAAAAAAAAAAAAAATTAAATTAATGACTTTGCAAAGAAATGTTGAATGAGTACTTCCATTGAGATATTGGAAGAAACTAATGATTATTTTATAAAATACCTGATTTTGATGATTGTCGTAGGCTAGTTTGGTATCTGAATACAAGTTATTTTAATTTATCAACTTAAACATATATTCTCTAAAACAAGAAAAACATAAAAATATATTACTATTAAACAATTTCATACATTGCGTGATCAATTAGTTTTTTTTTGTTTTTGTCTTAATAAAAAAGTTGATATATAAAATTGAATTAATAATCTCGATTTAATTCAAAATTGATATTTGATGGTTGGCTTTACTAACAATTTAATATAAATTATACCTGTAGCGTAACGAACTGGTACACAGGGCCCAATAAGTCCACTGCAATATGTATTTGTAGAGAGTGGGCTTAAGAATTAGATTCGAATGATGAGGGCTTCGTTTTTCCTATTCCCAAAGACAAACTAAGAAACAGTTTTAGAAGGCCCAAAGCACACCAGAATATCATGGAATAATTCTATTTTATATAGGTCCAAGGAGGAACCTTTTTATCGTGTTGTTCATGTTACAAATATTCTTTTTTCCTTTTGTTTTTCTCTCTCTTTTCTTTCTCAAAAAATCCGTCCCTCCTCAATGGAGGAGGAATGGCATTATATAATCATATTCTAAGCATCCTACCCTTACACTTGTCATTCATCTAAGGTGCCCCTTGATACTTATCCCACCAGATCTTTCCTTTGGCCTCCCTGTGAGAGGTCATAGTCCTGGTAGCACTGTTCAGAGGTCTTCTCCACATAAATGCGGCCAGAAAAGTAGTTGCAGGGCATTTAATGGGGTGGTAACAGCTTTTCTACAGATATTTTCGGGGATATTTTCCCTCCCAGTAAGCTCACCAAGTTTATCTCTGTCATAGGGGATTTCAGGGAGATTACTTTGGCCACTGGGATTCTTCCTTGAACTGAAAGCCTTACATCCGAGGACTATACTCTCCTCGGACGGAATCGCCGGTCCTATGTACGAAACTTTCGAAAGTTGAATGCTTTGATAGCTACCACATTGCTCGGCCCATGAGATTCTCGGACCAAGCCCACGGCCCAAGATGTGAGAACCTTGGTTATTTGTCCCCACAATACCAATCAAGTTACACCTAATCTAATCAGTTGTTAATATTATACTATCATTTAATATTTTTTTTATTTAATTAATATCTTTAAAAATGTCATGATTGAATTCTTTAGTGTCTTTTTTTTTTTTTTGATAAAATATATGAATCAAATTTCGTAAATGATATTTATAAGTAGAAAAGAGTAAAAAAATACAATAAATTCAACCGTTTAAATAATTATTTTTGGCATAATTATTGCGTAGGAGTGCCCAAAATCGAAATAAGAAACGACCACATTGCCCCACCGAAGCGGTTAAGACATAGACTCGAAATGTTTTTTTTTTTCCTTTCTTTAATGTAATAAAAATAAAAAAAGAAAGGAAAAAAACAAAAATAGTATTATAATGCGTGAAATTTTTATAAGTGCTTCCCTCCACATCTATATCCGAACTAAATTCCCTCCTTGTTTCTGTCCTTTGTTTCCCTCGTTTTCTGCTCTCTTTTCTCTCTCCCGCTTTTTTATTTTCTTTCATTCCAAACACCTTCTCTCTCAGATCCCCACCCACTCTTCCTCTCCTTTCCCTCCAATTCCTTTCATTTTCGCTTTCCCTCTCAATTCCCTCCAACTCTCCACAACTCACGAGCTAATTGTTTTTTTTTTTTTTTTTTTCTCTTTCTTACAAAACCCTCAAACCCCATAGCCCCGACTCGGCTCGATCGATCTTGAACCGGGCTCTCGATGTCGGGTCTGCAAGCTCCGAACCGGTCGCCGCAGCCACAGATGGGTCAGATCATGCAGCAGCCGCTGAGGAGGCAGCTTCCGTTCTCGTCTTTGAAGCCGCCGTTCGCTGCTCCAGCTGACTATCACCGCTTCTCTGATCCTCGCCGCGGTGGTGCTGCCGATCACGATGTTGAGGCCGAGGCCATCGTCGTTAAGCCTCTCGTGAGTTTTTCCCGATTGTATTAAAAAGATGGAATTTTTATATAAAAAAATTTGTAGTGTATTTTTTAGTAGTTTGTGAATGGAGAAGAGAATTATGTTAGGATCTGGTTGTTTTGTGAATGAGATGAGTTATTGAGGTTCGGATTTGTTGAAATTAGTGTTTTGAAAATTCTGAGTTAGTTATTGGTGTTGGGAATTGTCGAATTTGTGGAACAAAAATTGGTACTTTGATTTACTAGTATGGGCTCTTGTTCTTTACATTTATGAATTTCAGCTTGAGGTGATAGTTTTTGTGTTATTTTAAGAGTTCAAGGACTAGGTGAATTAGTAAAAATGGAGTCTTGTTAGGTGGGCATTTGTTTAATTGTGTGGTTGACCATGTGTATTTCATCATTGTTGTGTTTCTTAAACTTTCTTGTTACTTGTACAACATGAAACTATGATTCTGATTGTGATCAATGACGCATTAGTTGCCAAATGCTCTTTGTGTCTCGAAGATGTTTGAGTCTTGCATGAGAGAATGGATTTATTTTGACTAACACTTAATTTACTGATCTGTTTGTGTTGCTATTTATGCATGACTGCCTGCTTTATTTTTTACTAACAAGTTTCTCATTCAAATTATTGTCTTCTTTGGTGCTTGTTGGGGTAGCAATGAGTTGAGGTTTTTGGTTGAATTTCAGCTATGGACTATGGTGTGTTAGAGCATCTCCTTATGTTGCTTTCTTATATGTGGACTATAGTGAAGGGTAAAATTTTAACATCAGATAATTTGAAGCAAAAGGGGAATCATTATTAGGGATTGGTTTAGTATGTGTAAATCAAAGAGTGCTGGTAATCCAACTTAAATCCCAGCTTGTGGGAACTCAATTTGAGTGGGAACACGCTACTTTGCCCTCGCCTGCTTTAGTATGTGTAAATCAAAGAGTACTGATGCTAAATGCTGATTCTTGTGTGATTGTCATTGTAGCCATTTTAATGTTTAGAAAACATATCATTGGTTGTGCTGGAAATGGATGTAATGGGTGCTTCCAATTTTGAGACTTGTTTGATTGACATATACCAATCAAATTCAATGTGATAGGCTTGTCAGTTGTGACACCAAAAGCTAGGCCAAGCAAAGAAGTTTTTGTCTGCAACATTGTTGTGTCTGAGATGGGTTTGTAAGTTAGTGCAAAGCATTGATTAGAGGAAAGAAGAATTTTCTGTCACCCCTAGAGAAATCATCCTGCAATACATGAGAATCATCCTTTAAACATCTTATACTTTATTTTAGACATGGGTGCCTGTTGATAAAATTACAGCCAGAGCTCTCACATAAAGGGGCTTTTTATTGGGTCTTACATATTCAAGTATGTGGGCCACACACCTCCAAAGTTCCCTCAATATCAATACCCCTATTATTTAAAAGCCCATTCAAGATCCAATCTTATTGCAACTCATATTTTATTGTAAAAATGATCTCAACCAAATAAATTACAGAAATATATCTTACATCTTCTAAAGGAAATCAATGTAATCTGTTATTACCCTCTTTATTAAAAAAAAACTTATTGATGTATTCCTTGAAAGCCTATTTAAAAGGCTCTAATAAACATAGAAGACATAATTTTGAGTAACACAATTTTATGTTGGAATTTTTCAATTGTTTGGTTCTGATTTCTAAGTTTTTCTACTTGGTGCTGATTCTTAAGTTTTTCTACTTGGTGGTGATTCCTAAGTTTTTCTGCTTGGAGCTCATTCCAAGCAAACCCTTAGTGTTTATTCTTAGGGCATATCTGTGTTTTTGGCCTATAAACAAATTATGCTAGGTTAATATCATGTTTTTTTTCCTCACACCTGACTCTTGCATTTAGCATGCAAAATGCTGTTGCTTCTTGCCTCACTTGAAATGTTCTTTACCCACACATTAGGTGGATGTATCATGCAGTTTGAGGCTCTGAAGGATTGACACTAATGGAATCTGATGTATTACAATTTTGGTTGTGGTCTCATGGGCTATATGTCATAGGGTAGAATCTATTGCGTTGATTCTCATTCTCACTGGAGTTCTTGGGTTTGGAATGAGCAAATAAGAGGTCCCACTATAATTCCAGTGTGTTTTCTGATAAGTGTGAGAGTTGATTGTTGAATGAGCACATTTATTTTTACAGAGTTCAAGATGCCTGGTTGGTTGGGTTCCCTTTTCTGCATGAAGTATTAGAGGTCATTCTATGTGGAAACACTATACTTGTGTCTGTTAACTAATCATGCAATGTTTACCGCATTTCCTTGTTTCCATTATTTTATTATATAAGTTACTTATCAACAAAATTATTTTACTATGAGTTTGCTAGTTAGAAAATTAAGATATTTAAGGAGTTTTCCATTGAGCAATCTTAGAAGTTTAATACATTTTTAATCTTTAATGTATGTTTATAATCTAGAATGATGAGATTCTTACAACGCAATGATCTTTCTGTTGACAAACGTGGCTATCTTCATTGTTGCCACTTTTGTTTTGGGTTTCATTTTTGAG
This sequence comes from Notholithocarpus densiflorus, assembly GCA_030021035.2. Lineage (NCBI taxonomy): Eukaryota > Viridiplantae > Streptophyta > Magnoliopsida > Fagales > Fagaceae > Notholithocarpus > Notholithocarpus densiflorus. The sequence goes on from JARYZH020000121.1 coordinate 871,443, forward strand.
ATATCTTACCCTTTTAAATGATGTTTTTAGCGAATCTTCTCAGTTGATAGGTTAAGAAATGGCTAATTTCTTTCTAGTTGTATAGTCCAACCTCTTGAAAATTAGGCTGGTTGTGAATTTGTTGATTTTTGCCACTCAGCATGTATGTTTTATGAGCATTCTTTCATCTTGAATGGAGCGTAGAATTCTTGCTTTCAATTGAATTGTGATGAAATATATTTGCCCATGTTTCTAATTGTGTTTTGGAAAAACTAAATGGTTTTTATCAGCAATTAAAGCGGAAGAGTGAGACAGCAGATTATGAAGCTGACTCTAGTGATAGAACAACTGTTCCTGGATTCACTGAAGTAATTAATAGTTCCCTACAGACACCTGTATCAGTAAAAGGGGGAAAGGCAAACAAAACATCAAGGCTTACAAAGTGCAATAAGTCTGGACCTCAAACTCCAGTTTCAAATGTTGGTGAGTACTAAAATCCCATATTTATATTTCTGCATATCGAATGTTAAGTAGGACCAGAAGGTGCTAGTAAGAATTCTCTCAATTAGCATAAACTATTCTGTTTCCTTCTGTCTCCATTGGTCCTAGCAGAGAGCATTAGATACATTCACTGAATAACTTTCTGTAAAATTTGGCAGGTTCTCCTTCTGGCAATAATCTCACTCCAGCTGGTCCTTGTCGTTATGATAGCTCTCTTGGTAACAGAATAACTACTTATTCCTTTGTTGATTATGTTATATTTTATTTTACATTATTTTTAAACTAAGCATGGTTAACATTGTTATAGGCTCTGTTTGTGGAACAGAGCAAGTGCATGTTTAAGAGTGACAACAAAGTCTATGATTCTCATTCAGGTCTCTTGACAAAGAAGTTCATCAATCTGATCAAACATGCTGAAGATGGTATTCTTGATCTAAATAAGGCTGCCGAAACTTTAGAGGTGACTATTTTTCTCTCTGGTTCAACACATCAATTGTTGTAAAGTTCTATTAGTGGAAGATTTCTGCTACAGGTTCAAAAGAGGAGGATATATGACATAACAAATGTCCTGGAAGGAATTGGTCTCATAGAGAAGAAGCTCAAAAACAGAATTCAGTGGAAGTATGGAAAATTTCCCTACTTTTTAAAATTTTATTTTTGTTATTTTAAATTTTGAGTGTATTCTCTACTGCACACGAAGAGTTACTCAATTTGATTGATTGATTGATTAGGGGACTTGATGTCTCAAGGCCAGGAGAGGTTGATGAAAACTATTCCAGTTTACAGGTATGCAAAATAGAGAAATTGTTTCTTGCCTTGCAAGTATTACAGTTGCTCAGGCACTGCATGACTCTTTGAAGAGTATGTGTGTGCATGAGGGTTCTTAATCTTGTTGTTTTTTATTTGATTTATTGTTTCTTTTGAGAGTATGAATTTCCAACTCTTCTTGGTTGATTTGATATAGTGAAGCAACTGTGATCTATATAAATATAAACTCAAAAATGCCTTGTATGCCAATCATTTGGAATTGGCATGCCACACCTAGTGCCATAACCCATTGAAAAAAAAAAAAAATCATTGGCCATGGTGTTTGCATGCACCAGTTCAATCCACATTCTTTCCAGAATATTGTCCTTGTGGCAACTTTAGTATGAATCCTGAAAATGAGTGGAAAGGTGAAGTTGGCCTTCAGTGTTGAATAAGGCTTCTGACTTGAGTTTAGTATCTCTGCATCACCATGTAAATAACATTGAGATGATGATCAAATACAGTTTGTCTACCATGTGCATAAATAATGAACTAATGATTACATATTTTTGAAGGTGAAGATATCTTTACTTATATTTAAAAAGGCCTTATTATCTTTCTTTTAATCTGTAGGCAGAAATTGAAAACCTTTCCATTCAAGAGCACAGATTAGATGATCAAATAAGGTTATGTAGCTATGCTTTCTTAATTATGATCTGTTTTATTTTATTAATAACTTATTACTATTATTTTTTTGCTTTCATTGGTGTGCTGAGGCTTCTCATCTGTTGCAGAGAAATGCAAGAACAATTGAGGGACCTGAGTGAAAATGAGAACAATCAAAAGTAATTTTTTTCTCCTTTACCTCCACCAAAAATCCATTCACTTTGTGATGTAATTTCACTTTTTTGGGTCCCTAATTGGCAATCATTTAACTGTCATGCTTATCTAACCTTTGCGCTGTGTTAGATGGCTTTTTGTCACTGAAGAAGACATCAAGGGCTTACCCTGCTTCCAGGTTTGTTTTTTACTAATGTTATTGTATATTCTTGTTGTTTGTTCACCTTGTGTTTTCCTAAAATAAGCTGTTATCTAAATATATATAGTAATTGCTTCTACCAGAATGAAACATTAATTGCAATTAAAGCTCCTCATGGCACCACTCTGGAAGTCCCGGATCCTGATGAGGTAATTGAAGAGCAGAGAAGATTGACACAGGAAGTTCATTTTGTGTTTTTACTTGCAAAATTCTCAATGCAACTTTTTTCTAATTTGTACCAGGCTGTTGACTATCCCCAAAGGAGGTACAGGGTAGTCCTAAGAAGCACAATGGGTCCTATAGATGTTTACCTTGTCAGGTATTGTTCCTTATACTTGGTTACGAGGCCATTGCATTTTCTTTAGTCATTACTGTCTTCCTTGCTCTCCCAATCCTAGTGGAAGTAGCGATAATTAAATATTTGAGAATTCATATAATCTGACATTTTTTCTCTCCATTTCTTACCATCCATCATTCTAGTCAATTTGAAGAGAAATTTGAGGAGATTGAGGCACCTTCAGACTTCCTGCCTAGTTCAGGGCTTAATGAGAACCCATCAACGGCAGTGGTCACTGAGGAGAGCAGAGGAAAGGAGATTGAAATGCAGGGACAAGATGCTGAGAGACTCTGCTCAGATCTTAATGCCTCGCAGGACTTCGTGAGTGGAATTATGAAGATTGTTCCATCAGATGTTGATGTAAGTCTGGTTCTTGATTTCTATGGGTATAATAGCTTTTTGGAAGATACAATCTGCTATAAACATTTTTTATTGGTTCTCTGGACCTCCAAAAAATGATTGAGCAGAAGCAACAAATTCTGATTTCTCAAATACCTATTTAGAATAAGATGACATTAAATTACTGAAGAATGGATTGGTTTCTGATTACAAAGTGCCTTCTTTTTGGTTGATTCTGCTCGCTGTTTAAATATGTTATAATAATAACTTCATAATTCACAAAAATCAGATTCCACTACCAAATTGTTGTTCAAGTCATGTTGAGTTTTCTTTTTTATTTTTTTATTTTTTTTTAAGAAAGGAATATTTACAATTTTTTTTTTTGGCTATTCAGAGTGATGCAGATTACTGGCTTTTATCAGATGCTGATGTTAGCATCACAGATATGTGGAGAACAGAACGTATCCTCCCAACCAGATGCTCACCCCTCCCCTTTTTTGTTTTTGTTTTTTATTTTTGTCATTTGCCCTGTCTTAATATCTTGACAGTAAGTACTGAATTCCTTGATTCTTGACAATAGCTGGGGTAGAATGGAACGACTTGAGTACACTTCATGAAGATTATGCCATGGCTAATATTGGCATACCACAGCCCGAGACTCCACCATCGAATGCAACTGAAGGGCCTCCTGCTAACTCTACCAGAAGTTGAGACCTTGGAAAGTGTATGTTGATGAATCAAATTGTGGATACAAGGACTTTAATGTGATGAGAACCTATGATGTCCAACCATTCTCATTTGTTTAAAACCCTGGAGGTTGGAATGAAGGTCCCCAGGAGATGCCTGCAGGAGGTTCCCAGAAAAAGTGCAAGGAACTATTGGATGGGAAGATGGAGGTAGCAGGTTCATTGTACAGATAAATAACATACTTGATCTGTCATTTTGTAGTAAATAAAAAAAAGAAGAGAAAAGATAGTACCATTACTTGTTGGGTACACCCTTGTATATTATTACAATTCTTGGCTTTACTGTATTGACTAGCTTAACCTCTAGGTTGACTTGGCAAGTAATGAAGAGATATGTTTCATATGATTAGAAGTCAAGAAGAATAAAGGAAAAATGGGATCAATCATTTGCTACTTTCATTTTTGAGTATATGATGACTACTAATCATTTTTGGTAATGAAATGGCCATAATATATGCTATTATGCTCCCTGATTTGTGCATGGAGTTTTTCATCAGTGGGCTGTGGCAGTGAACATCTGGAAGTGAAAGAAACATTTGGGGGCTGGAGCGGGACTGATAAGATTGTTACTTCTCTCTATGCATAACATATTAATTGTTGTCCTCGTAATGGAACTTGGCATGTTAATGAATAATGATTCCTCAACTGCTCATATTCGGAGGCATTTTGAGCATGAGTCAATAGTCAGTACCTGCTTATTAGGACTGCCAAAAAATTTAAAAGGGGATTTTTGCAAATGATAATAAATGCGACTGAATTTGATTTTCAAGAGTCAGCCATTTCTTGTAAAATTTTTGAAGAGTAGCATCCCATGAAGATCTAACCTCTGAGAGTCGTGCTCTGGTGCCAACATATAGTAACGGTCAGTTTACCGCCTTCGGTATTGTTACTTTGTAAGCTTGTTCATGGGATAAATTTTTTTTTTTTGGGATAATTTGTTCATGTGATCCTTAAGATGCCACAAATTGGCTATTGGTTGTTTCACATAATTGTTTTCTCTAGTTATAAACTCATGGTTCAAACCTCTGGTAATTTTCGGGATTTGCTTTGTTTTGGAATTGGAGTGGCAAGTAAAACAATTAAGAGTTATTAGTAAGGATAATCTCATCATGAGGTTCTGAGCTGGACTCTCTTTTTGGTTGTTAAGGAGGAAGAGAAAAATCCATACAACTTATTCAACAGCAATGGACAAACTAGTGAAAATTCATTTGCATTATAATCTTGGCTACAGTAAGTTACATGTGAAGCATAGCCTGTGAGCTGGGAAGCACCAAAAGAGGCTAATTCTGTTTTTCAACTTTCTTTCCTATCCATCTAGCAACAATGGGAGTCAGAGCAACTGTTGGAGGAAATCTTATTGGAGATGCGGCCTTGTGTGCAGCATATGCCAAAGCAAAAGTACCAACTTTCTCCCCGGTCGCATCAGCTGAGATCCCCACCTGAAAGTATAATACATTCAAAAACCATATTTCGTGTAAAGTCATTTTGCAGTTCGTGGAAGTCTATATATTCTGCACTTACCTTTTGTAGCAAGGATTGGACATCAACACCGGCGTTGATTAGTGCATAGCAGAGTGCGAAAGAAATCACAGAGAGAACAATGGAGGTGGCCAAGTATGCTCCTCCATACTTTGTTAGCAGTTCTTTGGCTTGATCACCCTTTGATTTTGTTTTCTCATCACCTTCCTTTTCTTCCTCTTTAGAGCTGAATATCTGCAGACATCACCACATTTTTAAAGACACAGTGTCAGTTTGTCAAAAACTTTTTTCTTCTAATTTATTTGCTTATGTTACAAGTTTTTAAAGTTTCAGTTTTTCAGTTTTTCTAGATACTAATATACTTTAACCAACTTTCAGTAAATAAGCAAATGGACTTTCAACAAAAGAATTCACCCCTACTATTTCATTTCTAAATTTGTGTCTTATCTTCCTATATATAGGCCATCTTTGATTTGCATTATCAAAAACAGAAACGAGTCATATAGATTATAGACTAGAGTTTCCCTGGCTTCAAATATCCCAAGATTATCAAACTTTTTTTGTGATCTTTTCTGGGACAGATGTGCCAATGGTTACCAAAAAAAAAAAAAAAAAAAAAACCGCGTCATAATATGGAGTAGAGGAACATGTAACAGTATATTGTATAGTATTAGTTCTCATGTAAAGAGCTAAATTAAAATCAAAATTTTATCTTTAGTTTCTTTCTCATCCCCTAATCAGGTACAATAGTAGAGATGCTTTTATAGTTTTGAAATTTCAGTTCATTTTACTCCCATCTGAATCAGACACCCTCTATTATACTCAACTACTCATCACTCAATGCAGAGGACCTTTTTCCATCAAATTTTTAATACACACACATATAAACATGTAAACTCTGAAAATAAACGTACAAGGACCCAAGTCAGCATGTTAGTATTAGGACTTAGGAGTGCTACTCTACCATTTACAATGGAGAATATGAGTAGAGTAGCCATATATAAGCCAATTATTGAAGGAAAATGAGAATTTTTAGAGCTCCACAAAGTAGAAACAAGCAAAAACGAAAAGACATGGAGAAGAGAAGAAATGGGTACCTTCCAGAGACCAACCTCAAGGCCATACTTCTTTGTAATTTCGTCAGCTGAAGCTGAAGATGAAGAAGGGCTTTTAATTTCCTCAGTTTTTTCTTTAAGAGCTCTGACTCTGAAGCGCTTGAAATTGGATTTGGAGGGTGAAATTGAAGCACAATTTAGGATTCTGAGCTGCCCATTATTGAGGAAAGAAGCAGAGGGTAGAGTAAGAGAAAGGGATAGCATGGCTGTTGCCATTAATGTTAGCCAACCAAAGGTTTTTATTTTTTTGGTTTTGTATTTTTAATGTATTCAAACATTCCTATGAGTTCAGAAAGAAAGAATAAATATCTTACAAAATTTCTGAGAGAGAGAAATTTATACGTGTCAGAACCAAGCAACGATAAAAGACAAGGTCGATAGTCCATATATAATAAGATCATGATGACATTAGGATAAGACAACAACAAAGAAATTAGTTCTTTATTACTTTACTGCCCCCACAATGTTCAGCTATTTTCAATTCAATTATAAATAGTGACTGAAGTGGGCTTGAAGAGCAGTGAAGGGGTATTTTGGTCTTTTTGTGGGCCTTCCCAATTCTAAATAGTGACTGAAGTGGGCATGAAGAGCAGTAAAGGGGTATTTTGGTCTTTTTGTGGGCCTTCCGACACCCTCAGGAAAGCTATGGTCATGGGCCTCAGCTTGGACATGAGTACACTTACCAAAATGGGCCTGGGCCTGGTCCTGGGCCTGATCAGTTAACCCTGTTCAAAACCCAAGGATTAAATTAAATATTACTATTATTTATTAAGAATTATTAAGGCAGTGAAAAAATGGAACAACCCGGACTTGACATGTTATATCTCATGTCTGTGGTTTAAATTTCACATTTTTCTTATCCAATCTACCTTAAAAAAAAAAAAAAAAACCATTCTCTTTCTTTGATTCTCACTTCTTTCACTCTTCTCATTTTTTTTTCTTTGTCTGATTCTAGCGAGGATTGATCTCTCTTTATCATCATTGTGGCTCATTTTCATACCTCTAGTCTAGGAATCTTGCTTAACATTTGTTGACTTATCGATCTCTGATCTCTCTTTATCAAGACCATCACTAACCAACCATTAATCTGCCTACGCATTTAGCCATCAACTTTGATGTAAGATTTATTTATTTATTTTTATTCAAAGCAACCCTAATAGTAGGAAATAAAATTCACTTATTTGATATCATCTTGATAGAATAGTGGATATTGAAGGCTTTAGAGCTCTACTTTAAGTTTTCTAGAAAATATAATGTGATGCTCATATTGATTGAATATTAAACTGAATTAGTGGAGTGTGTGTAGATGTGTGTTAAGTCCTACATTGGACATATATTAGGTCGATATAGATTACCTTGATAATAGTAAAGGTCACAGGATGAGCATGAGAACCATGACTAAAGAGAATTGGATTTTTTGGTATCCCCTTGAACCACTTGATTTAGGGGATTTTTTTTTGTCAATTTTTTTTCCTTTTTAATTTTTTGGGTGATTAATAGTTTCTTGCCATGTGTCCTACTTTGTATGTCTATTTTTTATTTTATTTTATTTATTTTAATGTAATGGTTCATGTTAAATTTTTTAATGTTAAAAATTAATGGGAGTAGATAGAGTATATAAAGTGAACATTTTTAATAATTTAGGGACATTTTTTATTTTTTAAGTTTTGGGAATTTCATGCAAATTTAGGGATGAAAATATTTTTAACCATGCTTTTTTTAGCTTCTTTTTTTTTTTTTTTTTGTGTTCTTAAACTTTCATAAATTTCATTTTTCATTTCTAAACTTTAAAAAGTTTATTTTTCGTCCCTAAATTATAGAAAATATGTTATTGTTATCATATTTCAATTTAAAAAGTTCATTTTTTATTCCCAAATTATAGTAACAAGTTCTTTTTATTGTCCATATTTTCGGCCCTAAACTATTAGGAAATTTTATTTGAAAAGATTATGAATGACATATGAATTTTTTTTAAAATTTAAGGACAAAAAGCAAAATTCAAGCCAACTTTAAGGACAAAAAGAATATTTAAACCTTTTATTTTGGCTCCTACACCAACAAATGAAAAGAATCTAATAATCACCAATTAATTAGGCAACATAGGTTAGAACTAGGAATGTAAAATAAATGGGAAAAGAAGGGAAATTCTAATAATCAAGCTAACATAAATCAAGCTTGGGAATTTCAACCTTAAATTTAGAAGGTTAAATCTAGAAGGCAGTGTTTCTTACACACTTGTGTGGATGCACACACTCCACACAAGTGTGTAACAAGTTTTCCTCAATATAGAATTCCAAAAAGGTGAAAGAGGTTGTTCCTAATCCAATCAAATTCTAAATGGCGTGAAACAATTGGCCACGTACTCCATCCTCAATAATGTAAACCAACCAAAGCTATCTATTCTTCTTGGTTATCTTTTTGAGAAAAACTTTTAAAGTAACCGAAATTTAAACTCCTTGATAGTTGAGACTCTATCCACAACGAAGCATTTCAGATTTCAAAAGCCCTTTCAAAATTTTCCATTTCAAAACAATAAAAATAAAACAACCCCATTAGTCTCTTCCCACTCATACATCAAACCAAAAATGCCATGGATTCTCTCACTACTCAATCCGGAAAGTTTACTTCCAGAAAACGGTTTCAAAGCAAAAGCTTTCCAAGGACAGTCCGCGAGGAGACAGCATTTGCAGCTGCCAACAATTCAGAGCTTGCAAACTCTTCAAATTTGCCATCATATACTTCGCTGAAAGAATTGTTGCCTCCATCATCAGAGATCAGAAGGCGAAAAAGTATGTTATCAAGACGTTTTGGCATGCAATCTGCTCATGAGATTCCAATAAGTAATTTCATTGTTCAGAAGGCTGCTTGGGCTTACTTGCAGCCTTCACCACCAGTCTCAAGCTTCATGGCCGGTAGTAAGTGCATTTTGTACCTTGTTTGGGATGAGTTCAAGCTTCCGGTGCATACTTGTCTTAACTTCATCAACAGACACGTCATTAGGGCAATAACATCCGCGTTTGATAGGCTGTTGGGAGCTATTCATCATCTGGATCAGCATGCATAAGAATTAATGTTGCTTGAGGTTCAAGTAATAATCGAGTTATAATGACACTTTTTGTGGTGTCATTGTCTATCTATCAGAAGTGCTAGATTTTAGGTAACAAGTTACTTGCAAAAGTGCTAGTGTGAGACGATCTTATTGATCCGTCTGGCTATTATCTAGGCCTTTTAATGTATTTCATCTTTTTAATTTTAATAAAAATTTTGGTTTTGCAGTTAAATCTTGTTTGCACTGGCTATTAGATCTTCAATTGCATAGCCTGTTATATTTTTTTTACTGGCTCATATATTTTTTTTTGAGGGAATGTTGTGAATTTTGGTTACTTAGCAATTTTAGTGAAAAATAAAGAGAAAATAGAGTAAAATCAACACTGAAATTATGTGATTTGGGTAGTGTGTCTACATCAACGAACTAAGAAACCCTAATCCAAGGACGGAGCCAGAACTTGAGGTTAGAGAGGGCGGCTTTGTTATTGGTTGTGTGGCAACTCTAACCTTCGACTTTATTACTTAACAGCTAATGGTTTTTTATTTTTTTATTTGTGTTTTTTATTTATTGTAGAAAAATTTATAATTATAGTAGTACTCTAAAAAGAATCAATGATATTGTTAAGGGGCAAAGTATAATTTTATATAACAAAATTGCTAAAATTGGTACCTATGTATATATTAATATTTAAAAAAAAAAATTAGGGAGGCCATTGCCCCCTTGTCCAAGTCTCCCTCCGTCCCTGCCCTAATCCGGTATATTAAAAATTATCCAATATATATACCCTTACCATAGTCCGCTAACTAGAGACCAATGTTATCAAAGTATGAGCTACCATTTCTCTAACAAGACAAGGAACAAACAAGATTTTGTGAAGAGAGCTAAAAGATAAGTTTGCAAACACCACCCTGGAGTGTGAAATGGGGAATATACGCATATAATAAGGGATTAATCAGACTCAGATGTTCTAATAATCCTAAACACTTATATTAAGGGGAAAAAGAAGTCAGCATATATGTTTGTCCCGAAGTGGATTAATTCTTTTCTCATCTCCATCAATGTAGATTGTAGATTATTAAAGGTCAGCGGTATATATATTACCCACGACTGTATTTCAGGGTTAACCAAATAATAATAATAATAATAATTGCGCTGTACTTTACTTCAACAGTGTTGTACATCCCTACAAATAAAAGAAAATCATGTAGCATTCCAAAATGGCAAACTGCATTAGTAAATGAACATGTCATATATACTGACTGATATTAGAGTTCACTAATTGATGGAAAAATGTAAGCAAAAAAATAGTATATCAAACTTCACTCAAAAGTCAAAAAAGAAAAAAGAAAAAAAGAAAAATAATGCAAGCTATACTATTCATAACACACTATTATATATATATATATTTATAGAAATAACATACTATTTTTATTTGAAATACATGTTTATATATTTTATATTATATAATGAGAGTGCATGTGAGACAATAAAAAAAAAAAATTTGTTTATTTTTTACATATTGAACGTGGAAGTCATATCCATAGTCATCTTTATTTGAAATAAGAGATTTATTTTATAATAATTAGTGTGTAATCTCGTGTATATGTACGGTACATTTAAAAACAATCATAATTACACACATATATATGATTTAGAATCTAATTGGATCTAAACTTTTCAGTTTTAGCACCAAATAATTCACTTGTTTCAAAAATTAAAAAATTAGATGGGACATATGGCGCAAAATAGAACTCCAATTAAAATTCAATTTAAAATCTAATTGAATTTAGACTCTTTGATTTTTGTACCTAATAATTCACTTGACACACAAATATAAAAATTAGATAAGACGTGGCACAAAATTAAAATCTAATTTAGAATTTAATTAAATTTTCTCTCAACATTGGCTATTAATATATATATATATATATATATATATATATTTATAGATTCACATTCCTCATTAGGTATTAGAAATTTACAAGTGTACTTAATACTATAAAATAATTTAAAATTATAAAGGAGATGGCAGTCAATCCACTAATCATGCGAGTGGATATCTTTTGCCCAACCCAAATTCAAAAGTTTGTTTGTTTTTTTTAAAAAAAAAAGAACTTTGAAGCATTATCATCGGAATAAATGCTTATTAATTCATTTTCAAAATAGATAAAACATAATTTGAAAAAAAAAAGAAAAAAGAATCTTATCATGAGGGGATCATATCACGTGCCCAATTTCTCTTTCTCTACTCTCCTACGTTAAGTCAAATGCCTCATAAAACCCCCTACTTTTACTCACAACAACTCTAGAAAACGACTCCTACCCAAAATCACCTTCTTATGCATATCTCTAAAACCAGAAGTGATATATATTTGAAAACGACTCCTACCAAGAACACCTTCCAATCCAGCTTTGCACCTTCACAAATTAACCTCTTTTTCTTAGCCATCACTGTACACTGAAAAAGGGGTTCCAATCCTCTCTCTCTCACATGTCTTCCAACAAGAAAAACATCCTTAAAACCATCTTTACAGCCAATGTAGCCTGTGGCTGTGCCAGACCAAAACCCTCAGATGTATTTGAACCAACTCGAAGGCCAAAAATTTCCTCCAATAATGAAAACCAAAAGCCTCGCACTTCTTCTTCTAGTTCCAGAAATGGTGGGCTTTCAGTGGATGAAGAAGATTTGACCTCCACAACAATCTCTGAACCCGAAACCGATATTAATCCCAAGAGTTCAAAGAAAATCAGCAGCAGCATCGCGGTGGAGAAGGTTTCAGATAACCCTTATCAAGATTTTCGGCATTCAATGCTTCAGATGATATTAGAGAAAGAGATATACTCAAACGACGATCTTCAAGAGCTTCTCAATTGCTTTCTTCGGCTGAATTCACCTTGTCACCATGATGTTATCATTAGAGCTTTCAAGGAGATCTGGGATGAGGTTGTGTCACATAGAATAATTCTGCAGAAGCCCTCAGTTCAAGGAAACTCAAACTCACGTGAATCCTAACTATGCCACGTGTGAGATGAGATCCATGTCATGAGGACATTGAATTAGGAAGCTGCAAAGGAAGGTCACACAATTTCATGAGTCATCAATACAATGGGGTATCTAGAAATTTAAAGCAGGCCAGAAGAGATATGAGCTGTGTGGTGGAGGCATGGTGCTCGTTATTATTATTGATGGGGAAAGAGTTTTCTATTTCTCTGGTTAGGAAATTTTGAACTTTTTTTCTTCCTTGTACCAATTTTTTCCTCCATTGTCAATTAATGTCATACTGTAATCCATGAGCTTTAACTACTAAATGAATGAACTGTCTAATTTTAAATGAGTCAGTCGGTTGTTGGGCATATACGTTGCTTTTTCAAATTTGGTTCTGGGGTCACTTTCAAATTTGTTTCTAGGTGTTTCTGTTTTTATTTAGATTATGCCTTCACCAGCAAGAGAGAGATTAATACATTTTTACAAGTGGTTGACACAAACCGTTTAGATTATACAATTATAATACTATGGATATACATTCTCAAAAAAGAAAAAAGAAAAGAAAAGAAGATATATACACACACTATTAATAACAAAATTATTTGTTAGAGTTTTATCATTTTGCGTACTAAAATATTCCAACACAAATTCTTAAACTCTCTAAAATACTTCAATCTTTTACTTAAATAATTTTGAATTTAAAAACATAAATTTGTTAAAAGAGTAATTTACTATTTTTTAAAAAGTTACTAAGTTTAGGCTTTCAAACTTTTATCAATTTTTTTATTAAAAAACAAAAACTTTTATCAATTTCCACGTAGAGAAAGATCCTAAAAATTAGGACATTATCTCTATCTCACTTTTAAACATTATTTCACTAAATTCAAAATAAAAAATAAAAAAGAGCCTAATTCCGCGGCTAAAGTGTGTGTGATAAGTTTAGTCTATATATATATATATATATATATATATATATATGGAGTTGCAAAAAAGGTGCTACACCTAAATTAATAAAAAAAAATTATATGAAAAGTAATAAAATAGGATATAGTAAAAGTGATTTATATTTTTATACTTTATTTCCCAACGAAGCATTGAGTTCATTAATTACGGATATCTTAGGGCACGTTCACTCTTTTAGCTAGTTGGGCTTGTGATTGTAACGTCTGAGGAATGCCACTGCCACCGTCTCTTCTATTCTTTAGATTTTTTAGCTAAATATTGGTAAAATTTGAATTTATAAGCTCCATGTGCTATCTGCCAAGTTTTTTTTAACTAAAAGGGGAGAGATGTAAATTTTGGTACCTAGGGTACCAAATTTACTTAAAAGATGGAAGTTGATTTGCCGAATTTGATGTCAAGTTCTCTCTCTCTTGCCCATTGTTGTGGGCTGCCCAAATATCTATAGTTTTTTGTTTTTTGATACACGTTGGTTTCTTTCAAAAAATAAATTGGTGGTAATGTACAATAAAAATTAGTTGTCCAATATTGATGAACTCTACCACTCATCTAGCTCTTATATATGGATGATAACATGTGTGTATATATATATATATATATATAGGGCTGGGTTCAAGTTACACCTGGTGTAACTCTAAACAATGTTACACCACTCAATATTTTTTAATTGGATGCGAATATTGACAAATCCACGGTTAGATTACATTATCTTTGTATATTCTTTATGCTTGCAAAATTTCAAAGTGATAAAAAATTAATATCCATATCATCAATCAATTGTTAAAATTCAAATTTTTGTAGTTTAAAATAATGCATAAAAGATGAGTTTAGCAATCAAATGGTAAATAGCATCCAATTGATATGAAAATTGGCATGCATGTTAAGAACATATAGAACATATAATTCAACGGTTGGATTTTCAAAATATTAATTTAATAACAAGTTATTGGGTGGTGTAACATTGCTTAGAGTTACACCACTCAATATTTTTTAATTGGATGTGAATTATGACAAATTGATCGTTGGATTACATTATTTTCGTATATTCTCCATGCTTGCAAAATTTCAAGGTGATCAAAGATCAATAGTCATGTCGTCTATCAATTGTATAAATTCAAGTTTTTGTAGTTTAAAATAATGCATAAAAAATGAGTTTATGGATCAAATGGTAAATAACATCCGATTGGTATGCATGTTTAGAACATATAGAACATATAATCCAACGGTAGAATTTTCAAAATATAAATTCATTAACAAGTTATTGGATGGTGTAACATTGCTCAGAGTTACACCGATGTAACTTGAACCCAACTCTCTCTCTCTCTCTCTCTCTCTATATATATATATATATAATCAAACATGCTTTTCAAAGTTCAAAATAACCATTACTACATAAGCTCCATTTCAAATGGTTCAAGATGACACATAGGCCAAATAAACAAAAACAAATTGACACCTACAAAATATTTCAACATGCAAAATATCCTTTATAATTCAAAATAATGTGATTAGTAATTCAGCAACCAACACAACAGGCTAAACATTCACAATTTCAAAATGTCCATTTCACAATTTTAGATTCAAATCCAATAATACCGCCCCCAAGAAAATAAAATAGAATAATTTCAATAACCTAAATAATAATAATAAAATACAATCCAATTATTATGGACACCATTCTTCCTTATCCCTCTCGCTCCCATCTCTTCCTATTCTTTCATTGGACATCGCACCCATATCAATTCTCAACCCCTCTATATCATTTTCCCTCTTCTTTCAATTTGTTGTTGCTGTTTTTATTTTCAAAGAAAGAAAAGAAAATTACAACAAAAGAAGAACTAAAACCAAAAACCCATTAAGTGGTTTGCTTTGCTGTAGGTAGTTTTTTTGAATCATCGAAAGATGAATATGTGGAGAGATCTATGTGAATAAACCAATTGTTGACAATTATGTTCTTATCTGCACCTACTGACTCCTTGTTCATCACTACCATTAGATAAGATAGTTTTCTTTTAACTCATATTTTCTAATGCTATCAAACACCGAAAAATATTCTCTAAAGAACTTTTTCCGTGAAAACAAACGTAACGTACAAGAAAAGTTGTTTATTGTAACAAAAAAAATCATTACAATAACATTAGAGTTATTGCAATAGTTGATATGAAGTATATTTTGCAATAAAATTTGATGAGATAATAGATTTGTGCAATAAAAAATTTCGTTGTAATAAATTTCAAATATTTCAAGAATAATGCTAATGCCATAACAAAATCCACAACTTTTGGCACAATAACTTACTCACATGGCGAATTGTGAGTGCTGGAGTTATAGATCCACATGGTCCCACCACTTTTAGTGCACCCCTCATAACTCACCATGGTTTGTTATTGCATACTCTGGGAATATGTTCCCTCCCTCTCCACAGTGGGGTGGGTCCCACTAGCCCTCTGTGAGAGGGAGGGAGCATACTCCCGAAGTATACAATAATTTTCCACTCACCATGTAAGCAAGTTGTGGGTTTTCTTATGGTATTAACATTATTTATATTTTAATGACAATTTTGATGCAATAATATATATGTTATTACAATAACAAATTTACTTCACTAATCTTATTGTAATAGATTGCAAATAATCGACAAAAATAATTCGAATCAAATTATTGCAATGATATTTCATTGTAATAGTTAATTATTTCATATTTGTCGGTACAATAGATTATAAAATAATTGATATTTGATTCTTGCTATAATATCTTTGTAGGGATATTGGGCCCAGAAGTTTATTATTTGTTTATATATTGGGCTTGTGGCCCGATCTGAGGACGAGGGTTTGTCCGAGGAAGAGATATCATCGTTAGAAGAGACTGCGTTAGTAAATAGAAAGATTAGTCTTGGTCATAGCAGTTCGAGGGGTGGGTCGAGGATAAGCACATCCTCGGCTAGTCAATGCCGAGGTCTGAAAAGGTTGTTTGTCGTCCCGAGTTACGTTCCAGGAAATTCCATTGGTGTGAATATGTATTGCAGTGACATCAAACAGGGAGAAGTCCTAAAAATATATTATGAAAAACTGCTACCTCCGCATTAAATGCACTGCAGCTAACTCTCTGACCGCATTAATGTGGAGGTGATATTTGAACAGTGGATTTCAACCTTACAATTACTACATGAAGACTTATGGGAGGTATAGATGGGACAAGTATCAACACCGAACCATCTGGCATGCACGTGGAAGGTGGAGAGGAAAAAGGGAGACAGTATAAAAGAAGAAGAAGGCAATGGGACAGGGGGATCGGAAAAAATCAAGAAAGAAAGACTGTAGCAATCCAGAATCAGACTTGTAACCATACTTGAGAATATTATATAAGAACCAGTATCCTCGGACTTTGCCGAGGACATCTTTTCTTCAGTTTAAGTTTGTATATTTTCACTCTTTTGTCATCAAGCCTACCTAACTTGTTGTTTGATTAACTAAAGCCCAGTTTTTCTAACCTATTCTCTATAAATTCATTGTTTCGGGTTTTTTGGGCCTAAGTCCATTCGTACCTTGGGCTAGGAATTCAAATCTGGTCCTTACAATCTTCATTGCAACTTCATTTTTATCATTGGAATAAATTGTAAAATAATTTCTTTCAAGTTATTGCAACGATGCAATAGATTACCAAAATAATTGCTATTAAGTTATTGCAACGATTTTTTCATTTTAAGTTATTGTAACATATTTTTCTAATGCCAAGAAGGTAATAAAGCATCTATTACAACCGAAAATTATAAGTTATTGTAACTAATTATAGTTAATGCAATAAATTCATCACTATTAAGTTACTATGGTAATGATTTTTAACTTGTAGAAGTGATGTTGTGTTTAATACAACTATACTAATTATGTTGTATTAACATTCGATGTAATTGACTTATTTTGGTGTAATAGTATAAATATAACATTTTCTTTTGAAAAAAAATATAAAGAACACGAGTCCCTCTTGAAGTTTTGAGTGTAACACTTAACTCTCCCCTTATAGTATTATTTTATGTGTAGACTATTAATTCTATAACAATTAACTCTTGAGGTTTTGAGTATATAACACTTTTTTTTTTTGGTTGAGAAACAAGTATAAGACTTAATCCCTAGAGTTTTGAATATAACACAAAACCTCCATATGGTATTGTTTTATGTGAAAATAATATGGACACGTGTAACCACATGAACAACTCATTATTTGTTATCACAGATTTTTAATAGTTTGCACAATATAATAGCTCACCACTAGTCCTAATGATAAGAGTCATGCATTCAAGTAATGATCGGTATCTTTCACATGATTAGTTTGATTTACTTTTGTTTTAAATATTGTTTGTTCCGTTAGATTTCCATCATAAATGATGTTCATAAAAAAAGTGGAAATGAAAAATTATATATATAACTGTTTTCTTTAGCTTTATAGTTGTATTTAAATTGTGATTTTGATAATTGATTACTAATGGTAATTGTAGATTAATTTTAGTACGGATTTGTTAAATTTCTGCTCATGTTCATCTTAATTTCTAATCTTTTGCGTCGTGTTATCGTGTATCACAAATATATATGTTCTTTCATTATTTAGGAATATATTAGGTCATGTTAGATTAGGAATTTGCATGAAATAGGAATTGGTTGTTTATTGTGTAAAAACTGTAGCAAACAAGTTTGTTGTTTTGTTATTTTACTACTTTTACACCATTGTTTAATTTTCTTTTGATGTTGCAAAAGCAGTTATATTAGGCATAATGTTAAAAAATAAAAAATAAGAAGATGAGACATGCTTAGCTACTTTATATATTACATAGTAACATAATGTTGCGACGAAAAGTAAGTCCTCAAAAAAAAAAAAAAAAAAAAAAAAAAAAAAAAACAGAGCAAATCAAAGTTATCTTTTGTGGCAAAGATTCATATCCACTTATATCTTTTCAGTTCAGTATTGCATTCAACTGCAAACTATGTTCCTTTCATCTATTATGCCTACCAGCCAAAACTTATTTATATTTCTGAGACGTCCTAATGGCTATCTACCATATATCCAACAAGAAAATTCATTAAACTTAAGACTTACAGTTTGTATTTATATATATAAACCGTAAAGACCATTAAAATATTTTGGTTATGTTGGTAGCTAGGGTGGTGGAAATTAACGTCATAGCTCATTGCCTATCAGACCATCAAGATATGTGTTTAATTCATAAAATTAACCTTGGTTTAATTAGTATTAACACTATTTATTTAATTGATATTTAAATATAAAAACTCCCACTTAAATTTATTACTTTTAAGTTTTAAGCCTTAAACTATATACTGGTGTATTTTTTTTTTTTTTTTTTAAACTCAGTCTCCTTTAAATTCGTGCTGTGTGTGTCACTGAGTAGAAGTCCAGTTTAGGGGGCAAGCAAGTGGAAAAGACACCTTACACAAATGGGGTAAATATATTAATAAATTTAGGTGAATGCAATACGCTTTTAACATGAGATAAATTTAAGCTTTGGTTTTCTGATTTTGTTTTTGTTTTTGTTTTTTTGGGTTGATTACAATCATGCACTCTAAACTGTAACAGTATTTACAATATGCACAACTAATTTAGAAGGTGGGTGGATATCACAAATTATTCTCAAATTAAGATGTTGATTTTGAACTTTACAATACACATTAGACCCCTTTTGAATGAGTAATTTTATTATGGAAAAACAATCTGATACAAAAACACAAACAAGCAGGCTTCAAAGTAGCAGCACCCAAACTAAACAAAAAGCCAGCACCTTAACAGTAACTATAGAAAATCCTAACTAAAGGAATAAACCACAAGCAGCATCCAGGACTGTATTACACACAGACAAGAAACAAGAATATTGCAACAATACATCAAACAACTACGTACAGAAGTTAACTTTAGCTTACACTATCAGAAACATGAAGACAACATTTGATGCTCCCCATTTGCAACATAACGCTTTGTCAAGAATAAGCTTCTTCACTACTCCCTTGCAGACTCAATCTTTGCTTTAATTTCCAATCTGATCAACTTCAAGATAGCCTCCTCAGATTTGATGAGTCCAATATAGTATGTGGCAGCTGATTAGGCTAGCTTACAAAGTTTAACTTTGAAACTTACACGCTTTAACCTGCTTATATAATAACACGCCACTGCATGATCTTATTCCAGCAGCAACAAGTATTGTCAACCAAACACAACTCCATAAGGTTTGGTTTTCACTTATTTGGTGTATCAAATATAAATAGCATTTTTGAAACTTCGAGAATATGGGATTAAAAGTGATAGAAGTTTGCTTTCTTATATAATGACTAATGTCAGTATAATCCTTGACCAATACGTATATATTCTTCCATAATTCCGTGATTCATATTCAACAATATTTTGGACATTTCCCCTTCTCTGCACATGAAGGAATGCTTTCAACCTCAATTTCCCACCAATCTTTCGATTTTGAAGATGAAGCTGACGCATGATAAGAAAAAGAACATAAAGAAGGAAGCTCAGTATACATGTCAATGAAGGCCTCGATTATATACCGGTGGTTTTTCTTCCCATTCATCCTCAAGTACCATGCCAATAACTCCTCTAGATACTCCAAGTCCTTTGTTGCATAATCCTCCAACCCATAAGACTCAATCATTTCCTCCATGGAGTTCCGGAAATCTGTATATGGGTTGTTGGATTTAATAGCTTGCATCACGCTGTCCTGGAAAGGGAACTTGGTTGCCCCCATTATGAAGCTTGTGTCCCCGGGCTCAGGCTCAAATGACAACCTCTTTGTTCTCAATGCCTTAACTGCCATCTCTATCAGCTCACCACCAGAATCCTCAAACACTGCTGAGAAACACCTTGATTGTGACCAGGATGAGTCCAGCATTGTCACCATCTTGACAGCGTTGGAGAAGAAAGAGTTGGCGGTCTTAAACATGTGTTTGGCTTTGAATGATATGGTTCTGATGTGCTTAAAAGGTGACCATTTCCCTGAAGTTTTGGTTTTTCTGCTTTTGAAAATTGAAGGGAGCTTCATCATCTTCAGCAGTGGATCCCCATATGGCTTGTCAAGAAGTAGCTTTTACTTTTACAAGGATAGTGAATTTGCGAAGTCACCTTCATATAGATTGTATGTGTATATATGTACAAACAAATGTTGTATCAATGGTTTCTTAGGTGAAATAGGCAGATGAGATGGTTTGTTGGGGTCATTCATGGTGAGCATTTACATTGCAGTTTTTGGTTTTTCTTTATTCATGTTTGTTTGGTCAAGAGAAACGACCATGTTTAATGTTATTTGATATGTTTAACGTGGTAGAGGAGGAGAGGGGGCTAAAGTTAAAAAGAGGCATGAAGTCTTGGGCCTACACCTATAGAATTATATCTACTCCTCTCATTTTCTTTACTTAAGCAAAAGAGATAGTCTTTTAGGCACTTATAAAGAGAGCAACTTGTGTTGTCAATTGTCATTGGCATCAAAAATGTCTAGCCTCTCGGGAGCCAACTTGTGAGAGGTTGTAAAATGAGATTGTAAAAGTTTTGATACCAATATTTTTGTAATAAATTATAATAGACTTATGCGAAATATAAATAGAAAATCATAAAACATAATCACACGAGGAGCACCAAAATTTATTTGAGGTTCAGCCTTAGACCTATATCATGGGCGACATCAAGAAAAGATTTAACAATAAAATAAGAAAAATACAATAGTGATAAATAGCATTCTCTCAATTTGCCAAGACTATGACTTAAGAAACTCATAAATAGGAGAAAATATCTAGTGTATCAGATATATATAACGTCATTCTCACATAAGGATGAATCCCACACTTGTGAGGTCAACCCCCATATGAGAGGGATGTTACATATATCCGATACATATAATTAATATTTTTTCCGCATGCAAACAACTTAAATATATGTGAACAGATTAAATAAAGTAGGTCAACTAGGATTTTATAACCAAAGTAAAAAATGAGTAGTAAATACTTTAATTGAAACAAAGTTGATTTTGGCTACTAGATTTTTTTTTTTTTTTTTGAGAAGCCATTTTTTTTTTTTTTTTTTTTTTGGCTACTAGCTATTAGTCGATAGACCAAGGATTGAATACCAAGTGGCAGGGGGACTTGTCTTTGGTGCACCTACGTAATCTAAATTTAAGACCATATGTAATCAAGTCTTACAAATGAAACTCTTATAGTGCCTGTGCCAAAGGGTATCGTAGATTGTAAACACCATTTAGATTCAAGCACTGCTTGAACTTGTCCAAAAGTTGGTTATCATATCTACTGGATTATCCGCTATAATAACGTTTATGGTTATAATGGTGCCCTGAGATACGATCTTGCAAATGAAGCAATATTTGACATCAATATGTTTGGTTTTCTCTTGAAACATTAGTCTTTTAATCACGTATGGCATTCTGTTGTCACAAAATACAACATTATCGTCCTATTGTAAACCCAAATGCCCTCATGTTCCCGAAGCAATCATTTTCAAGGGTAGAAGTATGAAAATATCCATAGACAACGAGCATTCCCTTCACTTGTCATGCTAGACTTGGGAATAAGGGCAACTAATAAAATGAGATTGAGATCAGGTGTAATATCCAATTGCTTTTAAGGGTTGAGATTAAAAGCTGAAAAAACAACTTTCAATCTCAACAATTCAATAAAAACATTTTAAAAAAAAGTTTAAGGATCTGTTTGGTTGGGATGATGGAAAAGTGAGAGGATAAAAAATAATTAGAGGTGAAAAAGGGGGTAGATATAAAAGATTTAGTTTTCTCTCCGTATTTTTGGTTAAGGGAGTGGGAAAAGTGTAGAGATGAAAAATTATTTTGTTTGGTTGAGTAGAAAAGTGAGAGGATAAAATATAGTTTGTAAAAATTTACTCATGCCCCTAGTACATAAAAAAATATTTTTTAATAGTTTATAATTTTTTTTAAATTACTACAAACCTAAAAACTAACACAACTAATAAAACATCTAGCAAAAGAAAAACTAATAGGACAAAATTTAGTTACAAAATTGGTTGTAGCTTTAAACTACAATTTTATTCAATATCTTTTTATTGGAGATAAATTTTGACAAATCCACCATTGGATTACATCTTTTTTTTATATCCTCCATGCTTGCAAAATTTCTAGAAAATTAAAGATCAATAGCTATGTCATCAATAAATTGTTTAAATTTCAAGTTTTTGTAGTTTAAAATTATGTATAAAATATAAGTTCATAGATCATATAGTAAATAATATCCGATTGATACAAAATTTAACATGTGTATTAAAAGTGTAAAGAACATGCAATTCAATAGTTAGATTTTCAAAATATGAGATAATTTATATTTTATTAAGTAAAGTTGTAGCATTAAGGTACAACCAATTTTGTAACTAAATTTTGTCCAAACTAATAATAATAATAATAAAGATGGGTTCAAATTACACAAATCTAGCAGTCAGCAAAAGACTACTTCTCACATCATTAATATGTAATTATTATTTGACAGGTCAACTCATTTTAATTAAATCCCCCCACATTCACCGCCTCTCTCTCCTTAATAATCATCTTCCACTTATTTAAAAAAGGGCAAAACTTAGGTACAGTATTTTAGGTTCCCTACTTAAAATTTTGACACCTGTTCAATTTAACATCCTAAATAAACGGCGTTAAAACTAAATTTTTTTTTTCTTTTTTCCTTCTTCCTTTTTTTCCTGTACTGCGCAAATCTCCAGTTGCCTCATTTTCTACTGGGTTTCAAACCAAAAAAGACCCTTCTCCCTCGTTTTCTCGGTAACCAAACAAGAAAGATCAAAAAATAAAAGCCAGATCTACTGGGTTTCAAACCAAAAAAGAGACCCTTTTCAGCTATACCCAAAACTTCCACACTTAACATCAACAAAGCTGAAACAGATACACATACATACACACACACCGAGAGAGAGAGAAAAAATCATAGATCAGAAGACAGAATCATAGATCAGAAAAGAAAGAATCATAGATCAGAAAAGAAGGAAATAGATACACATACATACACACACACACACACCAAGAGAGAGAGAGAGAGAAAGAATCATAGATCAGAAAAGAAAGAATCATAGATCAGAGATCAGAAAAGAAAGAATCATAGATTAGAAAAGAAGAAAGGAAACAGATACACATACATACACACACCGAGAGAGAGAGGTATGAGATATTCTTTTTTTCTTTTTTTTTTTTTTTTTTTTCTTTTTCTTTTTTGGGTTTTGGGTTTGGAAGAGAAGGGTCATGAGTGGTTTGGAAGAGAAAGGTTTTGGGTTTGGAAGAGAAGCCATTTGCAGGTATTGGAAAAAGAAGGAAGAAGGAAATATGGGTTTTGGGTTTGGAAGAGAAACCGTGTGCAGGTACAGGAAAAAGAATGAAGAAGGAAAAAAAAAAAAGAAAAAAAAAAAATTTTAGTTTTAACGCCGTTTAGTTCTATTGTTAAATTAGACAGGTGTCAAAATTTTAAGTAGGGAACCTAAGGTACTGTACATAAGGTACTGTATCTAAGTTTTGCCCTTTAAAAAAATATAAAAAAGCTTATTCTCCCCGCCCACTTCTAATTCTATTCAATTAGGAAGACAATATAGGACCTTGAAATTAATAGAAAATGTTTGTAAACATCTCATCAATAGTTATTTTTGCTTCCTCCTTCTTTGGTGTAAATTTAATATTGGACTATTGGTGGTGAATATATTGCTGAAATTCACATTGTACTGCAGTATTGGACTATTGGTGGTCAATAGAATCAGATTATATTGCCCGAATGTATATAATTTTGAGATCATTGCCGAGGTGTTTTGCTTGAATTTACTTGTTCAAATGAACCTCTTGAAACCACCGGTTGCATCTGATATCAATATAGCTTGCCAATCCTCAATCTTTGCCGAGGTGATTTACTTGATGGATAGGAAGATGATTATTAATAGTGAGCTGGTGAATGTGGGGAATTTGATTTAAATGAGTTAGGCATGATAAATAATAATTACATATTAATGATGTGAGAGGTAATCTTTTGCTAACCGTTAGATTTAATGAGAATCAACGGTTTAAAATGGGTGTAATTCTAGTCAAGTTACACCAAGTGTAACTTGAACCCATTTCATAATAATAATAAGTTTCTATTTGATATTAAAAAAAAAAAAGAAAAAAGAAAAGAAGAAGGAACAAAACATGAAAACAACACCAAAAAAAAAAAAAAAAACATGAAAACAAAGTCAGGTTCAATGCCAGCCAAAAACAAAAAGAAGAAGAAAGAGGAAGTTAAAAAAAAAAAAAATCAACATTAAATTAGGGGAGGGCATATGGGTAATTTCCCATCAAACGCACTCTCTCCTCATTTTTCTTTCTAGTTTTCTCCCCTACCCCCATTTTCTCCTCCCTCAACCAAACACCCTCCTCTCTCATTTTCTCTCCTATTCTCTCTCCCCCTCTATCATTTCACCCCAACCAAGCATACTATAAGAGTGTGTTTGTTTGGAGGGATTTTAGGGAGGATGAAAAATTTAATAGAAAAAAAGTGGAGAGAAAATTGGGAGGGTGTTTGGTTGGGAGGGGGAATGGAAAATTTTGTGGTGGGACCCGAATATTTTCTCTCAGGCCCACCAAAAAGTTTTCTCTCCAAAATGGGGAGAAAATGAGACTGCTTAATTGACGAAAATGCCTATGTGCACTTGCACATGGGCTTCGTCCATGTTAGTAGCTTTTTTTTTTCTTCATCCAATTGTTTTGTTTACTGGTTGTTTCTTTTCTTTGTCCACTTGCACATACACAATTTTTTTGCTAAAAAATATGTTACTTCTTTGTTTTATTTAATAAGGACATAATTGTAAATTTATATCAATTTCATTTTCCATCATCTCATTTTTCTTCTCAATCAAATAATTAAGTTTTCAATTTCTTCACTTTTCCACATCCTCCCAACCAAACACAAATGAGATAAAACTAAATCTCTTTTATCCTCCCACTTTTCTATTCTCTCCCAACTTTCTATTCTCTCGCTTTTCTACTCCTCCAACTGAATGGACCCTAAAAGTTAAAAAACAAAAAAGTGAAGTTGTAAAGTATTTTTGTGAAAGTAAAAGGGATGAATTGCACCAGGTCGATCGATCACCCATAGTGCCTAAGAGTAGGTAAGTCACTGCAATCACAAGAAGAATACACAGACTACCCAGCCAATCCAAGAGCACCGTGATCTTTTGACTTATAATTTGAGACTACAGTGTTTTAGACTCTTTTTTTTGTCTTGTAGGATTCGTTTTCAAACTAGACATAAAATCATGTGTACCATCATACCTTAAAGCAAATTGTGTTATTTTTATTTATTTTTTCCATCTATTTATATTATTGAAATAATTTTTTTTTAATTAATCTAGGTAGCACATGTATATGATGCTAATTGAATCTTTTCAAAAGTTCAGTTTATGTTCCAATTAGATAAACATGTTTCATACTCAGTCAAAGCATATGAATGGCGGCTAACATTACCGAATTGACTTGTAATGATGAATTCATGACTTGGTCTTTGGCAAGAGTGGGTTCGAAAGAAGATAACATGAACTCAATGTAGAAGTGAATTCAACTTTTTGACTGCTCAAAATAGGATGTCAAATGCTCTGCGCAACCTAAACTCTGCCGGCAAAGAAAGTCAATTTCTAACGCCATCGATATTTTAATTTGACGGTTAATTTTAATAATCTTGGAATACAGGTCATGATTCGTAAGTGTCTATCCGAAAGAAAGAAAGTAAAAGACAAGTAAGAGAAGATGAATAGCCAACTGAATTTGCAAGATTTGGTAAACCATTTTTTTTCGTCGATTGAATGCTCACTGAGCTTATGGCTAGACGATTAAAATAATTCTTTCCGTTTTATGAAATTCTTTTTCCACAAGATTAGACTTCAAAAAAAAAAGTATCTTGTTCCAAAAAAAAAAAAGAAAAAAAAAAAAGACAAAACAAAACAAAAACAAACCTACAGACACCCGTAACCAACCATGATGACTTGCCTAATTATTTATTAGGACAGGGTAGGTAAGCCTATAATCTATGGCTTAGAAATCGGTTTAGACTATTCTTCAAGAAAAAAAAAAAATCGGTTTAGACTGATTTAGATCTATGCAAAAAGCTTACTCAAGGTCTTACCCATTGAAAAGGCTGCCCATAGACCCAGTCAACCCAATAAACCTGACAAATCCTATTGGACCTGAATTGTCAACGGATCGATCTGGTGAGAAAGGTGGTCAATGATGGGTTTTCTCCTCCAAAATTCAACGCCAATGAGTTAAGTGGCAGGTTTCCTCCCTCAAAATCTGATGAACCTGACCTATCCAAACTTGAATTGAAAATGAATCGATTTAGAGACTAAAGTGATCAATGTCGACTTTTCTCCCCTAAAATATGATGTTGGCGGGTCAAGTGACGAGTTCCCTCTCTCAAAATCTGACGAACCCGATTGTCCAAACCCTTGTTACTCTTTTTGTCTTTTAGTCTCAAATCCATCAAGATCCAACTAGAAATGGCAAGATCCAAACTAGATCTAGTGAGAATTCGACTTGATTTTGACTAAATTTGGTGAGATCTTAACTAGATCCGACAAGATCTAGATCAAATCTGAAGAGATCCAACTAATCTCCGCCTCTCTCTATCGCATTTCTACTCCATTGCCGCCGTTATTGATTTTGCCCAAATTGCCTACCACCTATGGAGCACCCGATCTGCTTCTTCTTTTCAGTCAACAAAGGGCTGAGTTTTCCTCTACCCAATCAAATCAGGTTGGGTGCGAGTTGAGCACAATGCCCTTTATTAGTCGATAACAACCAAGCTCTCTTTCAATCTCAAATAATTGCTTACCTTCATTTTATTTAGTTTTGCATAGAATATAATTTGCTATATTTTTATATTTTATTGAAAACGGAGAAATTCCATTAAATGATAAGATTCTTCCTCTCACATAGATGTGAGCCCTTGTATGAGATCCACAAACCATTTTAGCCATAAATTCAACATTTTTTTTTTTATACAAGATAGAAATTTTACTCTAGCCTAATCTTAAGTGTATATGTGTGTAAAACTTCCTCCTAGAGACTTGAACTCCGACCCTTGCCCCCCATATCCTATAAGCACTTATACTTGTAGAGTGACCATCGCATCAAAGCTGTGCGGTGGTCCATGAATTCAACATTGGAAATAATTCAACATTGGAAATAATACCAAATTTACCAATGCACGGCATTTCTTAATTGTCTTAATAAGAGAAAAATTTGAACTAAACTTTCCTCAAACTATGAGTAATACCACTAAGCTAAACTTATATTGGTTGAAACAATGCAGTAAAAGCTTTAAATTAAAACCGTTTCTCTAAGCAAAGACATAGATTTCTCCCAAATTAAAAGTTTTTTCAATGTATGCTTGGCCTTTATGAAAAAAAGGAAGTTTAGCTTTTATTGATTAAGTTGGCCAAGATTAATATAGAAAATTTACCAATCAAGTTACTAAGATAATAAATCACAAATCTGTTTTAGGACAAATAAATTTAATTCAATTTAATTTTTTAAAATAAATAAATAAAATTTCTTAATACACTTCCAAGCCAAACAATACACCAGCATGTTTTTCCGGTCCATCATTTACAAAATACACATCCCTCATCTTCTGAAACGCGTGCCACGTAAGCAGGCTATCGGAGCCGGCCTGGTGGCACTTACCGACGGCCCGGTCCACCTCAAGGGTCCTCGCCACCCGGTCCAGACCGCCATACAAGCTGTTACAAAACCTCATCATGTGCTTCACATCGTAAACCCTGTTCCCGAAAAACACCCTCAGAATCTTCAAAAACTCGTCCAGCTCACTCGGCAGGCTCCGGCGCGTGAGGATCTTCACCAGGTACCCGAAGTCGTACGCGCTGTGAAACGTGACCCAGCTCACCGAGTCGTTGCAGACGAGCCCGGACGACATCATCAACTCGGCGAACCGGGACGAGTCAACCCCTTCCTCCCTGTTCCTCTCGAAGTCGATCCCTTGTCGCATCAGCAACGCGATCGAGTCAGGAGCGTGAGGGTCACGCGCCACGTCGAAGTCCTTGAAGTTGAACTCCCAGATGAACCGGTTCCCGGATCCGAGGTCGGGAAGGTTACCGGCGGCGTCGGAGAGAGTCAGACCGACCTGGATGAGGTTCAAAACGTCGACGTTCGACTTCAAAACGTGGTAGTGATCGGAGGGCTGAAGAGGACGGTAATAATAAGGCTTTGATGGATCCACAGATGGTCGAAAAACAAGACCAGGAAACTCAGTGTCCATAGAAATATAAGGGTACCGATCGATCACGTCACGAATGAGTTCGAACTCGGATTCCAAATTACCAGCCCACACTTCCCGGATCGTAATCGGTTTCTGCTTCTCTGAAATCATCGTTTTCAGTCTTCTTGATCACTCTAAAGTCACAGTCTTGGAAAATTCTAAGCTGAAAATTTTGCTAGTTAGAGAGAAGACCGAGGTGGTCTTTGTTTTTTTTTTTTTTTTTGCAAAGTGTGAAATTGGTGTGTGAAGTTGAGGAAGTGAGGGATGAATATAAATGGGGAGGTGAAGATGGTGCTGAGAAAGAGAGAGGAAGAGAGAGAGAGAGTGAGGGGACTGTGTCTAAGTTCAACGCGTTTGCTTACCTTTGACTGAAGGCAAGTAACGGATCAGATTCATGGAAAAGACTCGGTCCATGTTGGGTTCCTTTTTACCTTTACTCAATTATAAGTGGTAATCTTATTATTATTATTATTATTTTTTGAAGACTTTTTTTTTTTTTGAGAAATATTTTTTGAAGACTTGGTGCACGTTTTTTACGTTATACTTTCGATCATTAAAACTAGTACTGATGCGGCTGCCACTCATGTATGCTGATGCACCTTTTGGTTTTCTTCTTTAATTTGATTCTTTGTTTCTTTAACTATTATTGTATAATATATGGTGGTTACAGAGTATCATATATGGTGGTTTCTTTAATTATTGTTTCTTTAACATTGGCGTATCAAACACCAAAAGAATATGTTAAGAATCTATTTGGATACCGCTTATTTGTTAAAAACTAAAAATTTATTGCTAAAAATACTGTAGCAAAATAATTTTTAAATGTCTGAATAGTACTGTAGAACTCAAATTTACCTAAAAATCTGCATTTTGCTGAGTTTGGTGGTCCCATGAACAGTGCCGTGAGACCCCAAAAAAAGGCAACTGAAATGTAATTTTAGTGCTGGGCAAACGCACGCTAAGTGTGCGTTTGGATTGCACGTTTTGGCTAAAAGTCTGCGTTTGCGTTTGAAAAAGTAGGACCCATAGCTACAGTTAGTTGAAATTATTTTGCTGAAACTATTTGCTACAGTGGTATCCAAACATAATTTGCTACCGTGTTTTCACTCTAAGCGGTCCCACTGTACTATCCTGCGTCAAGGCTGAGAGTGATAATTATTTTGCTGGCTTTTAAAATTATTTGCTATGGTGTGTTCAGTTTTCAGCAAAATAAACGGTATCCAAACAGACCCTAAATATTTTAAATGCTAAAATTTTTGGATGAATAGTACAATTCCAATTTTAGACAAAAATTGTATAAATTTTATTGTTTTATATTATAATTTTCTCTCTCCTACTTTTCTCTTTCTCTCCTATTTGCTTTTTTGATTTCTCTCATTACTCTTGGCCTCTCTTCCCCTCACTTTCACCATATCTTCCCTTCACTTTCACCCAGCCTCTTCTTCTTCTTCCTCTTTCACTCTCACACTGCCTCTCCTTTCTTCCTCTCTCACTCAGGCTCTTAGCCTTACCAAGCCGGCCACCTCGCCGCACCACACCTCCATGATGCCACGCTACCAAATCTCTCTCTTGATCGGCAAATAATGGGTTTTAATTATGGGTTTGTTTGTGGATTTTTTTTTTTTTTTGGTTATGGGTTGATTTTGATTGGGGTGCGGTGGTTGATTTTGGTGGTCTTGGTGGTTCCGATTGTTGTAGTGGGTTCTGATTTGGAGGTGGGTTTGGATTTTTGTAAAGATTTTTGGGTTTGGATGTTGTTGAGTGGGTTTTTGCATTTGGGTTATTATTATTATTATTATTATTATTATTATTATTATTATTATTATTATTATTATTATTTTGTATTTTTGCAGAATCATGGTGGCCGGTGGTTATGGGTGGTGGTCACGGTGGTGGATGGGAAGCTAGGTTCAAAGGGTAGAGAGAAGAGAGATGGTGGATGGGTTCTGGTTCAGCGTAGAGAGAGAGAGAGAGAGAGAGAGAGAGAGAGAGAGGTGTTTTTGGAGAAATTAAATTGATTTTTTTTATTAGTTGTTTATATTATTTTACAGTTTTGAATGGAAGAGTAGAAGATGTGATGTAGGGTGTAATGTTAAATACTATGTTAAAATAGAAAAAGTAGGTTTTGGTATGTTAAATTGGGATTTGGCATAACACAACTTATGCTAGTGCTCTAACATAGAGCTATTTAGCCCAACAACAACAAAAAGTTAGGTAATAATAATATAGAGTTTGCTTTTCTGCATAAGGTGTGGATGAAAGATGAAAGGCCAACAAAATCATTGGTTTAGACTTTAAAGCCCAATGAGCAAGCTCATGGAATTTGGAATTATCCTCTCTTAAAAACCAAGGTTAGACCGGGAAAATGGGTATTGATAAATCAAGTTTAGGCCAAGTTAATCTGGTTTGGGTCTGTCGGGGGCGTTTTTTGCGCATAACCATGTGTCTTCCGTTGGAGGTGTGACTTTGCTAGATCGGGATTTGTTTTGGGGAGTTCAATCCGGAACTCGACATTAGGCCGCATAGACCAATGGCTTCCGATGCATTTTTAAGCCTACAAAATAGATAAAGCCCAAAGTCTTAGAATCATAATAATGGTTGAAATAAATAAATAATTTGTTTAGCATAATAGATTTGATTAAATGGTGAGTTGAACGTTATTATTATGTGTGTTAAGTGATGACCATTAGAATGATTAATTAATTGTCATATGTCCAATAATGGGATGAGTCCAATAGTCCACATAGTTGTCAAAACGTGAATCGTATTGTGAATCGATTTTTGATTTTCCCGTATCGTGTATCGTATCGTATAGATATACATGTATAAATGGTATATTCATTATAAATTTTAAATATATTCAACTAATGACTAATTTATTCGTCACTTATGTAATAATATTTAACAAGCTAACTAAATAAATCAACCTAGCATGTGTTTATAACATACACATTCAAATGGTTTAAATTTAAAAGTGATAATATATTACAAATGATCAAAAAATAATAATTTATTTTCATCACATTACCTAATAAACCCTATCTAAGTCAATGCTTTCATCACGTTTATCATTTTGAAAACTTATTTCTTCATTAAAATTTTCTTCATCGTCATTAACATTTACTATCTCTCCTTGTTCTTTTTATTTTAATAATTAAAAAAATTTCTTCTTGGCATTCTAGTTTCTTGGACTTATAACAATCATGACAAAAAAAAAAAAAAAAAAATTATATTGTCAATTAATATCTTATTCATAGTAATGAAAATAAATTTGCAAATATTAAAGTAAAGTGTAAGTGTGTACTGTGTAGTCTAAATTTTATAGGAAAAAGAGATGGGAAAAAAACTTATGAATATGTTATTTTATTAGGCCAAATTAAGTAAACTAATAATTTTGTGTTAAAAACAAGTCTAACAACTTGTTAGATTCAAATAAAAGTACAAATTTTAACAAAAAATCTTATTTTAAAGCATTTTTCTATGTATCATACGATACGTATGATTTTACGATACGATATGATTCATACGATACACACACTGTATCGTACGATTCATGAGCACTTATGATACGCCAATACGATACGAAACTTTTTACATACGATACGATACGTATCGCGTATCGTACGATATTGACAACTATGATAGTCCATATCTAACTGTGGTATAGTTCATGTCCAATATAATAAGGTATGTCCAACAATGGTTTATGTCCAAATAATGTATGTCCAGCAATGGTTTATGTCCAAAATAATACATATCCAGCTGTGGTTTATGTTCAAGTAATATATGTCCATCGGTGGTATATGTTTGAATAATATATGTCCATCGGTGGTTTATGTCCGAATAATATGTCCAACGATGGTAGATCAATTTATTAATATATATGTTCATTAAAAAAGTATTAGTGAAATCATGTTTTATTAAATACTGAGATGATATTAAAGTAACTTGCATCCAGCGGTACAATAATAATAAGTTAACATATACTTAATAATGTAATTTCAAAGATGGAGAAAACATTGACTTATCTTTTATGTTTCTAACTCCAGTTGTATAGCATCACTTTATTCTTTATATGATTTGTGGCTCCAGCCGTATAGCATTAGTGAGCTGATAACATTCCAGCGGCATAATAACATAAGTCCAGCGGTACAATGATAATGAAGTAAAACATATTCAATAATGTAAATTTAGAAATAAAGGCATAATGACTTATCTTTATGTGGTTTGTGGTTCCAACCGTATGACATCAGTAGACTTATAATATTTCAGCAGTATAGTAAAATGAGTCTAGCGGTGCGGTATGATATTGTGAGTCCTTTCATGGTGACTTCATGATTGAAGGGGAAAAATGGGTGCAACTGAAGGGAGAGAGAATATGTCCAGCCGTGTGCAAAGGTTGGTTAAGTTTGTCTCCATTATCATGCACTTAAATGAAATTTCCCGTGATGATACTCTTTTAGTTTTTAGTAAGATATAAGT
Source organism: Notholithocarpus densiflorus (assembly GCA_030021035.2). Taxonomy (NCBI): domain Eukaryota; kingdom Viridiplantae; phylum Streptophyta; class Magnoliopsida; order Fagales; family Fagaceae; genus Notholithocarpus; species Notholithocarpus densiflorus. The sequence goes on from JARYZH020000121.1 coordinate 904,534, forward strand.
GATATTGCCTTCCATGAGAAGGGCTTTTATAATATGTTCTTGGAAGGGTGTTTGGTATCTTTTAAGATGTATGGAGATAGTAAGAAATATATATGTTTTGTGAGATATGGTGTTTGTAAGATAGATTAGAAATATATATGTGAGAAGTATGTATGGATAGTTTGTGAGGAATGTGTTTGTAAAATATATGGAAGTGTGAGATAGATAATATGAAAGTTAAATATAGTAAATACATGAGCTTATAGTTGCTGCTGGAGTGGTTTTTTGTGTTATGTCATGGGTTATGTTGCTTTCTAAGAAGAGAGGTATTGTAAGAGAAATAGAGAAAGAGACGGAGATGTGCTTATGGGTAGCAAAATGATGATATTTCAGAATAATAGAGTGTGGGAGAGATGGGTAATAATGTTGTAATATGTGTGTTGTGTTGTTATCTAAGAAGAGAGATTTTGTAAGAGAGATGGAGAAGTATGGAAATGTTTAGAGATATGGGCAGCAAAATGATGAAATTTCAGAACAAGAGAGTGAGAGAGAGATGGATAGTAGTGTTGTAATATGTGTGTTGTGTTGTTATCTAAGAAGATAGATTTTGTAAAAGAGATGGAGAAGTATGAAAATGTTTAGAGATATGGGCAGCAAGATGATGAAATTTCAGAACAAGAGAGTGAGAAAGAGATGGATAGTGGATAATGGTGTGGTCTGTTGTGTGTTGCTTGGTCCTCTTTATATAGAGCCAAGTATGTAACTAAGTTTGAATTAGTTGAAGGGAAAATCAACAAATAAGGAAAGGTTTTTGGCAAAACAAGTGATTTCCTCAGTTGGTTTTTTTGTTTTAGCTAAAAGAAGAAATTCTGAGACTTTAATGCTGCTGGAGCTGCTGTTACAGCTGTTAGTCACAGCTGTCAGCTCTACAGCAGTAGCTACTGCAGCAGCTGACACTGCTAGATGATGTCACCTGAATGATAGCTTCTGCTGGAGGAAAGATTTAGCATTAAATTCATGGGTTTGGCTGAAAATGATAAGATAACTTTTATGAGATCCTTCTATTTCTGGTATTGCAGCTGGAGGTTAAATATTTGGCTTAAAAATAGTAGGATTTCTTTTATGGGATCCTTACTTCTTTTGGTATAGCGGGTAGTTGCTGGGATTAGGCATTAATGGGTTGATGATGTCACTTTTGGATATGTGTTAATTGCCTAAGCTACTGCTGAAGCTGTTGTAGCTCTTGCTGGAGTTAAGGCAATTTCTGCTAGAGCTGTTGCAGTTTCTGCTGGAGCTGTTGCAGCTTCTGCTGGAGCTGTTGTAGCTTCCGTTGGAGTTAAGGCAATTTCTGCTGGAGCTGTTCCTGGTGTTTTTGGCTAAGTTTCATCTTTTAGAAAATTATATGTTTAGTCCATGGTTTTATTACAATATAATTTTGGTAAGTAATAGACTAGTTGGTTGATATTTGATGAAATTTTAGAGATGTAATTATGGTTTCTTTGTGTTTTGACCAAATCTTGGAGAGCAATGAGAGCATTTAATGCTAAATATGAGATATTAATATAGATTTAGCTATGTGCTTGGGATTGATGAAAATAATAATATAATTTATATGAAATAATATAATTACATTTTTAAACTTATATTATAAGATGAACATTAATTTTTATGTAAAGAGCATGGGGAATTTTATTATTTTAAGTGTTATGTGATATGAGAGGCTTACCAGATGCTACCTATTGCACACTGACTCGTTAGAGTTCAGGGAATTGGAGAAGACATGCCAAGCAACGTGTTTTCCTTTATCAACTTTGAACTGCTGAACCTTTACTGAACATACTTTTTGGCCTTCCAAACCATGACTCCCAAAATTCCCCCAATGAGACTCATGAGCTTGGATCATGAGTCGAAAATGAGATGTTGTGCCAAGAGCTTGAACTATGGGCTTTGATGAGATAATATCGCCATGGGTTTTGGACCATGGGGTTCGGCGTCATTTTATGAATATGGGCTCTTTTGGGCTTTAAAAGAGGTTTTTCCAAAATCCATAATTTGTTGATGTGATGCGAGTTGCCAATGAAATAAATTCCATGTGGTGTAAAAAATTTGTCCTCAACAAGGTCAAAAAAGAGTTTTGAGCAAATTAGGTCAATTGGGTTATAAGTTGGGTTGATCAAGTTATGGGTTGGCCCGTATTTTTTTACATAATAATAATAATAATAATAATAATAATAATAATAATAATTGTAAGGGCAGGTTTTGGCTCCTAGGCCCAAAAGGTAAAAGGATCTAGGCCCAAAGGGTAAAAGGATCTAGGCGCAAAGAGCCCAATACAATAAATTTGTAGAGAGTGGGTTAGAAAACTGGGCTCTAAAGAGTTAGGTCACAACTATATTGGATCCAGATCACAATGAAGCAAAGATAGACTGGTTTTATCTAAAGAAAATCGTTCTCAGCACAATCTGAGGAGATCAGTTCTTGTATATATTACTTAAATTTGATTACAAGTATAGTTCTTATTGTTACAGTGTTTTTCTCTTAATTCTCTGATCCCCTTCCATCTGGATCTTCTTTCTATTTTATACTCTCTTCTTTCTTTCATCTCCACCCTCCACGTGTACATTAGATTGCTAGTATTGATACTTATCCCATCAGCACCTTCCTGAAGTCTTAGGGAGTAGCTGTGAGGTTGAAAAGTACTGTTTAGATATCACTTCCTCATTAATGCGGCTAGAGAGTTAGCTACAGAACATTCAATGTGTTGGTAGTAGTTTTCTCTTAGATATTTCACAGCTCCCATTTGTCTTGTACGTTCATAATGCATATCCTTATCAATAAAATTTCTTGGAATATTACTCTGGATGACAGAACACACCTTCCGATCTCTGCTTCGTTTAGCCAAAGAGATACTCCTCCTCGGCCTACCTTCCTCAGCCTTCTCATTCGTAACTTGCTCGTGGAGTTCTAAGTTTTACATCTTCATTACTGTTTATCTGTCTTCGGACCACTAAACATCCTCAGACAAAGCCCAAGACCCAATATATATTCTTGGGCCCCTTATCTCTACAATAATAATAATAATAATAACAACAACAATAATAATGTATCTCTTCTTTCAATACAAATAATAGAGAAAAAAAAAATTAACAATACATAAATTTTTTTAATATATTTGAGATAGTATTCTATTATAATATAATCTAAGTGTATGTGTGTGAAGTTCACTCCTGTGAACTTGAACCTTGGCTCTTACCTCTCCTACACCCTACAAGCTCTTATACTTGTGGAGTGACCATCACGCACCAATAGTGCGCAGTGGTACAATACATAAATTCTTAAGTTGATGCAATCCTTATTTCACTAATAATTTCATCACCATAAAGAATGAAATAAATACTAAATCTCATGGACCATAATTTTTTTTAGGTACAATATATTACCACAAAAATTCTAAATGTGCATGTGAAATTGTGAAGAATGAATATGTTGTATTATCCCATTTGAAAGTCCTCCCACCCCTTCATAAAAAGGCCCCACCCTCCATTATAAAAATGTCCAAAATTTTATGATAATAATTTTTTTTTTCAAATGGATGTATACTATTTTTTTCATGAGTGATACTAGGGTTTTTACATATTTTACTATATAAGGTTTACAAATTAATGTGTTACCAATTATTTAAAAAAAAAGTAATTTAAAGTTTCCTAAAAAAAAGTAATTTAAATATTCACTACTTAAATTGATAAAGTTCACCAATCACATTTATTGACACATCAGTTTGTAAACATTTTGTGGTAAAATTTGTAATAGTTTTAGTATTTTCCTTCTCTCATCTCTCACAAACCCTCCAAAATACTAAACCAATAGAAAGCTAACCCAATTGAAACCCTAAACTTTTTTATAAATGATGATACGTCTCCCTTAATAACTTGAGGCTTTAATTTTTGTAAACTAATATTCTACACAGTAGATTGTCAACATCAATCACCTAATCTCCTACATAGCCACACATCAAACAATCACTATATCTCTCTTAACACCAAATATAAAATTGAAATTTGATTGCAACTTTAATTAACCATGCATCATCTTATATCCAAGATAAAGTATACCATCAGAAATCTAAAAATAAAAAATAAATTTTCATTTCTTTTGTTAAATTTTATACTTGAAGACGATATTTAATTCTCTATATGAAATTAACTTTAGTTTGGTTAGTAGTAATTCATCAAATTAACCTTAGTTTGATTAGTATTAAGTAGATTTATTTAAATAATATTTAAATAAAAAATGCTCACTTAAATTTATTACTTTAGGTCTTAAACTATATTGAGTCAATCCTGCCAAGAATGGTTGTAGAAAAGTAGAAGATTGTGTAATCTATATCACCTCTCCTTGTCTTGAGGATCGTGGGGGAAGACGAGAATAGCACGACGTCAAAATAGATGTCGGAGTCATTTTCTACACATATGTTCCTTAGCTTTCATTGGATGGCAAGTTCGATTGATCATCTAATAGCTTATGCTTCTGCTTGGACAAGGTCTGTGGTGTTTGCCTCTTCTTCTTCTTTTTTGCAAACGCAAATACCAAGGTTCTTCTCCAATCTCTAGCAACGAAAGTTAAGATGGAGTGATGTCTACCTACCTCCGCAGAAAAGTAAATCTTTATTGTGTCCCCATTAGGATGGGTCCATTGTTGATTTCCTCTTAGTGGAGGCTGCGACTTTCTTCTCTATTCTTTAATAGCTTTGTGTTCCTTTAAGAGTCTGAAGAGCTCTTGATGGATGTCTGCATCGGAATTTTTCTTGCACTCATGGACTAGAAAACTGAAATAACTAGTTATAGTAAGCATACAGAGGCTAAATGAAATATGTTCTTTTTATACATATGTTTATAACGTCCCTAAATTCAAAAATTTGAAAGATACAAAAAAAAATAAGCAAAAAGACTAATACCACTTATTCTTTCAATTGAAAGTTTTTGATTCATCAACCCTTCTAAACAATTAAAAAAAAAAAATGGAGTGACATAGGTAAAAAATCAATTCATCATATTTGATATATGAGCATCCCCTAATTCACAATTAACAGATTCATTGTGCAAATCTTAAAAACTAGTACTAATATTCCAATTCTAATAGTATATGTTATAATTAAAAATCAATATTAGAAATAATAAAAAGCTGTGATGTGTAACTTCATTCAAAAAATGAAATTGAATCGCTTCAAAATTGGAAAATCATTTCTGTCTCTATATGAAATCGATGGCTAGTGTTGCGAAGAGAATGAAATCTTTGTGATGTTCCAAATGTTAAATATGAACTGCCTGTTTAGTTGGCTTGGATTCTGTCAGTACGCAAACCTTAGTTGCTACTCGTTACCAAACGATAAGGCTTTGGCCAAGGGACAATGGACCCATAGGTAAATCAATGTCTCTTGTTCCTAATCACATAGTGGGCAAGCTATGTCCAGCCCTTGATTCACTGACAGAGGCTTAGTCAAAGAGCCTGCTCAATTTGTTCGTGTCCCCATCGTGCACTAGATTGTTTAAACAAATAGGTAACCGCCAGGCATTTGAGGCATGCATTTAAGTCGCAAGGCTTTAGAATTGTGAGCAAAATACGATGCTCGACACACGGCTTGTGCCTGGTGTAGTAGCCACCTAGTTGAGAAAGACATATTCTGTTTCTTTGTAGCTTCTTGCCTACATCAAAGAGTCAAGTTTCTCTTGTGACTTCACGCCTACATCAAAGAGGAACTAAAAACTAGAGGGTTGTTTAATATAAGTAATTCTTAACTACTCTCATAATACGGAAAATAATGCTCTATTCTCTTACATTCATGGTAGGGTTCACTCATTAAATTCATGGTGAGATCTACCGTGAATGTGAGATCAAGGAAGGAGCACCATTTCTCCATGTTCCAGAAGTACTTAAAAATTTTCCATTTAATAGGGTGCAAAACATTATATTGTAGTCACAAATAATACACATTTATAAAAGATTTTTAACTATCCCTTAGCAAATATTATGGCGGGAAAAATTTCCTTTAAAATATTAGCATTTGTGATGGCTACAAACATAATTGTGACAGCATTTTTCATGTTGGTCACAAATGGTTTCACATTTTACTAAGTATTTGTGAAGACTTAATTTTTCTCTCATAAATAGTTTTTTTTTTTTTTTTTAGAGGGCTTTTTGGATCTGTCAAAAACACTTCATCACTAAAAGACATTTTTCTTGTAGTATTAGTTTGTTTAGATCCCTTCGTAAAATTTATTATTTTTCTTTAGTTTTAGGAGCTTGGCCTAAAATTCATAGACACAACTACGGGTATGATACAACAACACGAGTAATTTTTGAAAAATTAAAACATAAAACAGTAAATAGGACACCGTTACAACACATGTACGACACCCCAAATAAAGTGTATGGGCTTCGTAGAACTTGGCTTGGCTTCTGCGTTTATTCTGGTTATCATAGTTTATAAATGTTAAAGGTTGAATATTTAGAATATAGGGTCATACTAAAGTACTAAAGTACTGGTCATGACGAATTTCATACTAAAGTACTGATCATGATTTTTTTGTAAAGGGTCAAGTTGGAGAATATATAGTGACATGACGAACTTCGTACTATATGGTCATGATTTTCTTATCATATGCATATATTGAAAAAATAAAGTAAAACTTTACAACTTTTGAGATTTAACAAGTATTAAGCAATAAAGAATCACGATATGGTATCTCAGGTGCTGGGCGCATGAGATCATTATCTCAATGATAGGTGGGCCTTATGTGAGTAGTTTAACAATAGTATTCATAGTCATATTCTACGTTTAATATAGCACAAGACAGTCCAACCAAAGCAACCAAAAGCTCTGATACCACTTGTTGGGGGGAAAATCTTAAGTCTCCTCAATGTCTATGTGTGAATCAAAATTAATGACTACCCAACAATAGCAATATATATGGAAACAAAAATTTCAACAAGCACCAATAAAACACAACCACACAAGAACACCAAATTTTACGTGAAAAACCCTCCGTTGTAGAGGAAAAAACCACGGGGCAACTCCAAAAAATTAATATCCACTATGGAAGAGAAATTACAACTCTTAAGTTTATACCAAACTTGAGGGCAAAAATTGGAAAATAACACCAAACTCTAAACAATTTCATTAGTTAACAACGTTTCTAAACTATTTAGGAAACTAACAACTCAAGTCTAAGGGAGTCAATTTTGCTATAGTAAATCGAGTTTTAGAGACTTGATTTCTGTGTTTGAAATCGACCCTCTAAGGATTGATTTCCTTAAAGCAAATTCGGAGTTCCCTAAAGCAAAAATTCTTCAACAAACCAACCCAGAGAAGAAAAACATCATCAAATCGAAACCCAGAGAAGAAAAAACATCATCAAATCGATTTCCTTAAAGCAAAATTCTGAGTTCCCTAAAGCAAAATTTCTTCAACAAACCCAGAGAAGAAGAACATCATCAAACAATGAAAATTCATCAAACCAAAGACCCAAAGAAGAAAAACCTTCGCCTGGAGCTTCGCTGCCGCTGCCTCCTGGAACCATCGCCGTCGCTCTTGGGTTAGGGAGATCTGGGTTCATGGGGGTTCTTCTTCATGGTTTTCTGATTTGGGTTTTTTGATTTGTTGTTCATGTATCTCCATGTTTCAATTTTGTTATTCGTGTATGAAGGTGTTTCTGTTCTTCGTGGTTTTGAAATCTCTTTATGGAACTCGAGTCTTTAAAACTCAAGTTCCACCCATTGAATCGAGTCTCTAAAACTCGATTTACTACACCAAAATTGAGTCCCTTAAGCTCGAGATGTTAGTTTTCTAAATAGTTTAGAAACGTTGCTAACTAACGAAATTGTTTGAAATTTGGTGTTATTTTCCAATTTTTTCCCAAACTTGAGTCCACAATAAATTGAATATACAACAAATAAATCTCAAGGAGTAAATATAATCTTACCACAAAGCCAATAGCAAGATCTTCTTGAACACTCCAACTCGCTACGGTTGTAGCACTCAAAAACTCCCCGAGAACTTCACCAGTTTTTCATTTTCACTCTCTCACACTTTCACAGTGTTTTCTCTCTCTCTTTGGACTGCACCTCCTGAAGCTCTCATGTGTGTTTTTCTCACAATGGCCGAATGGCTCTCTCTCTCTCTCTCTCTCTCTCTCTCTCTCTCTCTCTCTCTCTCTCTCTCAGTGTATTTATCTTATGCTGCATCACACAATGGCCGAATGGCCTTTCTTTTCTTTTCCTTCTTTTCTCCTCAGCGTGTCCAACATGCCTTGATAAGCTTTTCATTAAACCAATGCATTTGGGTTGGACCCACACGGTGTTGCACCCAACAAGAACCATAACGCCTGATCTAGGGTGTGTTTAGATACCGCTTATTTTGCTAAAAATTGAAAACTGAAAATTGAAAACACTATAGCAAAATAATTTTTAAATGTGTGAATAGTGCTGTGAGACCCATTTTTAATGAAAGTTTTGGTTAAAAAAGAAGTTTGTGGGTTCCATGAACAGTGCACGGGACCCACTAAAAAAGACAGAAACGCGCATCTCCAAAAAAAAAAAAAAAAAAACGTAGATGCACTACGCAAAAGAAGCTCTATCCAAACGCTCATCTTGTTATTTCTGTAGTCCCTAATTCTTTTGCTTCAACTAGTTGCCCAAAAGTGACTGATGACTCTGTTCAAGATGAAGAAATTGTGGGTCTCAGTCCAGAAATTGAGGCCTCTTTCACAAGAGGTTTCTAATATTGTTGTTTGTTGTGAAAATACACATGGATTAAAAAGTATTGTGGAAATACTTGTTGTGGTGTTTAAACACTAAAAACTTAATATAATTACTAAACTGATTGGAATTATTGGGTAGGCATCTTGATCCTGTTCATCCAACTGGTTCCATGAACTGTAGGGTTGGAAATGCAGCATCTAGTGTGGGTTTGGAGTCAAGCACTTTAAATCAGTGTGAGGACTTTAAAGGGCCCAGAGTGCTTCCTTCTGTTATGAGAAATCTTTCCCAACAAGAACCACAAGAATCAATGGCCCAAGATGAGACGCTTGCTGGGGAGATGAATGGATCTATAAGATCTGAAAGGGCTGATGAAAATGAAGTCTCTAGTGAATACTTTTCAGCCACTGAAACTCACCAGAGTATATTGGTATCATTTTCAAGCCATTGTGTGCTGAAAGGAATTGTATGTGAACGCTCTCGGCCCATGCGCATAAAGTTTTATGGTGATTTTGATAAGCCTCTAGGGAGATATCTGCGTGATGACTTGTTTGACCAGGTAAATATTTTTGCGTTTCCTTTCGTTTAAACTTCTTTTATTTATTCTCTTTTACTAAATTTCAGTTATAAAGTGGAATTATGTTGGTTAATAGAACTTGTAATTGCCAGGCATGTTGCTGTCAATCATGTAAAGTGCCAGTTGAGGCCCATGTCCTATGTTACACCCATCGGCAGGGAAATCTAACAATCAATGTTAGATGCCTTCCGGATATAAGACTACCTGGGGAACGGGATGGCAAGATCTGGATGTGGCACCGATGCCTAAGGTGTGCCCATGTGAATAGAGTTCCACCAGCTACTCGTAGAGTGGTTATGTCAGATGCTGCCTGGGGACTTTCTTTTGGAAAGTTCTTGGAACTTAGCTTTTCAAACCATGCAACTGCTAATCGTGTTGCACCCTGTGGTCATTCATTGCAAAGGGACTGTCTCCGTTACTATGGCTAAATTCTATCAGATTTGGAACTCTTGTTAAATTTCAATTGTTGAATGCCACATAAGTGGTTGTTGACAATCAAATTCAACAGGTTTGGGAGCATGGTTGCATTTTTCCGGTATTCCCCTATCGATATTCTTTCTGTTCATTTCCCACCGTCAGTGCTTGAATTCAATGGCCATGTTCAACATGAGTGGACAAGAAAAGAGGCTGCAGAGGTGTCTTTATGAACCTGAAATTTTATTTACACAGTCATTTTGAACTGATGCTAAATAAGTAAACATAAGCTAATATATATAGTAGCTTTTGCGAGTATTTGAGATCACTATTTTAGTAAACATATGCCGAGATATCTGATGTACTTGATTGCTTGGAAGAAAAATGTAAGTCTTTTGGAAATGAATGTTCGGACACGAATGACTTACAGGGCCACATCGTGGAGCTGAAAGACTTGCTTAAAAAGGAAAGAAATGATTACAATGTATGTACTGACAATATTTGATATTCTCATTACAGGATTCCTGGTTCTAAAACCTTGTAGAGTGCCTGTGTTTTTCCTTATTTTGATTTTCAAGTAATATTATTCTCAGCTTATAATTGTCTCCTCTTTAATAGGGTTTGATTCGACCGGCTATTATGGAGACTTCACAGCCAGACTGGCTGGCTGGAGACATTCTGGAATTGAATCGCTTGAGACGCTCTCTTTTAGTTGGTTCACTTGTTTGGGATCAGCGGCTTTGTTCATTGGACTCTCTACTTAAAAAGAGTTCTATTTCAAAGGCTGCACAAGGGGATGCATCTTATGCCCAGCTGAAAGAGCTGAAGAGTGAGTTATCACATAAGGATGGCATGCTTGGCACTGGGTATGAAGATTCTGACTCTTCAAAATTACATGAGTCTCCTGGCAACAATTTGCAGTCAGAGCAGGAGCAGCCTAATGTACCACCCTTTGAACCTTCTGTTACTGTAGACTCGATGTTAACCACATGTCATCATCATGTCAGAGAGGAGGAAAAACATTCAGATGGGAAAGCTTATCCCCCAATGAGTCTACTCTATCTGAGAGAATAGATTCTGCTTGGACGGGTACTAATCAACCTGCAATGAAAGCTCAACTTCATTCATCACATGCAGATGAACTCCAAGCTGGATCTGTCAGGCAGATTAGTCAAAATGGTAAACCTCCTTTTAGAAGGTTAATGTCACCAATGAGAGTTCGTGCTTTTGATTCTGCATTACGAGTCCAAGAAAGAATCCGGAAGGGATTGCCTCCCTCTTCCTTGCGTTTGTCGACACTTAGATCTTCCCATGCCTCTGGAGATTACAGGAGTATGGTGAGAGATCCTGTTTCCAATGTAATGAGGACTTACTCCCAAATGCTGCCATGGGAGACACAGATCTTAAACTTAATAGTCAGTTCCACACCATCATTTATCTCCTCCGCATCTCTTATGGCTGAAGGTGCTCGGCTGCTGCTTACGCAAACTGGCCACAGTGATTTAGTTATTGCCGTTTATGAAAATGAACCCACTAGTATAATTTTGTATGCCCTTAGTTCCAAGGAGTATAATGATTCGGTTGCTGATAAGTTGAATGAGCATGAGGGAAGCTGGAGTCCCCCTGAGAGCAGTAAAGAAGATTCTGCAGTTTCCACCTTTTCTGCCTGGCAGTCTTTTGGGTCTTTGGAGTTTGATTATATCCATTATGGTAGTTATGGATCTGAAGATGCTTCATCATCAATGGGTACGTTTTTTAAAGATCCCAAAAGACCTCCACATTTAAAAATATTTTTTGAGGATGAGTTTTCAACTGCCGGAGGCAAAGTAAAGTTTTCAGTCACTTGTTATTTTGCCAAGCAATTTAACTCTCTAAGAAAAAAATGCTGCCCTAGTGAAGTGGATTTTGTGCGATCCTTGAGCCGCTGCCGGACATGGAGTGCACAAGGGGGGAAAAGCAATGTATATTTTGCCAAGTCATTGGATGAAAGATTCATTATAAAACAGGTTACAAAAACAGAGTTGGATTCCTTTGTGGATTTTGCACCTCAATATTTTAAATATTTGACAGAATCACTTAGCTCGAGAAGCCCAACTTGCCTTGCAAAAATTCTTGGCATTTATCAGGTTAGGCCTAACTCTTCGCTTGTTTGGCGTGTGTGTGTGTGCCTGCACTTGGGTGGGTTAATCTGGGTATATGGTGCAAAGACCAACAGTAGTATCTATCTTCTTGTGATTCTCATCTTAGTGATGTGATGGCAGGTCTCTGTAAAACATCTAAAAGGTGGTAAGGAAACAAAAATGGATTTGATGGTGATGGAGAACCTCTTTTTCAAGAGAGATATCTCAAGGGTTTATGATCTCGAGGGCTCTACACGAGCTCGTTATAATTCAGATACAACAGGGACAAACAAAGTACTGCTAGATATGAATTTGTTGGAAACATTACGTACAAAACCTATATTTCTTGGGAGCAAGGCAAAGAGAATTCTAGAAAGAGCTGTCTGGAATGTTACATCGTTTTTGGCGGTAAATTTTTTTTTTTTTTTAAATCTTCTAATTGTTATAGTAGCATCAAATTTGATCCTAACTGAAATCAGAACAAAAGTTAATGGCTTAATTTGTCTTATAATTGTGGATATGGTCCACATTGACATTCCCTAGGTTTTTTTTTTTTTTTTTTTTTTTTTTTTTTTTTTTTTTTTTTTTTTAAGTCCATTCCCTAGGTTTCTGAAACTTACTCTTTTGAGGTTTTAGAAATCATTGACATCCCCTTGGTTTCATATTTCTAATGATGCATCTGTTCAATTTAAATTCGAATCAAGTAGCTAGTTATATGTAGAACATTTTATTTGGTTTTGAGCTTAATAACTTGAAATGGATAACTATGTCAAAATATTGTTCAACACAGTTAAATCTGACAACAGGATCTTTTGCCCATTTGGAAAGTACACGGGAGGTAATGCCAATATGAAATCCATGGTGTCTGGTTATTGTCAATATTTTACCTAAATATAAAGTGTAAGGTTGGAATTGGATAGGATTCCCAAAAAAAAAAATCATAAAATGACTTTTAGATTTTGTTGTCCTTAAAGCATTATCTATATAAATATATATATATATATATATATATTATATATATATATATATATAAAATCGAAGCTTTTAAAGCTCTCACACTTTTCCACGTCAGCATAATATTAAAAAAAAAAAAATCATAATAAAACCTTTCTAAAACCCTCGATGCTCTGCCTTCTCTTTCACGATACGATGCCCTACCCTTTCTTTTACCAAAACATCTTCTTCCTCAGAACAGAGACAAAAAAAAGGAGATTGAGAGAGAATCGTCGGAGTGTTAGACTATCATCCACCGGCAAGCCAATCGCTCATCAACATCAGGCCGCCTAAACCGCTACCGGTAATATATATATATATATATATATTTATTTTTATTTTTTCTAAATCTGGTACTCTTTTTTTCTCCCAAAATACCCAATGCCCTTCACTCTCTTTTCAGATTCTTTCATGCAACCCTCTCCTTCCCCGAATATCAAAACCCTCTCCTTCCCCAAAATCAAAACCCAAAAACCCAAAACTCAGATGCCGTCGGTGTCATCGAGGAAGCTATGAGCAATCCAAAAACTCTAACGCAGCCTCTGAAGCAGGTTTTGGAATTTTCTTGAGATTTTTTTTTTAATTTATTTAACCGTTCATGGTTGGTAGTGTTGGAGAATTGGAATTATTAGGATGAGAGGAAAGGAGGATGGTATAACCCCAAAAATCAAAATTTCTTTTTGTGGGTATTGTTGCATATTGCTATATGACTGAAATATTTGTTTTGGGTTTGTCTTTATTTTCTATTTCTATTTTCGTTTGTGGAATGCAAATTATGTGTTTGATGAAATGCTTCAATGAACTGTCTATGAGTTGTGAAGTAATAAGTAATTGATTTAATTAGTATGTGAGGTTAGGTTATGCCTGCAATGCAAGTTTATAGGTTATTTACTCCTGAATTAGTGGAGGGAGCTATGGATTTGAATTTCGGTAGATTTGGCTCTTAGAGGACTGTAAGAGGGATATTTAAGTGAGGGCTGAGAAATCTGGGGATCCGATGGTAAAGATTTCACCTGTTGGCTCTAAACATTGTGTTGAACAGACACACTTTTTGTTGCACCAACCTGCAGTCTACACCACCCTAACCTCACCCACCAAGCCCTCTCCGACTATCAAACATTTAGATCACAAATATAGTCCAACTAATACCTAACGAAGTAAACAAAATCCTTTTTTTACCCACCATATCTAGTAAGTGATGACCTGAACACAGGACCTAGGACTTGACACGCCAATGCCTCACTAGCCCAGCTGGGTGGGTTAAGGCAAAAACACTAAATCTTAGCTGTTGAAAAGCATGGCATGGCTTTTTTTATGTTACTTCACAGTAGCAATTCCAAATCTTCAGGCCACTCCACTTATCCCCTTCCTACATTACCACCAAAAATGAAAAACCTTGCAAAAGCCATAAATGTGAGAATTAGTTCTCTTATCACTCTGCACATCCAAATACCTCTTGACATCTATTTGATTAACTCGAATGTTATCTCTGTTTCACTTTCTATTCTATAGAAGTCGTTATTTTTGTTTTGAAGGTTGAGGTTGGCTACTATAGCTATTTGAGATTCCTAACAGGTGTTTGATAGAATGCCTACAAGATATATTAGTAAATAGACAGTTTAATTATCTATATCGATTAATTATCCTACTTATCTCTCAAATTTTGAATGGTGGTTCTACTTTTAATCGTGGCAATTTAAATATCAGTTTTTGCTTTATTCGACAAAATGATAAAAAGAGTCTCTATAATAGTGCCTGTGAGTTGTTTGATGCTAGGTCTCAATGGGATTCTGCATATGGGGAGCAATGATAAATTTGACAGAATTACAGCAATTTTGACTTTTAATTTGCTTAACATCTGAACTTCGAAAAATAACAGGCTCGCCGTAGGAGAAGGAAAAGAGGTCAATCATGAGAGATGTTCTAGATCGAAGCTTCAGCTGCAATGCATCAGATATCTTGGTTCGGTGAGTCTCATGTCCCTGCTTTATGCTCCCTAGCTAGGAAGTAGAGTTTGTATTTTGATAAAAAGCAATCATGCATCATGGAACAAACACCATACTTAATTTGAATTTCAATCATCATGCATTGCAGGCAAAAAGGAAGGCTTAAGAAGTTGTGGTTCAAGATGGGAAACTTATCTTCAACCATAGTGGTGAATTCCTTCACACAGCAGGAGGACTTGAAAATGCGAAGTGGATCTTTGTCTTAGTCAAAACTCTTCTTTTTGTTGAAGGGGTTCTTAAAAGTAGAAGTTTTCAAATCAATGATTCTATCAAAAGTTCATTCTCTTGGGTAAGTATCTTTGTCTAAGCCTTTTTAAAGTGGTAGTACATTTGTTCTATCCCCATAAACATCCATGACTTAGACTTGCTACCAGAAGAAGAAAAAAGCTATAAGTGGATATTGTTTGGGTTGGTTGGAAAATTCTGATTATAAATAAAATTTACTAGAAATATGTTATTATGCTATAAGTTGAAGCCTGTGAATTTATTAATATAATCGTTTCTATGGGATATTGTGATTAAGATGACTGATATTTTGGTAATTGATTTCTTTAGAGATGGTACTTATGAAATAGTTGCACTTATCAAGTTAAAAAAGGACTAGGTTTTTACATTCCATGTTAAGTGTCAATGCTTGATATATTCTATTTCTTTTTTGACATGGCAATGCTTTAGATGATGATTTTCAAACCACATGCTCATGTCTTTTGATTTTCATGATGGAAATGATGGACTGTATGTAATTTAAAGTCTTTGGTGTTATCTTTAATGTGAGTTACTAAATTCAATTGTGGATTAGTGAAACTAAATAATATGATTCTTATTCTGTTAAGTGGACATTTTCATGTGGTGGTCTTTGTTATTGTCAAGGAAGTTAATAAGTTATTTTCTTTTTCAAGGCATATAAGCTGCACTTTTGGGAGATCTAGGGTACCATGAAAAAGAAAGAACACTGCTAGGGGCCTGAAAACAACTTTATGTTGCTCTTTGGGGCCATGATTTAACTTTGCCTTGAGGTTAAAAATGAGATTACATCATACAAAGATACAATTGTATACAATAATGAAGATTTCCAACCATGAGAAGTGGAAGCATATAAGCATAAATATATTATATTTGTATTTATTTGTATGTAAGTTTTTGATCTTATATTATTGCGATTTTAATGTGGAAATTGTTACTATAAACCTTGATTTATTTGTTCAAATATACAAGTTTTATTTATTAATGCTTAATAAAGAAAAAAAACATATAATACATTAAAATAAAATTTCTGAACTTTCCCGTGCATAGCATGGGTTAGCGACTAGTTTAATATATAATGAATTTTTTTTCCCATCTCATGTTTCTTCAGTCTGTGGATGTTATGGACTATTCCCTGCTGGTTGGGGTGGACTACGAACGCAAAGAGCTGGTTTTAGGGATCATTGATTTCATGAGACAGTATACCTGGGACAAACATTTGGAGACATGGGTGAAGGCATCTGGGATACTTGGGGCTCGTTTGATAGAGGAGTTTGAGTAATGTTGTTTGTAATTTTTTGAAATACGTATGGGTGAAAAAGTGTGTAGAAATGCGTGTAATATTATTTAAAAACTGAAAATGTGTGTTTAAGATGCTCTACCAAACGGGGCCTTGGTGGTCCAAAAAATGCTTCCCCCACTATTATTTCTCCCAAACAATACAAGAAAAGATTCCGGAAGGCAATGACTACCTATTTTCTCATTGTACCTGATCAATGATTTTCATGAACTGCTTCATTGCAATTTTTTTGTTTACACTCCAAAATGCATCTGTTTGTCAATAAAGAATTGGGGGGGGGGGGATGGAAAGTAAGATTCCTTCTATGATTTTTTTTTTCTTGTTTTGTACACTGCATATGGGCAGAACTAGCCCAAATGAAAGGCTTTACACTGAGATCAAGAAGAGATGGTTATATTGTTGGTATGCTTTTGTGTCTCAAAATTGCTCTCCCATTAATTGTATATCTTATGAAAACTAACACATAATTGTGAATTGTCCCCTAAGAGCAACCACATTAGCATGTGTAAAGTCTTGCAAAATAAAAAAAAGTTACTCATTTTACACATTTTGACCCAAAAAAAACCCACATCAGTGGGTGTAAAATTGTGCATTAATATTTATGCACAATTTCTATAGTAACCATGCATATAATATATGCACGGTTACTGTAGCTCTTCCATCTATTATTTTAATATTATCTTCATATACTATAAAAGACCTATTTCACTCTTTTTCTCTCTCTCCTCTCACCTGAGCAACACCAACGCCTCTCAATAGTCTCTCCTTGTGTTAGGGACATATTTTTATGTAATTGGCATATCTTTTGACAAAACGCACTTTACTTATATTTGGGTAAATCTAAGTAGGTTCAAGATGATCATTACAAGTGGTTAAATTGAAGACATGAAAATTACTCAAGAATTGCTTAAGAAAAGTGCAATCTGTAGGTCTCGATACCTCCTCGACAGAAGCTCGATTTGTCGAGATTCATTAAAGCTCGACAGACGTCTCAATCAATCGAGATTACGGGATTCAGATTATAGCCAGGAATGTTTTTATTCTAAAAGGCTATTTGTTTATGGGTTTGTATAATCCTTATAAGACTAGGAAAACCCAAGGTTTATGGGTTTGTATAATCCTTATTGGACTAGGAAAGCTCAAGGTTTGTGTAAACCTATTTGGAATAAGAGAGCCCATTAAGCTCCTATTTAAAGGAGGTGGAAAAAGTAAAACCTAACCCTAGAAAGCTTCATAAGGTTTTCTTTTTGAAACCCTAGCCTCCTCCTACAGAAGAAAGAGTTTTTTCTGCGTTTCTTGTACGCCTTTGGGCTCTGTAACCAAGCCAAGTCTCTTGCACCAACATTGAAAATCTTATTGATGTTTCTATGTGAAGCTGCTACAAATCAACTACAACAATTAAAAGGGTTGCTGTGGAGTTAGTCACGTACTTGGATTCGTGCAAAGGAGGAAGTCGCGTACTGGGATCCGCGCATCAAATTGGTTAGTCACGTACTTGAGAGCCATGCATTAAAAAGGGGAACTGTCACTACAAAACAAGTCCAATTGGGTATTGGGGTAAGGGTTCAACTGTAAGTTAGTAAGGTACTTGGGATTCCTTTACTTGTAACCGCTTATTGTGGTAATAGTAGAGTTTCGGGAGTGGTGACCTGAAAATCACCTAGTGGTGTTTTTGCCGTTAGGTTTTCCCTGTTCGTAAACAAATCACCGTGTCTTTTATTTTCCGTTGTGTATTTAGTTGTTTGGTGATTTGTTTGTGCTACCACGCGCTTTGCATGTTAATGTGATTAATTAATAAACTTGGTTAATTAATTAATTAATTAATTTATCACAAAGAGTCAATACGTTTGTGGCCTAACACCTTGTTTCATTCCTGAGCACTTCCTTTCATCTTCTCTCTTCATTTGCTTCGCGACAGCTCTTGCTCATTCTCATCACCACGAGAAATAATGTGATCGGTTTAGGGGTTTTGCAACCCCATGAGGAGGATGGATCAACTTGGAGGTATCTCTATTGACAGACTTTGGGGAAAATTTCTCTAAAAATGTATGGGTTTTTCTCATTGAGATTTTAGGGTTTTTTTGTTTTTTGGTTTCAAGAAAGATTCTTGGGAGTTTCTCTAAACTAATTTTTTTTAGGGTTTCTTGGGAGTTTCTTGTTTCAAATGAGGGCATGAAACAAGGTTTCTTTCATTGGGCCTCTCGAGGGATTGGGGCGTGTTTGCTTATGCTATAATAAATTGAGTTATATAAAATCTATTCTTGTGTTGGATATTGATCTTGCTTGTCTAAAAAAGCCTGAATAGAATGTAATTAAAAATCTGAAGGTAACTTCTCATTCAAAATAAATTATTGGGTCTTTAATGTATGGAGTACTCTGTACAGTAGCTGTCACTTAGGCCAGTCTTTGTTGAAGATTGGGATGTGGGCAATTCACATTTGGACCTTGTGTTTCAAAATTTAACTCAGTTCGGATTCTTTAGGGACTGCTTGGAAGTCTTACTATTTAGGTTGAAAATTTATCTGCACTTGGCTTTTTGCATAAATTTCTACTGGAAGTCTCCAATTCTATGATACTATCTTAGACACATTAGTTCGTTAAAAGATTATTTGCTGATTTTCTGCAGTTCATAAAAGTACAATTGTACCTGAAAAAAAGGCTTTAAAAATCTGTATATAGGCAAATAAGCCAACAAAAATAAGCTAATCCAAGTGCTATTTATACGAAATTGGTGTTTCTTCCAATATGGAAATAGGTGGATAATCAGATCATATTTCCTTCTTTTATTTTATTTTTAAAAATTCATTTTCCTTCTTCATCTCCTGTCACTGTAGGAAGGAATGGTTCTTGAATGTATGGCTAGCATTGACATTTGGTGGAGTCTCATATTACTTAGTTATAAACTACTTCAACCTGATGTTAAAGGTTTTCCATTGATTTTGGATGTTTCTTTGGGATATACTAGAGAAACATATACTGTTTGTTGGCCATGAAAGAACTGCCTAGTATGTCTTTGCCTGTGGAGCAATGGTTCACACACTGATGAGTGTGTTCTGATTGGTTTAGAAGTACTGGTAACTTATCTACCTCTGTCAATTCTTTTCCCCTGCATTATCTAGTAGATAAATTTCAACTTCAATTTTGTTGCTTATTAGTGCTGTTTCTGAATTACTTTGGTGTTTGTTAGGTGATGGACTCGCAAAATCCCTTTTTCCTTGACATTTTACAAGACAAGAAACAAGGTTTTGAGTCTTTTGACAATAGTATTTTGATGTCCACTTCGCATTTAGACGTGAATGTCCATCAATCTCCACCCCAAGTTGAAATGGGACAATCTACACTCCCCATTGCAAAAAAATCAACTACTAAGAGAAGTTAACAAGGAAACAACTTCACCATAGATGAAGACATTAAGCTAGTGTTAGCGTGGCTCAATGTTAGTTTAGATGCCGTGGCATCGACGGACCAAAAACACACAACATTTTGGGATAGAATTTGGTCCACCTTCCACAATGACAAGAAATTTAACCGCTCCAAGGATTCTTTAAATAGTCGGTGGTCAACAATTCAAAGGGAGACCAACAAGTTTTGTGGATACTTGGCCCAAATTGAGAACCAGAATGAAAATGGTAAAACTAGGGGTGGCAATTCGTGTTCGCGTATCGGGTTCGTGTCGTGTCAACTCATGAGTATCTGATTATATAGGTCAACACTAACCTGACATGTTTATTAAACGGGTCAAGATTCTTCAACCTAACACGACCCATTTATTAAATGGGTCAATCGTCGTGTCGACTTGTTTATCAAATTTTATCAAAATGAAAAAAAAAAATTATGAAAAAACAAACAAATAATTATTTTTAATATATAATTCAGAACTAACGAGTAACTGCATCACAAATAATCATTCAAAATTAAAGCATATCCCAATATCATAAATAATCAATCACAATATGTCAAAGAAAATAAACCACAATAACTAATAAGTTTATATACCTAGAGTTTGAAGGGTATATTGGTAAAATGTCATTTAATTAAACGGGTTAGATGGGTCAAACGGTTTCTATGTGTCGAACACTAACCTAACCTGTTTATTAAATGGGTCAGTCATGTCAACCTGAATATGACACGAACTCATTAAGTCTCAACCCATAACTTGCTAATTTTGTGTCGTGTCATGTCAGGTTCGCGGGTCATGTCCAATTTTGCCACCCCTTTGTAAAACTGAGCATGACAAGGTATTTCGACTCAACATCTAATATGTATTGTACATCAATGCACTTTTAGTTTTATGATTCTCATTATTTTCAATTTTTTACTTTTGTAGATTAATGATGCAAAAACTATGTATAAAAGTAATAGCAATGTTGTAAATTTTGTATTGTGCATGGACAATAGCACTTAATTATTCAATTTAATTGTGATTCTATTCTTGTCATTCTGTTTTGGGTGAAGCAATGTCTCTGTTTTTGTCATTCTATACAAGATAATTTGTGCAAGGATAATAGCACTTGGATAATTTATCATTCTCTTTGCTTGTTTTGCTTGTTGAAGGTGGTTGTACTTGTACTTGCTGCCATGGTTTATGTATGTCTGGCTGTACTTGTACTTGTATGTTGGCTGGATTCTTGCAATTGAAGCCATTGATGAAGACTAGCTTTACTATTACAGCTCCTTTAGTCTCTTACTTGATTACTTATGAAATAATATATGCTAATTTTATTGGTTCTATATGCTATTTGAATGTAAATTTAATGGTATGTGATAGTTTGGTGCTTGGGATGTACTGGTCTGCCTTGGTGTATGGTTTTTTGTTTGGAAGGGATGAAGAGGTTGTTCCCTTTCGCACTCAGCAACTTAGGTAGGGGCCAGAGTATTGCCTTTTTGCCTCCACCAATGTTGCTGAAGATTGGAGCATTGCCTTTGGTGATTTCTACAATGATCAGCTTGGCATAAATAGTTCTTTGTTGTGTAGTTTTATTTGCTGCAATTGTAGTTTTATTTGTTGGCATAAATTGTTTAAAATTGTGTAGTTTTATTAGCTTGCCTTTGGTGTAGTTTTATTTCATCTCATATAAATATTAGATTGTTTTCATAAACTAATATGCTTTGTCAGTAATGTGGAAATTACTGAGAGCTTTTGTAAAAAAATATAGCTTAATTCTACTGGATTTGGAGTAGATTATGTTGTAAGAATTGCGTTGCTGTAAGAATTGCGTTCTTGAAATCCAAGATTGTTCTAGAGGATGATATTGCTCCTTATCTTGAAGGTCAGTGTTGGAAAATCCTATAATGGACCCCAAACATTTTCATGTCTTTGAAAATAATTAAAATCTTATTTATAATTCATGAACTTCCAATCTTTCTTGGCATTACAGGAAAGCAAATACACACATCACAGGCCTTTTGAAGCTGTGAAGCGTTCCTTCATTTCGCTAATTCAGATTAATAATCTCATAGCACATCAAAGGAATGCAATTTGAAAATTTTATTCTAATATTAAACTTAGTAAATTTCAAATTCCAATGAAGGTTCACATTAAATAAAAGTAGTAATACTTAGAAATTTAGAATTCCAAATTCCTATGACTGGCCTTGTAGTTGCCATAGATGCTCAACGAGATTCGCTCGAAGTTGAGAATGAATTCCTCTATCTTTAATGGAATTATGACATTCAATGAACTTCATAAGGTTACAAGTGGGATTATGTGACACCGGTTCAGGTCCACTATCATCAATTTGATCATAATCAAAGTCATTTGCTCCAAGGTAAGTATGTCGCTCATCTTCAACAATCATATTATGCAATATTATACATGCCATCATAATGTCCTTAAGCGTTTCAAGGTGGAAAAAACGTGCAGGCCCGCACACAATTGCAAATCGCGCTTGAAGCACTCCAAATGCACGTTCGACATCCTTCCTGGCCGCCTCTTGTGCGGAAGCAAAATGTTGTCTTTTACAGTCTTGTGGTGCTAGAATTGTTTTGACAAATGTTGCCCATGA
This sequence comes from Notholithocarpus densiflorus, assembly GCA_030021035.2. NCBI lineage: Eukaryota > Viridiplantae > Streptophyta > Magnoliopsida > Fagales > Fagaceae > Notholithocarpus > Notholithocarpus densiflorus. The sequence continues at coordinate 926,925 of JARYZH020000121.1, forward strand.
TGGATATATGCCATCTACAAGATAGTACCCCATCGAATAGTCATTACCATTTATTGAGTAATTAACCGGAGGAGCACGTCCTTTGGCAATATGACCTTTAGGTTTGAATTTACCGTTGGGTTTAAAGTTAAAAAAATATGACCTTTAGATTTCAATTTACCATTGGGTTTAAAGTTAAAAAAAATATGACCTTTAGGTTTGAATTTACTGTTGAGTTTAAATTTCAAAAATTTGACCATTAGATTTGAATTTACCATTGGGTTTAAAGTTAAAAAATATGACCTTTAGGTTTGAATTTACCGTTGGGTCTAAATTTAAAAAATTTGACCATTCGGTTTGAATTTACCATTGGGTTTAAAGTTTAAAAATATGACCTTTAGGTTTGAATTTCTCAATTATGACAGGTGGATATAAATTTCAAAATTATAATCGTTGGGCCAAAATTAAAATAAAAAATGACAGTTAGGTTTGAATTTACTGTTTGAATTTCATAATTATGACTGGTGGATATAAATTTAAAAATTATGACCGTTAGGTCCAAAAAAAGAAAATGACCGTTGGGTTACTTGACACCAATCAGACGGCAGTTGTCAGAGCCACTATTTCGGCGGTTTAGTCACCGATTCTAGCAGTATGGTGGTCAGAGACATCGATTCGGCAGCAGTCGTCGGAGCCACTATTAAAACAGTCAGCCCACCGATGATGGCAGTACGATGGTCGGAGACACCAATTTGACGGTGGTCACCAAAGCCACTATTTTGGTAGTTTGGGCACCGGCGGCATTCGTTGAAGCCACTATTTTAACAATCCACCCACCGCTGGGTCACTATTCGGCGGTACAGTGGGCGGCGAGACCAATCCGACAGCGTTCGTTGGAGCCACTATTTCGGTGGTTCGGCCATCGGACCTCCACCACAAGCAGCTCCATTGGCCGAGCAACCGGTGTTGGTAGTTTACTTAAAATATAAGTTTAAATTTAAAAAGTATGACCATTAGGGAAAATAATAAAAAATTGATGAAGAATGAACATTTTATTGAAATATCTTGTAAAAAAGATAAACTGATGTGGGTGTTTTGTAAAAACGATGGTGTAAAATAGAAAAAGTAGGTTTTTTGTGAAAAATAGATGAAATCTTTTAAACATACTAATGTGGTTGCTCTAACATTTGTTTCATGCATACTGTCTATGCCATTTCCTGCAACTAACCAAATGTTCACTTTCCATCCTTGCATCGAGTTGTTGATAGTGTGTTGAAATTAATGTGGATGTCCCAATTGTTGTTTATTATCCAATAGTCAATGAGAAAGTTAATCTAAATGCTTTAATAATCCCTGTGTTAGGACATGTGTTTCACATGTTAGGGTAGATTTAGGATGTGTTTAAATACTTCAAGAAACCATGTTTCAAGATCAAGTGTTGAAGCCTTCAAGTCTGTCCAAGAAAACAAGCTGAAAGTGCAGAGTTATTAAAGCTCGACAGCTAGCATGTGTCGAGGTTTAAGAAGCTGTTTTTGCCTATGTGCTCGACAGCTATCTCGACAGATTCTCGACACCTTCTATCTATCGAGGTTTAAGAAAACAGCAATCTGATCTATTTTTCTTGGGATCTGTGATTATGTGTTTGGGCCTTCTTTTCTCCTAATCCTAAACATATAAAAGGATTATTTTAAGGGTCATTAAAGTGTTCACAAGTTGCACAAGTATTGAGCAAATTTTGTTCAAGCAAATTGTGACCGGAGACAAAATTCTTGCCCTAGTTCATCTCTTTCTCTTGAAGAAGTTGTTGTGTATTTGTACTGTAGGGTTTTGTGACCAAGCATCTTCTTGATCTTCATCGTTGGAATGAATTGAAGAACTTTGCAGCCAACAACCTTCTTAGTTGGTGATTGAAGTCGCGTACTAGGATCCGCACAATTGGTTAGTCACGTACTTGGGAGCCGTGCATCAAAAGGGGGAACTGTCACTACAGAACAAGTCCAATTGGGTATTGAGGTAAGGATTCAACTGTAGGTTGGTAAGGTACTTGGGATTCTTTTACTTGTAACTGCTTGTTGTGATAATAGTGGAGTTTCGAGAGTGGTAACCTGAAAATCACCCGGTGGGGTTTTTGCCGTTAGGTTTTCCCCATTCGTAAACAAATCACCGTGTTATTTATTTTCCGCTGCATAATTAATTTATTGGTGATTTGTTTGTACTACCATGCGTTTTGCATGATAAATTGATTAATTAATAAATTGGCTAATTAATTAATTAATTTCAATCACAATGGGTCAATCCGTTTGTGGCCTATCGAGTGGTATCAGAGCAGGCACACTCTGATTAGGGTTTAATCTTTGCTGTGTTGATCCATTAACCCTTGTTTATCATGGATAGAGGACAGTCATTAATCATACCTCCTTTATTTGATAGCACTAACTATGCATACTGGAAAGTACACATGAGAGCTTTCTTGCAGTCTTTAGATGAGAAGGTGTGGCAAGCTATGAAGATAGGCTGGACTAAGCCTACAAAAGCACCGGCCGATTGGGATGATGCAAAGATCGAGGTGGCAAACTTCAACAGCAGGGCATTGAATGCCTTATTCTTGCGGTCACCAATGAGGAGTTCAAGAAGATATCTTTTACTGAAACTGCTAAGGAAGCATGGACCATCCTCTAGACAACCTATGAGGGTACAAAGGCTGTCAAGGATTCAAAGTTTCAAAGGCTCACTACAAGTTTTGAAGAAATAAAGATGGATGAGGATGAGTTATTCGATGAGTTCTATGCCAAGCTGAAAGACATAGTGAACTCTGCGTTCAATCTTGGAGAAACCATTTCTGAACCCAAGATTGTGAGAAAGGTGCTCAGATCTCTGCCTGAGAGATTCCATGCCAAGATTACGGCGATCGAGGAATCAAAGGACATTGACAAGATTCCTTTGACAGAGCTGGTTGGTAATCTACAGACTTACGAGCTAGGGTTAACAAGGATTGGTAAGTCAGGCAAGAGAAAGAGCATGGCACTGAAGGCCAAGAGCAGTGACACAGATGAGTTTTCAGAAGATGAAGATTCTAAGATGAAGTCCTACATCACCAGGCAGTTCAAGAAGTTTATGAAGAACGCTAATGGAAAGGGCTTCGACAAGGACCGTAGGCAATCCAATTCTTCTAAGTTCAAGAGCCAAGATAAAGGGAAGAAGGATGCAAGGGATGGCGGTCAGTACACTGTTCCCGCAGGACCTAAATGCTTTGGGTGTCAAGGCTTTGGTCACATGAAACATGAGTGTCCTACATATCTCAAGAGCATTGGGAAGAGCAAGACACTTGCTGCTACTTTGAGCAACACCGAGCCTGAGGATGATTTCGACAATGAGAATGACGGAATCCTAAATGCCTTCACTGCCTGAGGGGATTGTTGAAGATGTGGATGAAGAAGAAGAATTGGTGGATTTTAAGTTTAAGAAGATGGATGATCAAGATGATATCCATACAGCCTATAAGAAACTGTACAAGCTTTCTGAGAAGCATGAGAAACTTTATAGGCTGGTCACCAAAAAGCTCAGTGATGTGGAACTTGATCGTGAAGAGCTTTCCACAAAGTTTGATGAGGCTAATCAGACTATTGGAGCACTGAGATTCGAGAACAATTTCTTGACTGAGAAGATCAAGAAGCTTGAAGCGGAGCTATTTCAAGTCAAAGCTCAATTGGAGAGGACTTTAAGTGCAAAGCTTGATGAGATGCTCAATTTTCAGAAATCTACTTCTGATCGAACAGGTTTGGGGTATGGTCTCTCCTCCTCTAATATTGCTTCTACTAGTACTATTGTTTTTGTTCCTCCTAGCAATATTGTTGAAATTGAGAATAATAATGTTAAAACTGATTTAGCTAGTGAGAACTTAGACAAAGGTAAATCTATTTTAGGAGCACCCTCTAAGCAAGATAAGAAGGAAGCTAAGAACCCTAGGGCTAAAAAGGTTAACTCTTAAAAGCCTAAACAGAAGAAGCAGCATCTCTGTCATCATTGTGGAGTTGCCGGTCATACTCGACCAAATTGCTATAAGTGGCTAGCCACTCAACAAAGCAACGGCATGTTAGCATCTGGAAGCCAAAATCAGCTCCCATCCTTTCTTGCTCCCCTTGGAGATCTTCTCAAAGCCATTATGTTCCTTTCAAACTTGAACGGTTTCAATTCTCCCCCCTCACCATTGGTTCAAGGGTTTAATCAAAAGAAAGGTTCTTCCAAGGTGTGGAAGGAAAATGGCTCCAAGTGATTATGTCATTTTTTCCTTCTCCTCTTCTTGTTTTTGTTTACATTACTTGTATGTTTTGCTTTACTGTTTTGAGTCAGTCTAGTTTTATGCTTTACTTTGTTCAAACATGTTTTTGTTTGTTTCTTTTTGTTTTGCTTTATTTTGTTTTTCATATAAAAATAAAATAAAATTTGAAAAATTAGAAAAATACAAAAACAGTGTGTGTTTTGTGTACATTGGTACTTGTGTACCTTGGATGGCCATTGAAACAAAGTTTTATAAATTTTGTATCTCTTGTAGCTTAGATGAGCATCTCTATGCACAACTAAGTAAGTGAGCTTTGTGGCTCTTGTTTGTGATGAGTAAGATTAAGTTATCTCTTATACTTAACACTCGTATCACTCTTTTTGACGGGAAGGATTAGAAAATCCTAAGAGAAAGGCATAAATAACCATCTCACCACTATTGCCCACCAATCATAATGACACCTGTATGCTTGGGCATAGCAAAAGTGCAGTGTCAATGACATTTGTGTGCTTCGGTATAGCAAAATTAGAATGTCAAATGCTTAACATAATTGGGTATTTCTTTTCTATCTCTTATATGCCCATGAATGATTTGCTTAAATAAAAATATGCAAAGAAAAATAAAAAGCAAAAAGATCAAAAATGCTATAAATATGATTGCAAGCGTGTATTCTAGAAAATGTGGGAGTTATAGGATGTACCTCGAATGTGATAATCCCCATCAAACAATTATGATTTTGTGTGAGTTAAAGTGATTTTCTTATATCTCAAATTGTCATAACATGTTGACACATTTGCAATCTTGCAATGTTTTTCACACACAACACGCAATATTCTTTGCTACTCTTGATACATGTGTAGGTACAATGTATTTGGCCATCACAAGGTTTACATGTGTTAATGTATGCTCACTAAACTGTCTTAACTTGTTTTTGAAATATAAAATCGGTTAGACTTGTTTAGTGTGTGTGTGTGTTTTTGAAGATCCATGTGCTTAAAATTTTTGTTGAGAGATGATTTTGAGAGTTTAATATGCTGTTTGGATATTTGGTTGAGTTGCATGCTTGATTGCATTCATATCTGTGTTTTTTTCTCCTCGAAAAACTGTTTTGAAAAGCTGGCTCGACACCTCCTCGATAGCTGGCTATCTGTCGAGCTTCCTTAGCTTTTTCTTATCGCAATCTCGCTAGCACCTCGACACCTGGTGGATCAATCGAAAAACTTTCTGACCCCTCGATAGCTTCTCGACACCTGGTGGATCAATCGAGCTTCTGTTCTTGTGTTTGGTGTTTCTTTCTCGACACCTTCTCGATACTTGAAGCTGTCGACGGCCAATTCCTCGATACCTTCCTCGACAGATGTCTCGATACCTCTCGACACCTGCATCTGTCAAGATTTACTGAGGGCCTATATAATTGTTCTTCGCGATTCGCTCCTCATTTTTCTCGATCTCTCTCTCGACAGAAGCCTCTCCTCACCTCCCAAACACTCTCATCTCACTCAAAATCTTCTCTTCAAGGTTTATTCAAGTTTTTTTTTTTTTTTTTTTTTTCCAAGACTTTCTTCATCTTGGTAAGCTTTCTTTCTCTCATTCTACATGCATTCATGTTTTTGAAACCTAGGTTTTGGGATTTTTTGAAAATTTTGGGGTTTTTCAAAATTGATGAGATCTTATTAGGATTTTGGGTTAGTTTTTGAAGATTTGCTCTTAAAAACTTCATGCATTGCATTACTTTTGCATTCTAATAGTATTGTCATGCATTTAGACGTGTGCAATCTCTTTATGTGCTGGTAGGATTGGATTGGGCTGAGCACATGATGTATTTACTTTGCATGTCACATGCTCATGCATTCTCCATGTATACATACTTCTTTTCACATATTCTTACTATTGTGAACTATTTTGGAACTTTTCTAATTGTCTCTTTCTCTCTCCCTCTACTGTTGGTTACGTTAGTAGTGTCTATGGCACCGAAACATAAATCCGCTCCGTCCCGGAACCCTTTTCGTTCCAGGGCATCCTTTTCCTCTTCAGATTTTGCCACCCTATCTCTTCGGTTCCATGATGATGATGCTCATAGAGCATTCTCAGAGAACTTTTCTAGATGAGGCATTCATTAGGAACGCCAAGTCATTCTGGCAGACTTTGCCGACACCGACCTTCCCGATGTCATTCACAGTTGAAAGTCTCTTTGTGACGAGCCCATCACTTGTCCTCTCGTGCTTATTCAGGAGTTCTACTCCAACATGCACGGGATTGACCGTTATGTCTCTCGCTTTATCACTCGTGTTAGGGGTGTTAGCATTCCTGTCATACCGCAGCTTGTTGCGGATGTGTTTCAGGTCCCTAGGGTAGCGTCTCTTGACTATCCTAGTTGTGATCGTCTGCGGACTGTGTCTAAGGATGAGCTCATATCTGCTTTTTGTGAGCGTCCCTCAAATTGGGTTGGTCGCCAGTTCACATCCTGTAAGGGCTTTGCAAAAGGCCCTAGGTTTTTGAACATGGTGATGACTTTTGTATTCCATCCATTCTCTCACTACAACTCCATCACAGAGCCTCGTGCTCAGTTTTTGTTGTCTCTTCTTGAGCATCTTACTATAGATTTTCTTTCTCATTTTATTCTTTCTATCATTGATGTTCATCAGGATACGGCATCCTGTGATAAACTCATCTTTCCTTCTGCTATCACGAGGATACTGCGCCACTTTCACGTCCCTTTTCCCGCGTCCGACCCCTTCACTTTTATGTGTGCCATAGACGCCGCTACTGTAAAACGTAGTGAGGTGCAGTTTAGGTCGCGATAACCGGATTCAGCTGCTCCTCCCTCTCGTCCTGCTCCATCCAGATCTGGTCCTTCCACATCTGCTCCCTCCTCTTCTTCGGGCGATGTGACTTTAGGAGACATTATGGCGCAGTTTCAGTGCATGGATGCTCGCCTAGATACACTCTCTACAGAGTTGTATCAGGTGAACATCCGTGTTGGCCGCAGTGCTAGACGACAGTCGACCATGGGCGGCTTTGCTCCTGAAGCTACTCCTTCACCACCTCATGCGGCTTATGCTTCTGATTTCGATGATGATGATGATGGTGATGCTGATGATCCTTTTGAGGATGATGATGATGGAGATGCTAGCTCTACCGATGAGATGTCTACTTGACACTTTACCCTTTGTCACTCGTGACAAAAAGGGGGAGTAGTTTTGATATATGAAAGTAGTCGCTCTTAGGGAGAGAGTTAGTATAGGACATTTATAGGACATTTTGTTAGGGGGAGTGTTGATATGTTTTGAGGGATGTAGTGAGGATTTTATGTATCTTTTTCTTTTCTCTTATTTAGATACATTGTTCTTGTACATTGGGTCTTGTGACCACTTTTATGACATACATTGTACTTATTTCTTTCTATATGTTGATGTATGTTGTTTCTTTCACCTACCTCTTACATGTGTTGTTTCTTTTCTCTCTTTATACACATGCTTCTTTATCTTGTATGCAATCTATTATTTCTTCTTCACACTAAGATGCCTTGATGAGTTTTGTTTAAAGTGTTTCAGAAATACAAGTTGTCAAAGTCTACTTACCATAAACTCTCTTCTTGCAAAGTTTTTTCAAGAGTTTGTGTTAGGATAGATTTTATTATATTCAACAAGTGAATATGAGTTGAGTGATTTATGACTTCTCTCATATGTTCATTTATTTGTTGTAGTTTTGTCACGGGTTGCCAAAGGGGGAGATTGTTAGGACATATGCGTTTCACATGTTAGGAACATATGTCACTATTTTAGGTAATTGGCTAATTCTTTGACAAAACGCACTTTACTTGTATTTGGGTAGATTTAGGATGTGTTTAAATACTTCAAGAAACCATATTTCAAGATCAAGTGTTGAAGCCTTCAAGTCTGTCCAAGAAAACAAGCTGAAAGTGCAGAGTTATTAAAGCTCGACAGCTAGCATGTGTCGAGGTTTAAGAAACTGTTTTTCCCCGTGTGCTCGACAGCTATCTCGACAGATTCTCGACACCTTTTATCTGTCGAGGTTTAAGAAAACAACAATTTGATCTGTTTTTCTTGGGATCCGTGATTATGTGTTTGGGCTTTCTTTTCTCCTAACCCTAAACATATAAAAGGATTATTTTAAGGGCCGTCAAAGTGTTCACAAGTTGCACAAGCATTGAGCAAACTTTGTTCAAGCAAATTGTGACTGGAGACAAAGTTCTTGCCCTAGTTCATCTCTTTCTCTTGAAGAAGTTGCTGTGTATTTGCACCGTAGGGTTTTGTGACTAAGCATTTTCTTGATCTTCATCGTTGGAATGAATTGAAGAACTTTGCAGCCAACAACCTTCTTAGTTGGTGATTGAAGTCGTGTACTAGGATCCGCGCAATTGGTTAGTCACGTACTTGGGAGCCGTGCATCAAAAGGGAGAACTGTCATTACAGAACAAGTCCAATTGGGTATTGGGGTAAGGGTTCAACTGTAGGTTGGTAAGGTACTTGAGATTCCTTTACTTGTAATCGCTTGTTGTGATAATAGTGGAGTTTCGGGAGTGGTGACTTGAAAATCACCCGTTAGGGTTTTTGCCGTTAGGTTTTCCTTATTCGTAAATAAATCACCGTGTTATTTAATTTCCGCTGCATAATTAATTTATTGGTGATTTGTTTGTGCTACCACGCGTTTTGCATGATAAATTGATTAATTAATAACTTAGCTAATTAATTAATTAATTTCAATCACAAGGGGTCAATCCGTTTGTGGCTTATCACCCTGAATTGATCTAGCAACCAAGGTAGGTACAATTTTAAATTCTTTATGTTAGGACATATGTGATTTAATGTTAGGAACATATGTCAAATTAGAATTGGCTAATCTTTTGACAAAACGCACTTTACTTGTATTTGGGTAGATCTAGGATGTGTTTAATGTTTGAAGGAACAAGGTTTCAAGATTAAGTGTTAAAGCCATGCAAGTCTATCCAAGAAACAAGTAAAGAAGTGCTAGATTTTAAAGCTCGATAGCTAGTATCTATCGAGATTTAAAAAGATGCTGAAGCACAATTCTCGACAGCTAGCTCGATAGATAAGCTATCTATCGTGGTTTATGAAATTCAGTTTTTCAGAGCTGATTTCAATCCAATCCATGAATACATGTTTGGACTTTCTTTTCTCATAACTCTAAGCATATATAAGGATTGTTTTAAGGGCTGTCAAAGGTTGCACAAGTGTGAAGCAAAGTTGTGTTCATGCAAATTATGACCGAAGGCAGAATTTTTCCTAGTTCATCTTTCTCTTGAAGAAGCTGCTGTGTTTGTACACCATAGGGTTTTGTAACCAATGAGCTTCGTGATCTTTATCGTGTTGATGAACTGAAGAACTTTGCAGCCAACATCTTTCTTAAGTTGGTGAGTAAGCCGCGTACAACGAATTGGTTAGTCACGTACTGGGAGCCGTGCAATAAAAGGAGAGATTGTCACTACAGAACAAGTCCAATTGGGTATTGGGATAAGGGTTCAACTGTAGGTTGGTATAAGGTACTGGGATTCCTTTACTTGTAACCGCTTCTTGTGATAATAGTGAATTCTCGGGAGTGGTGACCTTAAAATCACCTGGTGAGATTTTTGCCGTGTAGGTTTTCTCCATTCATAAACAAATCACCATGTCAATTTAATTTCCGTTGCATTTAGTTATTTGGTGATTTGTTTGTGCTACCACACGTATTACATGCTAATTGAATTAATTAATTAACTTGGCTAATTAATTTGTTAATTCATCACAAGGAGTCAATACATTCTTGGCCTATCAAGTGGTATCAGAGTAGACACATTCTGATTAGGTTCTAATCTTTGCTGTGTGATCCATTGACCCATATTGTCATGGCTGCAACTGGCTTGAAGAGATCTTTATTTTCAAATGCATCTTGTTTTTCTAATCTTTACTTGTTTAAGTGTATCAGAAAATGCAAGACTAAAAGTTATTTGAATTCTATTATGATGATTATTGGAAAAGATCTCAGCATGACAAAGAAGAAACTAGACTGTCTTAGAATAAAAATGTGCAAAAGAGTTCGTCTGAGAAGAGTGAAAGTCAAAAACTTTGTTTATAAAAGGCAGATGAGAGAAAACATCATTCCCACTGATCTGTCATCTAAGCATGAAGTATGCTTCATGATGAAGTCCACATTTAAGATTATGGACACGTGTTTGTGGTACCTTGACAGCGGCTGCTCAAGACTCATGACTAGAGACCAATCTCTCTTCAAGGTTTTCGAGTCTAAGAAAGGTGGTAATGTCACTTTTGGTGATGAGAGCAAATCACAAATTAAAGGAAAGGGAATCATCTTTCTACCTGAATTGCCAGACATTGCAAATGTTCTATATGTAGAAGGTCTAAGAGTGAACTTGTTGAGCATAAGTCAGATATGTGATCAAGACTTTATGGTACTATTCTCAAAAGGGAAATGCCTTGTCATGGATGAGTTTGGGAAGAAACTTATAAGTGGTATTCGCACTCTAGACAATTGTTATGGCTTGGTTCCTGATGTTGATATTGTGTGCAATAGCATTCGTTTACCTAATGAAGATCTATGGCACCAAAGGATGGGACATGCTAGTTACAAACATCTTTCAATTGTATCTAAGCATGAGTCAGTTTTGGGGATACCAAAGCTCAGTAGAGTGAACAATGTGGTGTATGGACCATGTCAGCTTGGAAAACAGAGGAAAGCTAAACATCCGGGCACTTAAACATCCGCTACATCCAGACCATTGGAGCTACTACATCTGGATCTCATGGGTCCAACCAGAATCGAGTCTCTTGGTGGAAAGAGATACATCATGGTTGTGGTAGACGACTTCACTAGGTACACTTGGGTCATACTTCTACGATCCAAGTCTGATGCTCCTGAGCACATTGAAGCCTTGTTCACAAAATTGCAGAATAAAAAGAGCCTGAAGATTAATCGAATTCGAAGTGATCATAGTAAAGAATTTGAGAACTCATATATGGAGTCCTTTTGCACGAGATCAGGTATATCTCAAGAATTCTCTACTCCTATTACTCCTCAGCAGAATGGTGTAGTAGAAAGAAATAACAGGGTTATTCAAGAGATGGCTAGAGCCATGTTGCACAACAAGAATGTGGCTAGAAACTTGTGGGGAGAAGCTGTTAACACTGCATGTCATACAGTTAATAGGGTGTATTTTAGAGCCGGTTCCAAGAAGACTCCATATGAGTTATGGAAGGGAAGGAAGCCAAATGTGAAGTATTTCAGAATTTTTGGAAGTACTTGTTTCATTCTCAAGGATAGAGAGAATGTGGGAAAATTTGACTCCCGAAGCGATGAAAGAATATTTCTGGGATACTCCTCTACAAACAAGGCTTATCGAGTATACAATAAAAGAACCATGAAAGTAATGGAAACGGTGAATGTTGTTATTGATGAATCTTTAGAGTCTAGTTCTGAGAAATTTAGTGAGGAAATCCCCAAAGAGATTCTTCCTCCCGAGCCCAAGGAAGTTCAAGAAATTGTTGAACAAGAGCCCACATTTCCAAGTACTCTCGGTACTCCAAGTGTTGTAGAAGATTCAGCAGACATATCTACTTCACCTGATTCTGAATCCCATGAAGAGAAAGGACCTTCCTCTAGGATCAAATTGAGTCGTCCTCCTGAAGTTATTGTGGGAAACATGAATGAACTTACACTAAGGAAGCGTACAGTTGATAAATGTGTTGCTAATTTTGTGTCTTATTCTTGTTACTTGTCGCAGGTTGAACCCACTAAAGTTGAGGAAGCTCTTCAAGATAAAAGTTGGGTTGAAGCTATGCATCATGAACTGCTTCAGTTTCAGAGGAATGCTATTTGGACTCTCGTACCTAGACTAGAGGGTGAGCACATCATCGGCACAAAATGGATATTCCGCAATAAGACTGATGAGGAGGGTAATGTGATCCGCAACAAGGCTCGTCTTGTAGCTCAAGGATACTCTCAAATGGAAGGAGTAGACTATGATGAGACATTTGCTCCAGTAGCTTGTATAGAGTCCATCAAAATTCTCCTAATCCTAGCATGTCACTTGAAGTTCAAGCTTTACCAAATGGACGTAAAAAATGCTTTCATGAATGGGTTCCTTAAAGAAGATGTCTATGTGGCTTAACCAAAAGGATTCATAAATCCACACTTTCCGGATCATGTGTTGTACCTCAAGAAGACACTTTATGGTTTAAAGTAAGCCCCTAGAGCTTTGTATGATCGGCTCACACAATACTTGGTGTCACATGGGTTCACAAGAGGAAAAACTGATCAAACTCTCTTCATTAAAAGGGAAGACGGCGAGTTGATAGTTGCTTAAGTCTATGTTGATGATATCATCTTTGGGTCGACTAAGGATGAACTTGCTAATAGTTTCTCAAAACTCATGCAGGCCGAGTTCGAGATGAGCATGATTGGAGAGCTGACTCACTTCTTTGGCTTACAGATTTGTCAACAATATTCAGGTATATTCATATCTCAATCTAAATATGCAAGAAATATTGTGAAAAAGTTTGGTTTGGAATTTGCTAGTTTTGTTAGAACTCTTATGAGCCCAAATGTTAAACTCACTGTTGACTTGTTAGGTAAAAGTGTAGATTCATCTCTTTATAGAAGCATGATAGGTAGTCTTCTTTACCTTACTTGTTGGGAAATTTAGACCCCGGTTGATAGAATTAACAAGTTTTAAACTCAAGTTGTTAATTAGATTTATTATGAACAAAACTTGTTAAAACAAACAAACATCAATATTATGTCAAAATCATGCAGCGGAAAAATAAATAAGACAAGATATGATGACCCAGGAAAACCAATTAAATAAACTAGTTTCACAGTAAAAAACCTGGGGGAAAACCTTCCCGAAAAGCAATCCACTATAGTAAAGAGAAGTTTCAGATCTAGTACAAAAGCAATCCACTATAGTAAAGAAAAGCAATCAACTGAAGAGCTCGATAGATAGCCTAGCTGTAGATAGGTGTCGAACAGCTGTCGAGATATCTGTCCGCAGGTGTTGAGCTATCTGTCCAGCTTTAGTGACAACTTTTCTTCACTTGTTTCTTGGTCCAATCTTCATGGCTTTAATACTAGACTTAAACAACATGTTTCTTGAAGTATTAAATACATCCTAGATCTACCCAAATACAAGTAAAGTGCGTTTTGTCAAAAAATTAACCAATTACACAAAATATGTCCTTAACATAACTGCTAGTAGACCTGACATTAGTTACAGTGTGGGAGTATGTGCTAGATATCAGGCTAATCCCAAAGAATCTCATATGATTGCTTTGAAAAGAATCATAAAGTATGTCAAAACCACTGCCGACTTTGGTGTGTGGTACAACAAGGATACTAATGATGTCTTAACTGGGTATTTAGATAGACTGGGCTGGGAATGCTAATGATAGAAAGAGTACATCGAGGGGTTGTTTCTATATGGGTAATAATCTTGTCTCCTGGATGAGCAAAAAGTAGAATTCCATTTCATTATCCACTGCAAAAGCTGAGTACATCGCTGCCGGTAGCTGTTGCACCCAACTTCTATGGATGCAAAAACTCCTCCATGATTACGGTATTTGTCAAGAACATCTTACCATCTACTGTGACAATATCAGTGCCATCAACATCTCTAAGAATCCAGTTCAACATTCTCGAACTAAACACATAGAGATTCGACATCACTTTATTCGGGAGCTTGTCGAAGATGGTACTCTTACTCTTGAGTTCATTCACACTGATGATCAGAAGGCAGATTTGTTTACCAAACCTCTTGATAGCAAACGGTTTGAATTCCTTCGCCAAAACATTGGTGTCATCTCCATGGATTGATCTCTCATTCTTCTCCTTCTTTCTCATGCATTTACATCTAGTTTTATGCATTGTTTTGTTTAACATGTTTTTGTTTGTTTATTTTTTTCAATTTTGCTTTATTTTTTTTTTTCATAAAAAAAATGAAAAATAAAAAAAATAAAAAAACAGTGTGTGTTTGTGTACATTGGTACTTGTATACCTTGGATGGCCGTTGAAACAAAGTTTTCTAAACTTTGTATCATTTGTAGCTTAGATGAGATGCACAACTAAGCAAGTGAGCTTTGTGGCTCGTATTTGTGATGAGTAAGATTAAGTAATCTCTTGTACTTAACACTCGTATCACTCTTTTTGAAGGGAATGACTAGAAAATCCTAAGAAAAATGCATAAATAACCATCTCACCACTGTTGCCTGCCAATCATGAAATGATATTTGTATGCTTCGGCATAGCAAAAGTGGAATGTCAAATGCTTAACATCATTGAGTATTTTTTTTCTCTCTTATATGCCCATGCATGGTTTGTTTAAAAGAAAAATATGCAAAGAATAATAAAAAGCAAAAAGAATCGAAATGCTTTATATATGATTGCAAGCATGTATTCTAAGAGATGTGGGAGTTACAGGATGTACCTCGAAGGTGATAGTCCCTATCAAACAGTTATGATTGTGTGTGAGTTAAAGTGATTTTCTCATATCTCAAATCGTCATAACATGTAGACACTTATGCAATCTTGCAATGTTTTTCACACACAACACGCAATATTCTTTGCTACTTTTGATACATGTACAGGTACAATGTGATTTGGCCATCACAAGGAATACATGTGTTACTGTATGCTCACTAAACTGTCTTAACTTGTTTTTGAAATATAAAATTGGTTAGACTTTTTTAGTGAGTGTGTGTGTGTGTTTTGGATATATGAGCTTGACATTTTTTTATTGAGAGATGATTTTGAGAGCTTAAAGTGTTGTTTGGATCTTTGGTTGTATAGCATGTTTGATTGCATTCATATCTGTGTTTTTCTCTTTTTGAAAAACTGTTTTTAAGCAATCTCGACAGCTGCTGGACACCTCTCGACAGCAAGGCTATCTATCGAGCCCTTTTAGCTGCTTTTTATCACATTCTCGATAGCTTCTCGATCCATCGAGATCCTTTAGCTGTGGACACCTCTCGACATATCCTAGACAGCTCTTCGACAACTGATTCATGCATTTTAAACCTCGATACCTCTCGATTTGTCGAGAATTATGGATTTCTATATAAAGGGTCAGCGCGAATTCTTTCTCATTTCTCTCGATCTCTCTCGACTCCTTTTGTCTCTTCACCTTCCCTAAGACCTCTCAATCACTTCAAACCTCTTCCCCACTCAGTCTTCGGTCTCAAGATCATTTTCTTCATCTGGTATGATGCTCTCTCACTCATTAATCATGCATTTCATATCTTTTGACCTAACTTTTGGGGTTTTTTTTAAAATTTTTGAGATTTTTCAAAATTTTTGAGGTTTTTGCTAAAGTTTTGGGATGGGTTTTGTTTAAATGATCCTAAGTGTTCATGCATCGCATCACATTTGCATTGTAACTATGATTCATGCATTTTTAGATGTGTGTTTACTTTGTTGCAATAATGTGTGCTGGTAGGTTTGGATTGTGCTGAGCCAATGATGATTTTATGTTGCAGGTCACATGGTCATGCATTTTCATGCATACGTATCTTCAATTTTTTATATTCTTTTATATTGATATTGTTGGTGTTTTTCTGCTTGTCTCTCTTTCTCCCTCTCTCTCTTTCTTGCGTTAGTCTGCTCTATGGTACCCAAACGCAAATCCACTCCGTCCCAGAACCCTCTTTGTTCTGGGGCATCCACTTCTTCTTCTGATCCTACTCCTTCTCACGTACGGTTCCGTGATGATAAAGCCCGAAAGGACTTTTCGGAGAACTTTTCTCGACGAGGCATTCATTCGGAACGCCGAGGCATTCATTCGGAAAGCCAAGTCATTCTATCGGATTTTTCTGATACTAACATTCCCACTGTCATCTACAGTCGGGGTTGGGGATCACTGTGTGACATCCCGATCACTTATCCCTCCATGATCATGCAGGAGTTTTACTCCAATATGCACAGATTCGATACTTCTGTACCTCATTTTTTCTCTCACGTTCAAGGTACGTCCATTGTAGTTACTCCGGATATTATATCCGTGGTACTACACGTTCCTAGGGTAGCACATCCTAACTACCCTGGCTGCAATCTTCTGAGGACTGTGACTAAAGACGAACTCTCGTCTCTATTTTGTGAGACACCTTCATCTTGGGGTGACCGTTAAAACACCCTTTGCTCGGGGTTTGCAAAAGGTCCGAGATTCCTTAATATGGTGATGACATTCATTTTTCATCCTTTGTCTCACTATAACTCTATTATAGAGCCTCGTGCTCGCTTTTTGTTATCCCTCTTAGAGGACATTTCTATTGACTTCCCTTCTCATTTTATTCTATCCCTTATAGATATCTATAGGGATACGATGATTCGTGATAAGCTCATTTTTCCTTCCGCTATCACGAGGCTTTTTCGCCATTTTTCCTTCCGCTATCACGATTATGAGTGCTATAGACGCTGCTACCGTTCGATGGAACAAGACACAACTTAGACCGAGGCGGCCCCGTACAGAGACGGCAACTCCTCCAGCTTCTACCGCTCCATCCACCTCCGCTCCTTCGTCTTCTGCGGGTGGAGTGACTCTCGAGGCCATCATGGCAACCTAGCACAGGCACTCATATGAGCACTCAAAGCCTCTTCTCTCTTCCCTCCATTCTTCTCCACCTCTTCCTTCACTGCTTCAGCACACAACCCACATATCCACTTCCCGGAGAACTTGCTTCGCACCTTCTCAATGTACTCCGGCGTGCACTCCTCGCACATGCCACAGCACTCGCACCTTGCATCTTCAACCTCAGATATTGGTGGGAGTGTAAACTCGTCAATCACTTCTTTGCTAAGTTCGAATGAAATGTCTGAAACTGTTCTTTGAAGGCAATCGGATGAGGGTCTTGTTGGCTTGGAGATGCTGTTGCTCCTGGTGTTAGTGCTAGCAATAGTCTCTCCATGTGGTGCCATGATGAACAATACAATAACTTTCTTAAAGTTACAAAAAGATCACCTAATAAGAGTGATTGAAATGACTTTGAGCTTTGAAGACTATCTGATAATGGAAGATAGAAATTACAGCACTCTTATTTATACTAGTGCAGTAGTGCTCCTAGTCTACTTAACAGTGAGTTTATGTGGATCTTGGAAACTCACATGTGACATGTCAATTATCAAAGATTAAGCGTGAACAGTCATGAACATGCTAGAGTTTTCAGATAAGTTTGGATTGGAAAGCAAGTTGTTCTCTTTTTAGTCGGTTTTTATTGATTGATTTATTTAATTTTTTAAGTTCGAAATAAGTAATAATTAACTGTGCATGTAATTTTGGTACGTCGGCCAACTGCTTTTTGGCCCCTTTTTTTTACTAAGGTTAGTTGTGAATCCATGAATGTGTTAAGGTATTTTTGCTTATTCACTTTTCTTTTCTCTTCTATTGGATAATAATAACATGACGGGTGTGGCTCTCCATAGCTGTACCGTGCATGGCTCTGCTTTTATATATTTGCAGTTGGTTCATCAATGAACTGCTTCTGCATGCATTAATACTAGAGATCAACTACAACTACTCTTGCTCACGTCCTTAATCAGGTGATGTAGCAATAGAAAAAGAGAATATTCCTTTTTTTTTTTAAAAAAAAAGGGGTAAAATATTAAATGGTCCAAATGAAATCTGACTTGCGTTCACGTGTGTGGCAACCCTAGCGATACAAACCGTATCTTAGGGCAAAACATGAAAAAGAAAAAAGAACACAACCATAAGCCCAAGCTATTCACGAGCAAATGACTCATCCATGAGAGTGAAATTGAGGTTCTTAAAGTTGGGTATCACAAGAAGTTAATAATAAAAACTAAGTTAACGTGTTTTTTATTAGTAATAATCATGATAGGAAGCTTTTCTACATACATCGTCCAACTAGCAAATATGTACCCATCGGATATATTACACTCGTCCGACATGTTCTCCTCGTCAGACATGTACACCAATCAAGTGATCAAACTATGCCACATGAGTCGTCCAATACCTTGTACTCGTCTGTCATACATGCCTAAGTGGCCGACTAAACTACCTCAAGAGCAACTGATGATATGAGTCATCTGTCATTTATAGTTTCAGAAGAGTAAAGATACTTAGCTCTTCGAAGCTAACTACACATTCTACTCTGTCTACTCACATATAAAAACCGCTACACTATTCATTTTACGACCCCTCATTAGCTAAGTATGGGGACATTGAACCCAATGATTTCGATGCCACTAACTCACAATTTCCATTACAGTGATATTTACATTTCAGCAGACGTTGTCAGTCTAGACTCGTATATAAACACCAAGATATCACAATTTTAAACGTATGCAAAAAACACAATTTTTGAACTCTTACATTTTTAGAATTCTTGAAGATCATTGTGAGTTTCTAATTAATTTGTGGAGGGTTTTTAGTTGGTATTACACCGATGCACTCTGTAGGTATTTCTCTCTTCAAGTTTTCTGACGCCGCAGGTTCGGACAATTGACTTATAGACAAAATGGTCAAGTTACAACTAAGTAAAAAATGAAAATATTAAAATTTGTGAATTATTACGGGCTCGTTTGGTACGTGTGTTTAAACAATAGTTTTCAATTTTTTTAAAAATATGTGTGGGTGAAAAAAAATATAAAAATACGTGTAATATTATTTAAAAACTAAAAATATGTATTTAAAAATATGTACTAAACGGCCCTTGTCAGTCTATTGATATGCATGGAGACAGACAAATTAGCAAAGCAAAGAGACATGCAACATTTTAATTGCTATATTTGTCAAGGTGGGCTCACCGCTCACCGAATTTGCTGGGCATTATTGGGCTAGAGTGAAAAATTGGCATAGTTTCATGGACCTACAGCCTTGACACATGCATGTTGCCCGGTTCTAAACTAGATTCTGCCAGGCCATAGCTTTATATATCCATGTGCATTTGTAATTTGTGGATTCGACAACTCCACCACTTCCAAAAAAGAAAAAAATGTTTTTCCACTTTTTTTTTTCACATTTTACTGAGTCGTTTCATTGTAAAATTTGGTCAAACTTAAAAATAGTTTGTGTTGACCGTAAAATTCTTTGTGAAATTTTGTAAAACGTTTTATCAACAAAAACCTAGTAGAATATTTTACAAAAACACACATTAGCTCTTCTCCCATTTGGTGGCTAGAGCAATCAATCCGGTGGCTAGAGCCATCAATGGTGACTGGGAGACATTAATTTTGGTGATTTGTGCTTGAAAAATTGTATATCATACAAAGTTGTACTTGAAATTTTTTTACTAAATATATTTCTTATTTTACTTTTGAAAACATTTTACAACGAAATAAATAAAGGAGTGGAGAAGGTACAACATAAAATACAAAGGTGGTATAAAATAAAGTGAAACAAATAGAGCTCTGGAGAAGGTACCCAATATATAAATATATATATATATATATATTTATATATAAATAAGGGTAATACAAAATAATCCTATCACAAGCCTCTAGAACATGTCTTACTAGTTTTTAATTTTTATTTTTTATAGAACAGTGGCGGTTGCTACCTCTATTTATGGCATATGCCATCTTTTAGCTTCCCCAAAAAAGACATTAAAAGAAAAAAGGATGGCAAAATTAATGTACTTGAAAGCTTGGGATGATATTTGTAAGGGAAATGCTAACGGATGCCATTAGGGTAATGATTAATAATTCATTTAAATAAAATTTTTATGGGAAAAAAAATAAAATAATTAATGTTTTGACAGCTTTTTCCATTTTCCATAAAAGTTGTGTCAAAACTTTCCTAAAATGGATTGTTAATTATTGTCCTAAGGGTAGCCGTTAGCATGACCATATTTGTAAACTCCAAAAACCACATTTTAACCTAGCCAAAAATAAAAACCCATGTCTTATTAAAAAAAAAAAGAAAAGGAAATCCATACATTTCTACTATGTTCTGCTGTCACCCATACCTCGGTTTAGGGGTGTTCACCAAACCGCACAAACCGCAAAAATCACACCAAAACCGTCTGCAAAATGGCATAACCACACCGCACCACATGGTATATTGTAGTTTGCAGTTTTATAATAAGAAAATCGCACTGCATCCTCTCAATATATTAATATATTTATTTATTTTTAATATTAAATATATTATTAATAATATAATAACCCTAGTTTTTTTTCAAAAAAAAAAAAGTTTGATAACCCTAACAAGTGTTAACTAGGAAAGTTAGTCAAAAATAAAGAAAAACTAGCTCAATAGTTTAAAACTTGGCCAAAAATAAAGGTAAAAATTAGTTTTGGACTGGGCAGAAAAAGCCTGAAATTTGAAAAATATACCGACTTCAAATCATTTAAACCACATCTTATACACCGCACCGCACATGTGACCGCAAAAATGAGGTGCAGTGCGGTTATGGTTTTGGCTAAACTCCAAACCGCACCGCACTTCATTGCACCGCACATATGACCACAAAAATAAGGTGCGGTGCAGTTATAGTTTTGGCTAAACCGTACCACAAAGTGTGGTGCTAAAAATGGCCCAAAACTGCACCGCATTGCACAACGAACACCCCTCGGTCATAAGAGATATATCAAGAAGTGTGGTGTTCCTTCAACAAAGGATGATCAAGTTTTGTTCCAAAAACCAAGCATTGACAAATCTTTTCTTTTCAAGAATGAATGAAAGTCCACTTTTTCTTTTCCTTTTATCTCTTAAGATACAATTTTCAAATATTTTGGCCCATTGCATTTTGGATTCATGCTCAATTGTGTTCACAACTTAGGTTCATTATTTTTGCATTTCATATGTTTGATAAATTGTCCCAATGAATAAGAGCCTATTTGGTAACGTTGTTTAAACAATACAATACGTATTTCTACAATACTTTTTCACCCATATGTATTCCTACAGTACTTAAACAACATTACCAAACGGCCCTAAAAATATGTGATCTCTTAAGAATTTGGGTATAGAGTCTATACCCATTCTGCCATTTATGAAACTTGCTTCTTCTTTCTTTTTTTCTTTTTTTTTTTTTGGGGGGGGGGGAACCCCACGCTTTGTTTACTTGACATCTAACATCGTTGGCACCGCCAAGTCACCCAAACAAAGGTATGTTAACGAAAGTTACGAAACTCAAAAAAATCTCAAAGAATCCGAAACCCCACCAACAAAGAGAAACAGTGACACACAGAGGTCACACTCACTTCAAAAACTGTCTGTTATAAAAAGTGTATGGCTCTCCCCATTACTCTCCACACTAAGCTCTCCATCTCCACCACTTCCGTACGATTGTTCCACGTGCCCATAATCTCACCCAGGGCATCACACAAGCCCTTCGAGGTCAACGCTTCCACACTCAGACTCAGAGGCTTGTCTCTCTCTTTGGTGAGCGATAAAAGGTTGAGTCATTGTTGTAGTATTAGTAGTAGTAGAACAAGAGTGTCAATGGCAACCAAGGGTGAGGTGAAGAAGGAGGTGTTTGAATCCGCGGAGGATCTGGCTGTGGCTCTCGCTAAGTACACTGCACAGCTGTCTGATAAGTTTTGCAAAGAGAGAGGAGCTTTCTCTGTCGTTTTATCTGGTGGGTCTCTCATCAATTCCCTCAGGTAACAACAATAAGGTTTTTTTTTTTTTTTTTTTGGGTCTAAATTGTGACTGTCATTGTACTTGTAAATGTCTTTACTTTTGTTTTTTTTAGGTTTTTTGATGTACCCAGATGATATATGTTTGTTTGGTTGATGGGAAAATGGAATGTTGTAGGAAATGAAAACAAAATGGAAAATTGGGTTTAGAACCAAAAATGAACTATTGACTGTGCTTGATCGCAGGGGTTTGGTGAAAAAGAGGGAGAGAATAGAGAATTGAATCATGGGTTATTCATTATTAAGGACCACATGAAGTAGATGCAATTTTTTTTTTTTTCCTTCATTTTTTTCCTCAATTTATGATGTTCAATTTTATTGAAGAGCTCAATTAACAAGTAAAAATGATTGCTTGTTTGTCTTTTACTTTGCGTGGTTTTATTCATTGTCAAAAGGAGGGTTTAAAGATAATTAGTACGGGGCTCTTAATAATGTGAGTGGGAGCCTTGGTAATTGCTTGATGATGGAATTGCAGGAAACTAGTGGAACCCCCGTACATTGATTCGATTGAATGGTCGAAATGGCATATCTTTTGGGCGGATGAGAGAGTGGTGCCAAAGGATCATGAAGACAGTAACTATAAGCTTGCTTATGATGGGTTTCTTTCTAAGGTAGGATTGATTGTTGAAAGTTTTCTGATTCCATATTAGTAAGAATTGCTGTAAGATGGTGCATTCAGATTGTGCTGTTCTTTGTGGTATATTTATGCTTTATTTTGAATATTATGTTGGGTGTGGAAAATTATTATAGGAACTTTAAAAACTGTGGATCTAAGACTAATGGCTGCACTGCTTAGGTGTGGCTTTATTTGGGTAGAAAGCATTGCTAGGACAATATTAAGGTCAAAGAGAACACTGGATCAGGCTAGTGAGAAAAGATGTTAATATATTATGAACAAGTTTATGAGAGCATGGTTTGTTTATGACTTTGTTGTGGTTAAATGATTAGTTTGGTTCAGGTAAATAGGCAAAGGTTTGGGTATTGTTAAATGATAAAATGATGTCTTATACCATTTCATGAAGTTTGTAATAATTCTAGACGCTTATCTATGATTTATATGAAAGTGTATTCTTGGTCATATGTAGTTAGAAGGCTGGCTCATCTTCTTTAGTTAACTTTTTAATAGCAAATTTTATTTTGTCTATGGCTGTTCTGCTTGTGACAGTCTTTAGTTAATTTAAATCTGTTAAAAAAAAATTTCTGGGTAGGTACCAATCCCCCCTGGCAATGTTTATGCCATCAATGATGCCCTGTCAGCTGAGGGTGCAGCTGAAGATTATGAGACATGTCTCAGACATTTGGTTAAGAGCAATGTTGTAGATATATCAGCAGCTAGTGGGTTTCCAAAGTTTGATCTCCAGCTGCTGGGTATGGGCCCAGATGGACATGTGGCTTCTTTATTCCCAGGCCACCCTCTGGTCAAAGAGAATGAAAAATGGGTCGCCTTCATTAAGGACTCTCCAAAACCACCTCCAGAAAGAATTACTTTTACCTTTCCAGTGATCAACTCATCTGCATATATTGCCCTTGTGGTGAATGGTGCTAATAAAGCTGGAGCAGTGCAAAATGCTTTAGGAAATAGTCAAAATTCTGAGAAGCTGCCTGTTGCAATGGTTTCACCTGAAGGGGAGTTGGCTTGGTTCTTGGATACTGCTGCAGCTTCAAAGCTGTAGGAGTGGGAATTTCTAAAGCTTTGTGAGTTGATCAACATATATATTAGCGTGTTTTATCTTGTACTGTGGTTCTATCAGAGATCATATAGGTGTTCTGTTATATTTTGTGATCTCTGTGGTATGTAACAACTAGTAAGGTTTTTCTATTTTCTGTGATGGCAATAAAAGAATGGTTTAAATAATATCTGGTTTGATATGCGATTGGATTTTAGTTTTTGTTTTGTTCATCCTGTTTTTTTCCCTTACACACACTCACATAAATGTAATGTTTTTACATTTACTGATGACTAAAATGCAAATTGCACCCTTTTAAGTTTGGTGTCATTTTGATTTAGTCCCTAATATTTAAAATTTTTTATTTTAGTCCTTGATGCTTGACAGTTTTTAATGTTGTCTTTCTGTCCATCCAGTTAATAATGTGGCTGTTAAATGCCATGCAAACCTACAATCATTACAACTGGTCCAATTACAAAAATCGTCAACTCATTTAAAAAAAAAAGAAAAAAAAGTTCCTCTCTCATCTCCATTTCTCTCCCTTTTCTGTTGTCATTGCTGCTGCCCTCTTGCCTTCAGTCATTTTTCTTCTTTTTCCATTGAGCTCTCCTACTGACCATTCACCTGGATTCGGGGAATTTTGTGTCATCATTATTGCGGTCTAAGATGGAGGAGTGAGAGGCCATGACAACAGCATTGGAGGCAATACCACAGTCACTGGCATGGGGACTGCACCCATGGCCGTGAGCGCCTTGCCTTCACCTTCAGCAGTCAGTGGGTTTTCTAACAATAGCACGAGTGAGCTTGCTATGGTGGTCTCATTGGCTCATTGCTCATGGAAGTTTGAAGCCCTCGCTTTTGGTTAGTGTAAAGGAGGTAAGGGATATTTTTTTTCCATGTTTAGTGTTTTTGAAAATAGGTGTCTAGTTTTCTAGGATTTATGCTACATATTTGTTTTGTTATGGACTAATCTTTCCCTTTACTGGGAATTAAAATGAAATTATAAGGTCATAAACTGTTTACTTTTCTAAATTTGGCAACATAGTTCAGTAATTAAAGGGATTTTCTTTCTTTTCATTTTTTATTGATTTGTTTTGAGTTTGGGTGGGAAAGTTTATAACTCTGTGTGTGGTTTGAGTCCATTGTTGTGATCGTGGATGTAGGGTTTTGATATAAAAAATCAAAGATTCTAGGAAATGGTTTCTGGGTTTGGCACTTTGGCTAAAAATGCAGCAAGATCACAGAAAAAGGTGATTCTTTTTTAATTCAAGATGGATTTTTCATGAAAAAATTGGTGTTAGATTTAAGTTTATATTTCAAAGTGTATGGTGGCTGGATGATTTTGCATGGCTGTGTTTTTGATGCGGCTGGAGAGTTAACTGGTGGTGGCTGGGGAGACAGAAAGGGAAGATAGATATTTTTTCCTGGTGTGTTCAAAATGACGTAGTTTTAAGCATCTCAGAACAACGTTGGTTTGAGTTAAACAAAAGCGATGGATGTTACAAAGACGATGATAAACATTAGGGGCAAAGATGAAAATATTTAAACATCAGGGCCCAAAATCAAAATGATCTCAAACAAGGGTAAATTTATCATTGACCAATTTGTGCTGCTACATTTTTTTACCTATCAAAAAAAAAAAAAAAACCTTGTGCTACTCCACAATGCAGTAATTAGTAGAGAAGGTAGCACAGTACTCTGCTGTTCCCTTTTTTTTTTCTCCCCTCCTTGTGACTCATTCTATAAAGAAACACACAGAAAATTTCTATATGTATATTAAATGAGAAACTAGATGCTATACATAATGTGACCTCTGTTCCTTATATAAGAATCTAAGATGTGCTGGAAATGTAAAACAAGCTAAGTAACTCTTACACGTGTGCCTAACTAACCTCCACATTTTAAGCTTAACTAAACTACAAATCGTTTACCTCTATGTACTTTCAAACCTACTTGTAGCTTAGACAGAAAATACACTGCTGTACTATCTGATCCGCATATTTCAATCTTTAATACTCCCCCTTAAGATGGAGGAACAAAGACATTGAGTATACCCATCTTGTTAAGTAAGGAAAGAAACTGATGTGTGCTAAGTGGCTTAGTGACCAAATCAGCTAGTTGATGTTTGGTAGGAACATGGAAAGTCTTGATTACATTGGCTTGTATCTTCTCTCTTACCAGGTGACAATCTATTTCGATGTGCTCGCCTTGACACACTCAGTGATAAGTTGTGTCAGGTGAACACCCATGTTAGTCGTATCGCACGACGACAGGCTGTCATGGGTGGTTTCACTGCTTATACCTCTCCATCTCTGATAACGCCTTAAAATGTATACTTGTTATATATTTATGTGGGCGTTATCTCCTTATTATTATGCTTAATTTGTATAATTAAGCCATGATTTGCATTAGTCCCTATTATTTATCTTTACATAATTTCTTGAATAAGATGCTATTCATTGTGTGTAATTTTCTACTTTCAGGAAATCATGTGAGAAAGATGAGTTTACAGGAATTTGTGAGAGAATGGAGGCCAAACTAGAATTAAAGTGGAGCTAAGGGACTATGCTTAAATGTCTAAGGAGGTGCAGCTGGAGTGCTTGGATTGTCTACCATGATTGGAAGCTTCAAATAAGGAAAGAAATCAAAGAGGCAGAATCTGAAAAGGAAAAATCTGATTTGAGCACTGATCAGTATTTTGGACGTATCTCTCTCCTCAAAATTCCAATTGACACAAGGCTGGATGAGTTGGAACCATGACTTAAATATCTACAACTTTCCAGTTTTGAGTTTTTCGAAATTCTCAATTTTTAAATGCCGAAATTAACTCACAAATTACTGCTGTAAACCTGGACGGAAATTAAAATAGTAAATGTTTTATTTTCTTTGGACACTTTTTACATTAGGGTTTGGAAGGGAGGCTGGTAGAACGAATTTTGGCAGAGAAAACCTTGTATTTTTCTTTCTCTAATGGCAGCCTAAACTCTTTGCTAGGGCTAGGGGTTATGTTTCTTCTATACGGTATGAATATTCAATGCGATTCTTTCTAGGATTTTATCAACAACATATTTGATTGTTCAATTAGATTTCTTTTGATGTATTAGTTCTTCCATGCTTTCAATAAGTTCAATCATGTTTTTCTTATTGTTTAGATGAATTTCTAATAGTTTCAAATAGAAATTAGGTTTTAAAGTGAATGGGTTTTTCTGAAAACTTTTCTAACCGCATTATTAATCGAGGTTATCATGCGTTCTTGAATTGTCTCAGTTCAACTGAATCATAAGTTTTTAATTGTATAAGAACAATCAATTATGAAATAGATATTTTCTTAGATCACAAAGAATCTCATATCGATATAGGGAAACACCCCGATGCCCTAGTATTTACATTATTAATTTAAATAAGTTTTTATTATTATTCTTATTAACAATCACCAAGCAAAAGTATTTTTCTTCTTCACCCAAATTGTTATTTAATTATATTGTCTTTGAATTTACCCTGCTCCTTGTGGTTCGACATCAGTACTCCGAGAATTATATTGCTACGATCTCCTGTACTTGGGAGTGAGCAAGCAATCTCCACCGGCTTCAGAGGATGAGAGTGATGATGGCTCCGACAGTGATGATGCTGATGAGGACGAGGATGCTAGCTCGCCCAGTGATGATGAGATGTCTACTTGATGTACTTACCCTTTGTCACTCGTGACAAAAAGGGGAAGTAGTTTTGATATGAGAGTAGTTATATACATAGGGGGGAGTTAGCATAGGAGATTTTTTGTGATAGGGGGAGTGTCTATGAGGGATGTAGTGAGGTTTTTATGTATCTTCTTTTCTTTCTTTTACATTTACCTCATGTATATTGGTCTTTGACCATTTGATATACATTGTACTTATATTTGGTTTATATCTACTGATGTATGTTATTCACCTATCTTTGCGTGTGTAGTTTCTTTTCTTTCTTTATACACATGATTCTTATATAGTGTATGCAATCTATTATTTCTGTTTCACACTAAGATGCCGTGATGAGTTTTGTTTAAAGTGTTTCAGATATACAGGTTGTCAAAGTCTTCTTGCCATAAACTCTCTTCTTGCAAATTTTTTCAAGAATTTGTGTTAGGATAGATTTTATTGTATTCAACAAGTGAGTATGAGTTGAGTGATTTATGACTTCTCTCATATATTCATTTGTTTGTTGTGATTTTGTCACGGATTGCCAAAGGGGGAGATTGTTAGGACATATGTGATTTAATGTTAGGAACATATGTCAAATTAGAATTGGCTAATCCTTTGACAAAATATACTTTACTTGTATTTGGGTAGATCTAGAATGTGTTTAATACTTCAAGAAACAAGGTTTCAAGATTAAGTGTTAAAGTCATGCAAGTCTGTCAAAGAAACAAGTAAAGAAGTGCTGGATTTTAAAACTCGACAGCTAGCTCGATTGCTAGTATCTATCGAAGTTTAAAAAGCTGCTGAAGCACAATTCTCGACAGCTAGCTCGATAGATAAGCTATCTATCGAGGTTTATGAAATTCAGTTTTTTAGAGCTGATTTTAATCCAATCCGTGAATACATGTTTGGGCTTTCTTTTCTCACAACCCTAAACATATATAAGGATTGTTTTAAGGGCCGTCAAAGGTTGCGCAAGTGTGAAGCAAAGTTGTGTTCATGCAAATTGTGACCGGAGACAGAATTTGTCCTAGTTCATCTTTCTCTTGAAGAAGCTGCTGTGTTTATACACCGTAGGGTTTTGTAACCAAGGAGCTTCGTGATCTTTATCGTGTTGATGAACTGAAGAACTTTGTAGCCAACATCTTTCTTAAGTTGGTGAGTAAGCTGCGTACAACGAATTGGTTAGTCACGTACTGGGAGCCATGCAATAAAAGGAGAGATTGTCACTACAAAACAAGTCCAATTGGGTATTGGGATAAGGGTTCAACTGTAGGTTGGTATAAGGTATTGAGATTCATTTACTTGTAACCGCTTGTTGTGATAATAGTGAATTCTCAAGAGTGGTGACCTTAAAATTACCTGGTGGGGTTTTTGCCGCGTAGGTTTTCCCCATTCGTAAACAAATCACCGTGTCAATTTAATTTCCGCTACATTTAGTTATTTAGTGATTTGTTTGTGCTATCACATGTATTGCATGCTAATTGAATTAATTAATTAAATTAGCTAATTAATTTGTTAATTCATCACAAAGGGTCAATACATTCTTGGTCTATCACTTTAAACTCACAGATTTGGTTTATAACTTTATATAAATAAGTAGATCAGTTCCAAACAATGTGGTACTCACATGGGACTGTTGTGTTGCAACTGTAACTTCAAATGAACTCTGCACATGTACATTGATTAGGTCTCACGTGAGACTCATGTTGCCATCACATCGTGGTAACATGAATCATGATGGAAGTTAACTTCAAAT
The DNA here is from genome assembly GCA_030021035.2 of Notholithocarpus densiflorus. Lineage (NCBI taxonomy): Eukaryota > Viridiplantae > Streptophyta > Magnoliopsida > Fagales > Fagaceae > Notholithocarpus > Notholithocarpus densiflorus. The sequence continues at coordinate 955,905 of JARYZH020000121.1, forward strand.
GCATGGTATAGCCTTTAAAAGGATAATAATCCATTTTGCAAGAAAAGATAACGTTATTTTCCTTTTGCATCTGAAAGTGAAACATACATTTTTGAACTTCCCTTCCTTGATACATAATAATAGTACGGAGTGCAGTTTTTTTTAATGGGGGGTTTAGTTAAAATATGGGGATCTGACTCTGAATCTAACCTTTGGATCATATGACCATTGGTTTAATGTATATTATTAAAACTTTGCCAAGTATCCCAAAGTATTGCAACACTCCTCTCTTGGCGCATTTTTTAGGTACATTATATTACCACAAAAATACTAAATGTGCATGTGAAATTGTAAAGAATGAATATGTTTTATTATTCCATTTGAAAGTCTCACCCATTCATAAAAAGGCCTCACCCTCCATTATAAAAATGTTCAAAATTTTATGATAATAATTCCTTTTCTTTTTTTCAATTGGATATACACTATTTTTTTCTCATGAGTGATACTAGGATTTTTACAAATTTTACTATATAAGATTTACAAATTAATGTGTCACCAATTATTAAAAAAAAAAGTCATTTAAAATTTCCTTAAAAAAAAAGTAATTTAAACATTCACTACTTAAATTGATAAAGTTCACCAATCATATTTATTGACACATCAGTTTGTAAACATTTTGGAGTAAAATTTGTAATAGTTTTAGTATTTTCCTTCTCTCATCTCTCACAAACCCTCCAAAATGCTAAACCAATAGAAAGCTAATCCAATTGAAATCCTAAACTTTTTGTCAATGATGATATGTCTCCTCTAATAACTTGAGGCTTTAATTTTTGTAAACTAATATTCTACACAGTAGATTGTCAACATCAATCACCTAATCTCCTACATAGTCACACATCAAACAATCTCTATATCTCTCTTAACACCAAATATAAAATTGAAATTTGATTTCAACTTGAATTAACCATGCATCATCTTATATCCAAGATAGAGTATACCATCAGAAATCTTTAAAAAAAATAATAAATTTTCATTTATTTTGTTAAATTTTATACTTGAAGACGATATTTAATTCTCTATATGAAATTAACTCTAGTTTGGTTAGTAGTAATTCACCAAATTAACCTTAGTTTGATTAGTATTAAGTAAATTTATTTAATTAATATTTAAAAGGCGAAAACAATAATTTGGTCCCTACATTTTGGGGTCACAGTCAATTTGGTTCCTACATTTTGGTGCCAGTCAATTTGGTCCCTATTATTTTCAATTCACACTCAATTTGGTCCTTACCGTTAACTTACTAACGGAAAATGCTTATATGGCAAACAATGTGCACTGTTAGCACACTTAAATATGTAATTAATGTAATGTAGAAGATTTGGACCAATTAAAAATTGCCACATCAATTAAAAAAACGTAGTAAGCTGCAACTCAGCTAATCTGAGTTTTCAACCCCAGAAAGATCCCACTTCACCCATGACCCAAACAGCCCCGTTCATCACTTGTCAATCAAATTCAACCTTCATCTTCATCTTCATTGCTACGCCCCTGGCCACCAGCTGACTTTAGAAGTCTGTTTCAAATCAAAGTGGACGTGTGGACATTCAAATCATTTTCCCTTTAGATTTGAAATTTTGCTATGTTGGATCGACCTGTGGAACCCACTATCAGGTGGGTTTATAATTTCATCTAGATCACATCATCCATCACGGCAGTTCTGAAGAGGCTAAGGAGGTGCCATTTTGAAATTTGAAGAGTAACATACATTTACTACTAAAACCATTTATATAGGTTTATCATATGTTGACATTTTGATACGTATATGCAAATTTATCATTGTTACTAGTTAAATATGAGAATAAGAATGAGATAAACACAAGTATCATAGAAAAGAGTCCAAAAAATTATAAAGGATTATGTAAAAGTCATTTAAAGGATTATTCCCACATTTTGATACACTAAAAATTCATTAAGTGATCATAGAAAAGTGTCCACAAATAAAACTTTTGAGGGAGTGAGACCTGGAGTTTGTGGAGTGTGATGTGTTCCCAGATCTTTTGACGGCATGGGTGCAGGATGATTCGGAGGTGTTGCTAAGAAAGTTGCCGAGTTGTGGAGATATCGGCACCGGTGGCAAGCGGCGTAGCAATAAAGATAAAGATGAAGTGGTCGAGAATGGGTTGGTTTGACAGGTAATGGACAGGGTTGTTTAGGTCATGGGAGAAGTGAAATCTGTTTGAGTTGAAAACATAGATTAGCTGAGTTGGAGCTTACTGTGTTTATTTAATTGACACGGAAATCTTTAATTGGTCCACATCTTTTATATGGCATTAATTACATATTCAAGTGTGCTAGCAGTGCACATCGTTTGCCACGTACGCATTTTCTGTTAGTGAGTTAACAGTAGGAACCAAATTGAATGTCACTAAAATGTAGGGACCAAATTGACTGTGATCCTAAAATGTAAGGACCAAAATAGTGTTTTCACCTATTTAAAAAATGCCCACTGAAATTCATTTCCTTAAGTCTCAAACTATATTGAGTCAATCTGCCAAGAATGGTTGTAGAAAAGTAGCATATTTTGTAATCTGTCTCACTGCACCTCTCCTCATATAAAGGATTGCAAGGGGAGGATGAGTATCACACGGCATCAAAACTGATGTTGGAGTCATTATCTACACATATATTCCTTAGCCTACATTCGCTACAAAAAAAAAAAACTGTCATTATCGCATTGCAACGTTTCTTTAGTGGCATTTGTCAAAAACGCCACTATAGGTACCCTATAGTGAAATCACTATCTCATTGACAGGTGGGCCCCACATTTTTTCTAAGAATTATCCATGTGTCTTAGGATCAATCAATATATACACGCTTATTATTATTATTATTATTATTTTTTTTTTTCATATAAAATATATTCTTTAATTTATAAGCCAAAAGTAAGGAAATATTATTAGATCTATTGGGGGATTTTTGAAGCAATCTTTCCAACTAATGAAACAATGTTATTTATGCATGTGTGAGTTAGCTTCTTAATCAATCAGCACAAAGGAAAAAAAAAAAAAACTCAGGTAATATCACATTTGCAAAAGTGACAATGTTTTATTGGTTAAGAGGACTAAGAAGGACCACTTTGATAATCTGCTTACTTATTTTACTTCATATTGCATAATTGCACAAATATAAACCAGTTTTTAGTTTGTTTCCAATGCAGAGAAAGAGGAAAGCATATTCACTTCAGGAAGTGGCGGAGCCACATGTAGACAGGAAGGGTCAAGGCCCCTAAAAAATTTTAAAATTTCTTTATTTCCCCTTATGTTATAATTAGACTTACAGTCCCTAGAAAAAGAGTAGTGCTAGAAACACATAATTTAGCACAACTTTGTGCTACAACTTGTCACGTGGTGAGTTGTGATTGGTAAAAGTGTGTCCCCACATGGCCCACCATCACACTTTTCTCAATCACAACTCATCACTGGGCGAGTTGTGACACAAAATTGTTAAGTTATTATCAATGGAAGCATATTTCTAGAGAATACCCAAGCAAACTACGTCATTTTGATGAATAAGCAAATTACATCATAATCCTCCCAAAATATATTCCAGTGATATATAAATTGCTTGTAGTTTTGTTTCTTTTAGAAATAGAGTGATTAGATATAATTTATAAATATTATATATGTATAAAGATTAAGGTTAATTACGGCGGCTCCCCAAAGAGAATTTATTTTTACTCTGTCACTGCATTCAGGTACAATTTGTTACAAATATTTGTGAAACTGAATTAGGTAGGTATAGCCTTAGAGTACAACAATAAGTTTTTGCCGGGTGATACAGTACAACAATAATAAGTTCTCTAATAATGCATCTCACCAAACAACACTTCTCTTTTGAGTTCATTCCTTTATTATAGCTATTTATAATAACAAGATTATTGGTTAATTTTTTTTTTATTGTGACAAGAATATTTGAAATTGGATATAATTGATAATTCTTCTTAAAAAGACCAATCAATATATACCACTACACTTCATCTCAAAAAATATATATACCACTAAATTAAACTAAAATACTTGAAGACTACAGTCCACAAATGGGAAGGAAGGAACCGCTCTGGTGTAAAATGTACAAATTGGGAATTCAAGAACCACGGCACATTTATAAAAAATGGTCCTACTTGTTATTAAGTTCATCGACTTTTGGGATACCACTATACACAATTTTTTTTTTTTTTTTTGGGAATCAATCATCACTTGGTAGATAATTGAGACATGGCAGAAGCTGCAGTCAGCTACGTTTTAGGAGAATTTGAATTTGTCAAAAATTATTCTTTCATGAAGCTTTTTGTGATGATAAATAAAATGTTAAAATCCGATTTACATACACAAGCCTTTTTATTCTTTTTAGCTTTGCTAAAACATATTGCATGATAATAATATAAATCATTATTTAGCCAGTGAAAAAGAAGCATAGGGGCATAACACCATATACTTCATACGCTATATATTATTATATAATAAAAGTTGACTTTTAAAATTTATAGTTACTCCTATTCTTTTTAATTAAATACTTTAGTCAATTACATAATTTCCATGTAGTTTGGAATTATTTCATATTAAATCCTATCCCCAAAGTTCCTAATTCTGAAAGGATCTCTGATTTTCGGCCTATAAGTTTGTGCAATGTGATTTACAAGATTACCAATAAGACGATTGCTAATCGCCTTAAGCTCATTCTTAATTCCATTATATTTGAGACCCATAGCCCCTTTATTGCTGATAGATTGATCACTGATAATATTTTAATTGCCTTTAAATTTTTGCATCATATGAAGAATAGTTGTACAAGGAAGAAAGGTTTTATGGCTATGAAATTAGATATAAGCAAGGCGTATGATAGGATGGAGTGGGTGTTTCTCGAAAAGATTCTTCTTAAGATGGGTTTTCCGTGTGCTTAGGTAGGCTTGATTATGGAGTGTATTACCACTGTTTCTTATTCTATCCTAGTGAATGGGGAACCGAAGGGTATGATAGTCCCATCTCAAGGATTAAGACAAGGAGATCCTCTGTCCCCTTATTTGTTCCTCTTCTGCGCTAAGGGTTTGAATGCCCTCTTACGTGGTGCGGCAATGAATGGTGAAGTACAGGGTTTCTCACTTTGTAGAACGAGACTAAAACTAACACACCTCTTTTTTGCAAATGATTGCTTAATCTTTTGCAGGTCTACTCTAGATGAGTGCAATAAAATTCAAGAGCTTTTAGCTTATTATAAGGTTGTGTTAGGCTAGGTGATCAATAAGGAGAAGACCACTCTTTGTTTTAGCAGGAATATAGATGAAGCAACTCAAGAAGCTATCAAAGTGGCCCTCAATGTCCCTACCATTAGACATTATGAGAAATATTTGGGTTTACCTTTGTTTGTTGGGAGGAATAGGATGGTGTGCTTCACTCAAATCAAAGAAAGAATATGGGGTTGTATGCAAGGGTGGAAGGACAAGCTGTTGCCTCAAGCCGGTCGGGAGATTATGATTAAGGCAGTGGTCCAATCTATCCCGGTTTTTTCAATAAGTGTGTTCAAGCTTCCAGTTAGTCTTTGTAAAGATATTGAAGCCATGGTTCGAAAGTTTTGGTGGGGTAATGGTGGTGCAAAGAAAATTCATTGGGTTAAGTGGAGTTCTCTTTGTTTTCCAAAATCAATTGGTGGTATGGGGTTTCGGGACTTCCAAAAGTTCAATAATGCACTGCTAGCTAAACAGGTGTGGCGTCTTTTCCATAATCAAGACTCCCTTCTATTTAAAGTTTTTAGTGCTAAGTATTTTCCGCATGGTAATATACTTGAGGCAGCTGTTCATCCTAAATGCTCTTATGCATGGCGGAGTATTCTCCAAGCACGAGGAGTCATTGAGAAAAGGGCTATATGGAGGGTTGGCGATAGGCATTTGATTGATGTGTGGCGACATAGGTGGCTGCCTGACCTTAATCACAGCAAGATCATCTCTCCAAGAGTTGATTTTTCAGTTCATCAGGTTTGTGATTTGTTCTTCCCCGATACACGAGTTTGGGACCCGAGTCGTCTTGAGAGTTGTTTGATTCCGTGGGAGGCAGACTTGGTGAGAAGGATACAAGTATGTGAGGCTGGGACAGAAGACACTCTGGTCTGGCCTCTGACCAATGATGGGGATTATAGTGTTCGGAGTGCCTACCATATGCTTGTTTCTGCCGAATCTATTCTTTAGCCAAGTTCATCAGTTTCGGGTAGTAATGGGTTGGTTTGGAAGAAAATTTGGAAGATGAGGGTACCTAATAAGATTCGGCATTTTATTTGGCGCACTGCTAGGGATGCTCTGCCCACAAAACAGAATTTAAAGGCTCGACATATCCCTGTTGGAGTGGAATGTGATGGCTGTGGAGAGCACACGGAGTCGATAATTCACTGTTTATGGCTCTGTGATCAGGCGAGGTCGGTGTGGATGTCGCTCCTGGAGTTTTGTACATTGGTTCAGAAGAAGTGTTGAACCTTCTATGATTTATTGGAGGAAGTCTTCAGTGCTGGGTCGGCTAGGAAGGTAGCTATGTTCGCTATTGTGGCATGGTGTTTATGGCAGCGCCGCAACCGAATAAGGGAACATCAGCCAACTTGGAAGCTTCATGAACTAGGTGACAACGCTCGGAGGTTGGTTGATGAATTTTGGAACGTGAATTCTCAAGAGCGTGGTGCGTCTATTCCTCGGCCCAAGGTGCGGTGGTCTCCTCTGCCTGAAGATTGTTTCAAAGTTAATTTTGATGCCGCCTATTGTGAGGAATCGGGTTTAGCAGGTATCGGTGTGGTTTGTCGAGATAATTCTGGTCTAGCCATTGCGGCTCTTTGTCAAAATCTGGGTCAGGTGCAGTCAGCTGAGATGGCTGAAGCTTTGGCGGCTCGAAGGGCTATGGTCTTCGCAAGGGAGATGAGTTTATTTCACATTATTGTTGAAGGTGACTGTCTTTCTGTTATTCAGGCCTTGTTATGTAATGGTCCCTATCCTCTGATGTTTGGTCATATTATTGATAAGACTAAACGACTTGGAAATGTATTAAGAAGTTGAATGTTCCAACATGTTAGGCAGGATGGGAATAGATTAGCTCATAGTTTAACTAAAAAGGTAGTTTTATCTGCAGATCTTGAGGTTTGAGTAGAAGATTTACCCGAGGATGTGGATGTTGTTTTCCAGTCGGATCTTCCTTGAGTTTGGTTTTTGTTTTGCTTTGTAGTTCCTTTTTTTAATAATATTTCGCTTATCTTTTTCTCAAAAAAAAAAAAATCCTAATTTTTTTAATTAAAACCATAACCTTTTGAATTATTTTAATATGCACTAGTCTCTTATCAAGTCTTTATTAATTAAAAATAACCAAAGTTTTCATAAGTTGTAATAAAAACTATTAGAACACAAAAAGCCTCTAATAATATAAAATTATAAGACCTCTATAAAAGGCTGTTATTGTATAGTCCGAGACTGTGCTCCCTCTCTCTCACATAAGGGTGAGTCTTACTAACCATGGGCCCACCTCTCTGTGTGAAAAGCAAAAAGTATAGTCTTGATCTATGCAATAATTTTCCTCCATGAAAGCCTACGTATAACTAAGGTTGTGCACGCAAGCTCCTCAAGTTGTGTACACAATATTGACTTTGAGCACGCACCCCGAGGCAGAACCTATAACCTAGTTCTAACTCAAATCCTAAGGCATGTTTCTAACCTGAAAAAAGCTATTAAAACGACTAAAACTTATATTAAACTAAACCACTCGGAGCATATGAAGAACTAAAGTGAAATAAAACTATAAAAAAAAAAAACGAATTTAAAAGAAACAACTCAAACAAGAACTAAAAAGTACCTCAAACAAGAGCCAAAAACTTGATTTTTGATTGCTTCAATTAGCCAATCTAACAAAACCAAAAAATCACGAAGTGTTAATAATATTTAACTAGAGAGCCCAAATTTTATAGAGGTCTAGGCCAAGTAAGAAAATTGAATTTATCTACAAAACTCCCTCTTTTAAACATTTTTGAGGCGATTCTTGTGTGTGTTAAAAAGTGTACCCAAAAAGGCTTTTGATAGTACGAGGTGCAAGGTTATTCCCAGTAGATATGAGATTAGCTTTTCTTCGTTTCCACGAGAAAATTCTCATGTAAAGCTCCAGCAACTTTCGTCTACGTACACAAGCTTGATACCATGTGCACGCAATATCAAGGCTGCATACGCGGGAATCCAAAGCTTCATGTGCAAAGCTAGGGTTTCAGTGTATTTTTTTGTCCATTTTTGAAAGCTTCAAGTTAAATAGTTCTTGGCCATGAACTCTTAGAAATGAGTCCCTTAGACTGTTGTTGTTGAGAAGCAAGAATTTAAGTAGTAAGGGACACAAAATGGTATCGGTAGTGTTACACTTGTTGGGCAGCGCAAGGAAGCGCTGGAATAGCCCATTTGAGTCTATATCAACACTTTTTGAGACTATAACTGCGGTTTGAAAACACAGCTATTCTCTCAATTTTTTTGTAGTGATTGGTCATTTCGGACAATTTTGGTAACGTTATTCTAGTAAAGTTGTTTATATTTTTTTGAAAATACATGTAGATAAAAAGTGTGTAAAAATACGTGTAATGTTGTTTAAAAACTGAAAATTGTTGCTCAAAATCACATACCAAACGGCTACGAGTCTCCTAATATTGTGTAGAGTATAAATAATATAGGCAAAATTGTGTACGGCTCATGATTCAAAACAGTGGACTGTGGCCAGATGAATCAATACATCTGTACGTGTAGGGTACGAGCTAGGATTAAATCACTAATAGACAACAAGTCTCCCAACATTGTGCAGAGTATGGATAAAATAGACAGAATAGTAATGGTGTTGCTCGTGAGTCAGAACAATGGCTACAAGACGATGAAATCGCTAGAAGAGCTAGAGCAGCACTATTAATGTATGAGAAGTAGATATATATATGTCAGGGGTAATAACTTATCTGACCGTCATACAAACCGTCTTATTAATAATAAGACAGTTTGTATGACGATCAGATAATTAAGATCGTTGGCACTTGGTAGGGAAGGGTGCTATTGTTGGGATAGGATGCTGGGATTGAGGCGGTGTGATGCACGTTGGCAAAGTTGCCAAGTATGTAAAGGCTTTAATGGAGAGGACACAAGAGTTGGAGAAAGAAAAAATAGTTCCTAATTTCAAAACCCCAACTCTAATGAAATATTAATACATAAATAAAAAAATTAACAATAATAGGCCAAGAATATATTGATCATTTTGGTAACTTAATCAAATCAAATTAACTAGCCAAGTAAAATTAATTAGATTCAATTACATGCAATAAGCATGGTAGCACAAACAAATCACCGACTAAGTTAAATGCAACAGAAAATAAATTTGACACAGGTGATTTATTTACGAATGGAGAAAACTACCAAGGCAAAACCCTACCGGGTGAATTTAAGATCATCACTCCTGAAAATCCACTATTATCAAAACAAGCAGTTACAAGTAAAAGAAATTTCAGTACCTAATACTAACCTACAGTTGAACCCTTACCCCAATACCCAATTGGACTTGTGATGTAGCGGCAATCTCTCCTTTTAATGCACGACTCCCAATATGTGACTAACAAATGATGCACGAATCTCAATACGTGACTAACACACCAACTTGAGAAAGATGTTGATTGCAAAGTTCTTCAGTTGATCTACCAATGAAGATCAGGAAGCTCCTTGATCACAAAACCCTTGGCGCAAAGACGCAGTAGCTTCTAGAGAAAATATGATGAACTAGGGCAAATTCTGTCTCGCGTCACAATTCATGCACAATGACTTTTCATCAAGTTGCATCACCTTGCATCACTTTTGACGGCCCTTAAAATAATTCTTATATATGTCTAGAGTTGTGAGAAAAGAAACCCTACACAAATACACATGGATATGCGTGAAATCATATGTGAAAATCTGAATTTCGTAATTCTCGTTAGATACATCTTTTGTCGAGCTGCTGTCGAGCATTAGCATTAAACCTCGATAGATATGATCTGTCGATCTTTAATGAATAGCACTTCTTCACTTGTTTCTTGAATAGATTTGCATGGCTTCAATACTAAACTTGAATTCTTGTTCTTTGAAGTACTAAACCTATCCTAAATCCACCCAATTAATTACAAGTAAAATGCGTTTTGTTAAAGAATTAGCCAATTTACATAACATATGTTTCTCACAAGTCACACATATGTCCTAACAAACAAGAATAAAAAGTAATATAAGGTGGAGAGGAAGAAAAAAAAACATAGAAGATTAAGGTGGTTCAATTTATGTGGCTTACATGTACAATATAAACCCCTAAATGACTACATCTTTACTATTTTGTTTTTTGTTTTACAATGCACTCCTCTATATATATAAAAGTGGCTTGTGTGTGTGTGTGTGTGAGAGAGAGAGAGAGAGAGAGAGAGAGAGAGAGAGAGAATATGATAGGAATATTAGGGCCTGCTTAATGAATTTCGGGACTGAAGGCTAAAACTTTAAGCAAACACTTTTTATATTTAATATTAATTAAACAATATTTATTTAAATTTATTTTTCTTGCCATTTGAGATGCAAAACTACTAATTAATTTTTCGTATTCAAGTTCCCCTAACAAGATTTATAATAGAAAATTATAACTTAACTAAAATAAAATTTAGTATAGAACAATAGACTTGGTTTATCAAAAGCAATATTGTAACTTTACTAAATGATATAATCACTTTATATTCTAAACCTGTATGAGTAAAAAAATTATTTATCGTATAAGTCAATAAATTAAGACTAATACAAAGCAATTATTCTAAATTCATATTTTTGTTATTGTAAGTTTTACATTGATATTTAGATCTAATCAAAATATCTATTATTACAAAAAAGCAGGAAAATTTATGAAAACATACGGTAAAAAAAAAAAAAAAACCAAATCAAAATAACCTACCTTGAAGCAAAAGGACCATTAAATCTATCTTATTAAAAGAAAGGGTACAAATGAGAATTGGGGAAATTTAAAAAAAAAAATATGACTAAAAAAAAAAAAAGGTATAACAAAGTAATTGAAGAAGGAAAATGCTAAGACCATGATTTATTGTACAATTTGCAACGTGGTAAGATATGAGTGATAGAAAAAAAAAAATGTGTCCATAACTCCACCATATAGCAAAAGTTGTATAATAAGTTATGATCTTGCTCATTCAAAAAAACGTGTGGGTTGATAATTTGATGTAATAGGTTTTTAAAGATTGGTGTGATGTGATAATTAAAAGTCAACAAGCAAGGACAAGTAAATGCAGTGGAGAAACAATAATAGAAGATAAAAAGTATCTTCTTTTTTTTTTGTAACAAGTTTTTAAAAATTGATGTGATGTGATAAATAAAAGTCAACAAGCAAGGACAAGTAAATGCACTTGAGAAACAATAATATAGAAGATAAAAAGTAATAAAAGATACGTAGAAAGTTTTTATTCAAAGTTCAAAAACAGTTTGAAGTGAAATTTTTTAAATTCCTCTTATATATATTTTTATTAGATATGAATTTTGATAAATTTATCATTAGATTATATTTTCTAATTACATTTTTTATGTTTGTGAAATTTCAAAAAATCAAAGATCAATAGTTATGTTATCAATCAAATATTTAAATTTTAAGTTTTTGTGATATATACATAAAAAATAAGTTTATGGATCAAATAGTAAATAACATATAATTTGAAAAAAAAAATTGACATGAGTGTTATGAACATAAAGAACATACAATCTAACGGTTAGATCTTTAAAATCAACATCCAATAAAAAGATATAGTAGAAGTTTGAATGATTTTTCAGTTTTTCTCCAAATTAGGTTTTTTTTTTTTTTTTTTTAACTTTATCCTAAAGATAGGATATAAGATGTAAACGTGTTCATCTGTTAAAATGCATTCTATTGGCTAATAGAGGGAGTCTTAAAATTATATTTTCTTTTTTGAAACAACCTTAAATAAAATATTTAGACAAATAAATTAATATTGTATTAGTTAATGGGGTCTTCTTTTATTAATTTGGTAGCCTTAGGCCATCTCCTAAGTTGCCCATATGATTGATCTGGCCCTAAGGAATATGATAATCCTAAAAAATCACTATAAAACAGTACTATAAATATTGAAGAATATAAGCATACTATTAATAAACTGTAGCTCATGTCTCATATGCTACAAAATCATGCACACAGAATATAAGCATACTATCTATTATAGTAAACTTGTTTTCACTTTATTACCTTCTAAATAATATAGAAGAATTCATGAAACTAGGAAAATATATGCTCAATGCTACAATCCCTTGAAAAAATAATGCTGTTCTTTGTTGGGGCAAATGCTCTGATACCACTTATTTGGAAATTTAGACCCCGGTTGATAGAATTAACAAGTTTTAAACCAAAGTTGTTAATTAGATTTATTATGAATAAAACTTGTTAAAACAAACAAACAAACATCAATATCATGTCAAAATCATGCAGCGGAAAAATAAATAAGACAAGATATGATAACCCAGGAAAACCAATGAAACCAACCAGTTTCACAGTAAAAAACCTGGGGGGAAACTTTTCCGAAAAGCAATCCACTATAATGAAAAGAAGTTTTAGATCTAGTACAAAACCTTTGTCCCTAGACTCTACAATCCCTGTAGATGAACTCACAGCAGAAACCTTTTACCGCTTCAGAACCTCTGAACTCTTCAATATATGAATGCCACCCTTTGATGATGCACGAATCCCAGTACGTGACTAACCAATTGCGCGGATCCCAGTATGCGACTTAATCACCAACTAGAAGAAGATTGTTGGCTGCAAAGTTCTTCACTTCATCAACAATGAAGATCAAGAAGCACTTGGTTACAAAACCCTAAGGCGTAAAGACGCAATAGCTTCTTTCAAAGAGAATAAGGTATCGGTCACCTTTTGAATGTATTCTCCTTATATTCTCTTATGTTACGGCCTCTAAAATAAGCCTTATATAGGTCTAGGGTTGTGAGAAAAGAAACCCTACACAAATACAAAAGCCTGGCCCAAAAATCAGATCTGAAAATTCTGATTTCCCGTAACCTCGATAGATAGCAGGTGTCGAGTTTTAAACCTCGATAGATAGCTAGGTGTCGAGTAGGTGTCGAGAAGCTGTCGAGGGGACATGAGCTTTCTCGATCGATCCACCAGCTGTCGAGAAGGTGTCGAAATTGTGATAAGAAATACCTTAAGAGCTCGATAGATAGCCAGCTGTCAAGAGGTGTCGAGTAGCTGTCGAGCTATCTGTCCAGCTTTAATGAACAACTTTTCTTCACTTGTTTCTTGGTCCAATCTTCATGGCTTTAATACTAGACTTGAACAACATGTTTCTTCAAATTAATATTAAACACAACTTAGATCTACCCAAATACAAGTAAAGTGCGTTTTGTCAAAAGATTAGCCATTACAGAAAATATGTCCTTAACACTCTTAATGCTTTGCTATACTGAAAGTCAATTATCCTCGATCCAGTGTAGGTTGGTCTAAAAGGGAAGCCAAAGCAGATGTAAATTGGCCTCTTTAAAGTTTTTCCACTTTTGAGGTTTTAATGTTTAGCTAACTTAAGTTCATAATAAGTAATAACTCTTAAATTCTTTTCACATTTGGGCTGTAAATTTCTGGTACTTCAAATTAGGTTCAGTATATAGATAATATTCACCATGAAAAATAGAACTGAATTTAGGTCAACAACCACAGTGGGTGCATGCATGACATTGATGAAAACTTGGCCACCAGCCTCAAAACCCGCGAGAGCGAGGACTGGCTATTCAAATGGCCGTAGCAGTATAGTTATTTTGGTATCCCTAATATTAACGGATGTGTACCACATGTACTACATAGTTGGACGTGGGGTATATCAGTTGAACAAAAATCATAACGAGCTTATGTACCTCTCTCTCTCTCTCTCTCTCTCTCTCTATATATATAGGTAAAGTTTAGAGAAAGTTCAATTAAAATTTAAAATTAAAATTCAATTTTATTTCATGTGTCTAAATTTATGTGGAGACCATACCATAATTATCCACTTAAGTTTGTGTCATGTGTCCACTTAAGTTTGTGTCATATGTCCACTTAAGTTTTTTAATCTTTATGCCAAATAAGTTAATGAGTGCAAAATACTAAGAATCTAATATTAATGAACTATAAATTTTTTAAAAAAAAATCACATATACTCAATAAAAATCACCGCACAACAAAAATCACCACACGTTCTATCTTATTAAAAATTAGGAAAAAAAAATGATCATAAGTAGTATTAAATTTAGATAAAAATTTTAATATGTAACTAATTACATTTACTTTGAAAATAATAATTTGACTAATTATCTATATTTTTATGATAAAAATGTGTTTAATTTTAAATGTATCTATATGTATGCATTAATGCATGTGTTACATGCTATTTTTTTTTATAATAATTTGACTAATTATTTATAATTTTATAATAAAAATTGTGTTTAATTTTAAACACATCCATGCGTTTGCATGAATTACATGCTAGTTATAAAGTAATGATTATTAAAAAGATAATTTTATAATTTCAACTAAAATTGTATTTTTATAACACAATTTCAAATGGAGTGTGTATACGGAGTGTACAATAATAGGTCTATACCAAGTTTTTTCATAATTATATATAGGATCCGTTTGGATTGAATTTATTATTGCTGAAACTGAAAACTGAAAACACTGTAGCAAAATAATTTTTAAATGTGTGAATAGTACTGTGAGACCTATTTTTAATATTTTTTAGTGTGTAAACAGTGCTGTGAACAATGATAAACATTGCGTGAACAGTGTTTTTTTTTCCCTGCACAGTAAAATCATGTGATTTTACTGTTCACGCGTAGGAAGAAAAAAAAAAAAAAACCGCAAAACGTAAAACGTGAACGCAGGATTCAGTTGAATCCAAATGGGCACATAGCTGCAAGAAGCGTTTTCTCAATGTTTGCCTAACCAAAATAATGAGAATATGGGCCTTTTTGTATTAAATATTATTTACTTAGGTTTAATTTAGAAGCACGCAAAAGAAGAGGGGGACAATATACACCATCATTAATCATTAATTATAAGCATAAGAATAAGATGATTATGTTTGGTTGTAGAGAAGACGTAGGAAAGAAAATGAAAATTCACAAAAGTGTTTTATGAAACAATCTAACCCTACATAGTTGTGTAAGCACAACCTTTATTTTTTTAACCTCGTTTCTTCGTCTTAATTATAGGCAACCAAATTTCACAAAAGAGAAGAAAAAAGAGAGTAAATAATAGAAAAATCTCAACATACAAAACAGAAGATGGAGAAAAACATTTAAAAGTAAAAAAAAAAAAAAAATTTTTTAAAAAAAAAAAAAAAAAAAAAAAAAAAAAAGAAGCAAAAAAAGTAAAGGCCTAATTAAGGTAGCATAGACAAGTAGGTGCTCCATGAAGAACAAGAAAAGGAAGACATGCTACTCTCTCCTCAGTTCCCTCTATTATTCTTGCTGTTTTCTTCTTTGAGGAAATCAAGCAGCACGGTGCTCTTGCATTTCGGGCATTTTGGATCCACCTCGGATAACATGACGTACATGAGGCATCGAGGACACCCTACGAGCAGCATTGATGTGGAATCCAGGCTGCTCGGACACTGCAAAGTCTCTTCAGGCTCTGATGAAACGCATGAGCCCTCAATTGACATGTCTGAAGAAGAAGATGTCGAAACATTTGGCGACTCATCTGGTGAGTTTGCCCTTGGTGGTGACAAGTTCAGCTTCAAGTCCAGCTCTGGATTATTCGGTCTTCGGCTCATGTTTGTATTTGCCAAAACACCTTTTGCTCCGTCTCCTTCTGCACAATATTTTACCTGAGGCTATGATATTGTCAAGTAAATCAGCGAAAGTGGAAGTAACGCCTAAAAAAGATTAGCAAAATAGATAAACTAATGGATTATAGTAACTTAGTATACCTTGTATAAGGTCAAGGATTATTGTCTTCAAAATGGAAAGTAACGTGGTAATTAAGTGAAATTTGATGAGAGGATAGAGCAGGAGAGATTGAGAATGCAGGACAACAGAACGAAGCTTTGCTAATTATAAGGACCTGGCATTTACCTATATCCCACCATCAAAGGTTGGTGTTCACGTTGATGTTGGACCTCTAAGACTATTATATACTAAATTTTAGAGAGAGAGAGAGAGAGAGAGATCTTCAATAGGAAATTAATTATAGGTAGGAATGGAGGGTGAGGAAAATTTAGAGAGAGAGAAAGAGAAAGAGGTTTGGATTGGATTGAGTTTGAGTTTGAGTTTGAGTTGAAGAGAAGAAATGATGGGTAGGCAGTGTGAGATGGTGATTGTAAATGTATTAATTGTGGGGGAGGAAGTGCATGATGTTTGTAGGTAGGAAGAAAATTTTAGTGAAGTATGTTGTTTAATTAGTCTTTATTCATGATTGAATCTAGGTGAGTTGTTGATTTTCTAGATATATATATGCTTTATTGAAAGAAGAAAAATGGAAAGAAAAAAAAAAATTGACTATCTTTGGGCTATTTGTTTAATTTAAAATACTACAAATAAAATTTGAATTTCTGCAAAATAGATTTTGATAGATTATATTTTTAGTGAAAAATTACTATATCGAATGAAATTATTTTGATTATGATATTGGAGAAATTTTTTTTACCATAACATAATAATAATATACTTTATTAAAATATCTTCTCTTATTATGAATAGAAAATAAAACGTAAAACCTAGTTTGTTTTTTTTTTTTTTTTTGAGATAGGGACGTAGATATTGGGGAAGGGAGAGGAGTGCTTTTATTTTTTGGTTGTTGAAGTTTATGGTCCAGCCTTCACAAGATCAATCACACCATCATTTGTTATATGAAGTTGAACATTGACTTTTATGATATGACTAATCAGCTATTGGAATGGAAAATTCAACCAATTTAATTAAATTGAAGATAGTTCAATATATGTATGGTTTCTGAAATTCAAACTTGAGAAGCATTTGACCATCCTCGAGCTGGAAACTCGTGCAAGCAACAAATAGTGACCACATTTGCTCTAAATATCAATCTTGTCATTAAGGAGTTCTGACTATTGCCCTGTTGGACTATTATTGTCTTGATAACAGATGTCAACAACAAATTGTTAATAAATTATTTTAAGAAATTTTTATTATTAATTTTATAATAAGGATCTGTTTAGATACCGCTTATTTTGCTGAAAATTGTAAACATTATAGTAAAATAATTTTTAAATATGTAAATAGTGCTGTGGAACCCATTTTTAATGAAAAATTTGTTGAAAAAAGAGATTTGTGAATTCCGTGCACAGTGCACGGGACCTACTGGCAAATCTGTGTTCACGTGCTTCTTAATTAAAAAAAAAAAAAAAGAGGCGTGGAACGCCAAAAACGCAAACTCAAGGTAGAATAATTTCTACCCAAACGCATACTAAATATAAAAAATTATCCAAAAAGTCAATTGTTTGTTTCTTTTTTTATAAAAAAAAAAAAATTTTAATTATTTCCTAAACTTTCCCTTATATATATTTTGGTATACGCATGTGTGCGGGCAATTTTGCACCTAGATAATTACAATTTTTTTTTTACTTCTTTGAATTCTTTATGTCAAAATATTTTTTTTTTTTTTTTTTGAGGAAATTCTCTACGTCAAATTGAACTACTGAAATTTCCCTTTCTCAAACAATTTAATTTAAGAGGTGATGCTCCACCTTGGGTTATACCTATTTTAACAATGTATTTACAATATTTTCATAACAATTTTATAACAAATATTTATGTAATAAATAGTTAAGTTAAAAAAAAATGATATCGGTAATGGATCCAAATACGAATAACAACCACAACTTACCGTCTAAGTTTTGTTGTGAATATAGCACTAATCCCATGCATTTTTATGTCTTTCATCTTATCCCGGCCATGCAATTATGGTGTATAAAATTTAGCTTTCAAGTTTCATTTTTTTTTTTTCTTTTTTTGATACGAGCTTTCAAGTTTCTGACACTACTCTCTCAACTTTCTTAATAATCTCTGTACTCTCAACTCTTGTAATTTACAAAGACTCTGCCAAAGTACCCTTTAGTCTTTGCCCGGAATAACCGCTACATGAAAAATACCAAGCTCACAAGAAGTACAAGTGATTTTTTTTTTTTTTATCAGAGAAGTACAAGTGATTTTTTTTTTTAAATCAGAGAAGTACAAGTGATTTATCATATAAAAAAAATACTTACGGGGAGTGATTCAAGACATGGAGCTTTCACTTGGATTCAAACATGCTCGAATATCTATTTTTTTTTTTTTCCATGTAGATTTTTTTGTGTTTTTTGATGAACCCCACGTAAATTTCTTTATCAATTGGCACTGTGTATGTGCTATAAAGGAAACCCGATAGGGGAAAGAGGTAATAAATTAATAGGTAAATGTGGGCAGTTATATACTCTACATGACATGAGAGATGTGGTAGTTATCTAGGTGGCACATCATTGTTTGTGACCAGCATTATATTGATTAAGTATTATGATCACCATTGATTTTCATCAACAACTTTATTAATGCTTACGGAGATAGCTAGCTAGCTTTCCCAACTTGTGTTAATAATGGTATAATCATCCCTCATCAACCTCAACTGCTAGATTGAAGGGTGATAATGAACTGATCAATAAGGTGTATGAAATTAATTCTGCCCCTATCCATCGGCTCAGATTAAAGTATTGGTGCCAGTGCTGTACTAAAGGAACGAGAAATTAGATATTAGTTGCCCAAAAACTAAGCTCATCTCCCATAAATAATAGCATTTAGAATGGTCCAATATCTTACCTAAAGTTAACTAACAAACTACAATAAAATAAAAATAAGTCAATTGGTACTTTAGCCTAATACTTTTAAGGGAGGTGCCCACTAAAATGATGGGT
This sequence comes from Notholithocarpus densiflorus, assembly GCA_030021035.2. Classification (NCBI taxonomy): domain Eukaryota; kingdom Viridiplantae; phylum Streptophyta; class Magnoliopsida; order Fagales; family Fagaceae; genus Notholithocarpus; species Notholithocarpus densiflorus. The sequence continues at coordinate 974,889 of JARYZH020000121.1, forward strand.
GTGAGTGTTTTGAGGGGAAAAAAAAGCAAATGAAAAACGTCACGGTTACTTGTCTCTGTAGATAAGCGATGTAGAAAATGTCAAAAATTGATAGAATGTTAGCTAGTAGGATGTAAAGGGGTTTTTTTTTTTTTTTTTTTCATGATCACTAGATATAAATTTGGCCAAAATTCCTATTAAAAGTTTAAAAACTTGGATGTGAATGTTCTAAGCATTTCTCCATTAGAGGTCTCTACAGATTTGATCAATTATGCATTGAGGTTTATAAAAAATTGTGAATTCTATTATTGAGAAGGAAAAAAAAAAAAGAGCCCCATCCTTATATGAGTCGGAGGTGTAATACACTAGGTTTAAAGAATAAATGAAAAAAAATATCAATATTTATATCATAGACTATGTTAAGTTATGATTTTTCTCATAACATTTGTATTGGCTTATTCTATAACAAAAAAGTGTTGTAATTTCATTAATTTATTTCCTTATATTTTTGTGGGATTTATTTGTATTGGGTTTAGTATTAAGTGGTGGAGATTTGACCAAGACAATTAAAAGTCACATGAGGAGCACATGCCGGAAGCTGAAGAGTCAAGTGCCAACTGTGGAAGTTGAAAAGTCATGTGCTAGCTGTGCCAACTATATCTCGCGACTCAGGTGACCCACGAAGTTAACCTGCGAATTTTCCCTGTTAGCATAAATGTGACTTTTCGTATTCTCTCTCCACCCATACTATATATACCCTCGTTACCCACAGAAATTCAAGTGAGCCTATTGAGAGAAAAACCCTAAGAGAGGTTTGTACAACACACCCACCTTATTAGAAAGAGAGCTACTCATTATTAGAGAGAAATCTTTGTAGTCTCTTCTCCTTCCCTCTCCCATTGTTATACCCATTGAGAGGAGATTTGTACCCAAACACTACCCACACCCATTCAAAGTGTTGAGAGTGTTTTTAGAGCTTAGAAAGCATTGGAAGATGCCAAGGATGGCGGATGCAATATGGAGCTTATTGTGAGATCCAGAAACTTAGAGAAGACACGGTTCGGCATAACCTTATTGGAGCAAGAAGCTTGGAGGGCTTAGGTGCATCGGGTAGTTTAGGCTTGGAGGGTCTATTGCTATTTATGTATCCTAAATGATTTTCTAGTGGATCATTTTACCGCTTGGAGGGTGGCGGAGAAGCTTTTCGCCAAGTTCTTCGATTTCCTCTTCAATAACACGTCTCGGTGTTATCTTTGTGTTTGCTTCTCTCTTCCCTACTCTATTCATTTTAATTGCTGTTGTGTTTGTGATTAATTATGGTTTAGAGTGTTTTGCCAATTTGGGTATTGCTTATATTTATCATTCCGCACATCAATTGTTTGATTATAAGCTTAAGATTGGAAAATTTGAATATAGGGGTCTAAACAATCACAAGTGTTTTACACACTAAGTGAGCTTTCAGACTAAAAGTTTTATACTAGAAAAATATAATTTCAATCAAAAAAAGAAACATGAGAGAGAGTGAGCACACTTTTTGGGAAAAAAAATTAGTAATGTAGTCACACTCAAATACAAATCCTATGTTCCACATTATAATTCACTAATCACAATTTTTCATATATTCATTTAAATTTCCTTATAAAATAACTAAATTTTAAAATGAAAAATAAATGCTGACAATATGACATACCATAATTGGTGGAGCATAAAGTGAAATATAAAAAGTGAGACAAAGCAAGATTGTATTAGTTACACTAAAAAGCAACTATGAAAATGGTTTTACGTGTGAGTTATTTTAGAACCACAACCTTTATCAAATACTTTTTATAACTATCCTATGTGATAAAATGTGATTAGCTGTCTCTCACTTTCATATGGACTCACTACTCTTTTTCCACTACTTACCGTCTATCACATCAAAATTGTGGCAAAGTTGTAGCACAAAAGGTTGTGCTCCTAGATTTTCTATTTACTTGTTGTCCTCATTTATATATTAATTAAGAATAAAAGTAGAACCGTTTGGTTATTTATTTATTTTGGTTCATTTTTAAGCTAATAAGCCCACATTTTCCCACATTATATTTTTAATTTAATTTTTAAATTTCAAAATTATAACTTATGAAAAGTGATCAATTGTTCCGAGCCACTTTATAACTAAGATTACTCTATAACTAAACAAAGTTCATTGTCCTATTTCATTAAAATAACTCAATATTTAACAAATTCTAATTGAAATATGTTTATGTTCATCATCCTATTTGAGCTGTTTATGTAGAGTAGAGCTAAACAATATCTTTGAATTACAAGACTCTTGATAACTAGTAAAATCAATATTAGTTTAACTCAAGTGCAAACATTGAATAAGGTAATACTAGAGCCAACATTTCTTGAATATAGGTGGAAACTTGTTTTTTTTAAAATAATTCAATAATTACAATAGGAGAGAGGGAAATTGAACCCTAGACATTTCTATTGAAAACACCAAGAGGTGTCAATTGAACTATAAGGCTCTTGGCACTATGGTAGAAACTCTAATGGGTAAAACAAATTAAATACAATGATTTTGATGTGGTTTTGTATAGAAAATCATATATTTTTTTAATTAATAATTTATTATAATTGTATTCGGCAAGTTTTTATATTTTGCAAATTTTAGGTGACCACCTCAAAAAAAAAAAATGCTACAAAAATAATAATTTAATCTATCTTAATAATTTTTAGTAATTTAAAATAGACAACCAATAAGAATTTTGTAGTACCTAATAAAGATATTAACAAAACTTGTCAAATATTTAAAACTAATTTGATGTTGGAATTATGTTCCAAACTAAATTATAAAGAAAAATAATAATTTCAAAGGTTTACAAAATTTATTAATTATAATTAAAATAGAAAACTATGAGAAGAAATCGATAAATTACTATGTAATTTTCACTATAAAATGAGTATTAAGATCTATTTGGATACTATTTATTTTACTGAAAACTAAAAGCTTATTGCTGAAAACACTGTAACAAAATAATTTTTTAAAACTAAAAACACTGTGTATAACACTTGCAGCGTTTTTCCCTAGGCTGCTAGTCCATGAACAGTGCGTGGAACCCGGGCTCCAAAATGCCAAATGCAACATTTACTCTACAAACGCCCATTCCAAATGCACGCTAAGCTGATTGGTAACGAGAACAAGTAGCTAGGTAAATGGTACATAAGGTAACCAATAGTAGAGAAGAGATAAGGGTAACTTTAGAAGAATACCATCCCTAATTATCACACTCTTTAAAAGATATTCCCCTAATCCTTAAAAGTTAAAACTATGCAATTAATCACTTAATTTTTCTTTAATTGTAAATAGTCATAATGCTAAGAGCCGTGTAACTTTTTTTTTTTTTTTAAATCAAGACTGAAATATTATTAGTTATATTAAAAATGGCGGAATTTGCCTGAATTACATTGTGAATATGTGGTAGAGCATCCTCCATTCATACAATATAATCTGAAACATTCCTAGCTAGCCGTGTAGCTTAATTGGTTGTATTTTACTCCATCCGTCTCACTTTTTTTGTCCTGTTTGAAAAGTCAAATTTTTTAAGGGAACATCATTTATTCTCTTGTCTACCTTTTAAAATGTATAAGTTTCCAAAACTATCCTTAAAAAAATTTATCAAAAAATTGAATTAGTAAATTAATAGAGGTATAATAGGAACATTAGTAAATTAATGACTTTTATTTTTAGAAATAGTACAATATATTTGGGACATCTCAAAATGAAATAGAGGACAAAAAAAGTGAGACAGAAGGAGTACTATTTTTAATGGAGACTGTAGCGTAACGAATTAGTTCACCCCAGTCCAAAGCGCGCAAGACCCGGGCCCAATAAGTCCACTGCAATATGTATTTGTAGAGAGTGGGCTTAAGAATTAGATTCGAATGGTGAGGGCTTCGTTTTTCCTATTCTCAAAGACAAACTAAGAAGCAGTTTAGAAGGCCCAAAGCACACCAAAATAACTTGGAATAATTCTGTTTTGTATAGGTCCGAGGAGGAACCCTTTTGTTGTGTTGTTCACGTTACAGATCTTCCTTTCTCCTTCTGTTTTTCTCTCTCTTCTCTTTCTAAAAAATCCCCCCCTTTCCAATGGAGGAGGAATGGCATTATATAATCATATTCTAAGCATCCTATCCTTACACTTGTCATTCATCTAAGGTGCCCCTTGATACTTATCCCACCAGATCTTTTCTTTGGCCTCCCTGTGAGAGGTCATAGTCTTGGTAGCACTGTTCAGAGGTCTTCTCCACATAAATGCGGCCAGAAAAGTAGTTGCAGGGTATTTAATGTGGTGGTAGCAGCTTTTCTTCAGATATTTTCGGGGATCTTTTCCTTCCCAGTAAGCTCACCGAGTTTGTTTTTGTCATAGGGGATTCCAGGAAGATTACTTTAGCCACTGGGATTCTTCCTTGAACCGAAGACTTTATATCCGAGGATTATACCATCCTCGGACGGAATCGCCGGTCCTATGTGCGAATCTTTCGAAAGTAGAATGCTTTGATAGCTGCCACATTGCTCGGCCCATGAGACCTCCTCGGACCAAGCCCACGGCCCAAGATGCGTGAATCTTGGTTATTTGTCCCCACAGAGACATTTAAAATTCAAATTTATTTTTCTCTTTTATAACTATCGAATTATAAATATTAAAAAAAAATTTAATTTTAAATAGTCCTAACATCAGTTGGTGAACATTTGAAGTGAACTATAACTGTGATTAGTGCAAGAGTTTGAAATAGAATGTTGACTCCAATATATCACATCGGAATAAATTTTTCGTCATTGGATCACTCATTCTAGGTTGTCACTCACCCACTTGTGTCGACTGTAATTACACAATTAATTACACATGCCAAGCCCCTTCAAGCAAATTTTATTTATGCAGCATTCAAAGTGCAGTTAAATACTGGTCACATTTTAGGAAACATATAAACAAATATAGTTAATGGTCGTCAAAATATTATTTTTCAATATGAAAAAAAAATTTCAAAATTCAAAAAATGGCGGCCCCTTGGAACGTAGATGCTTTCTTTATATCTAGGACGATGAGCTATAAGGTCAAATTTAGGGTAAAAAAAAACTACTGTAAATTTATTTATTTTTGTTCTATTAAAAATTTTTTACTTATTTCTATTAACAATATATGTGTCTAGACAGTTATATACAAAAAACTAATATGTATTAATGTTTTTCATGTAAATATAGCTATTGATAAGTAGATTTTGAGCTCTAGATCGTTGCAGTAATTTTGCTAAATTTGTAGTGTGAGTGATGCATAAATTAAGAATGAAAAGTACACAGGCAAAGGAATATCAAGGAGGAGGCAATAAAGTAAACACCACAAAAAAGGAGGCTTTAAATTTTACCCCTCCTAAATTGTGCAACTCTGACATCTGAAGAAATTATTTGGTTCACAGTTCGCTGGAGGACGGCAGAAATTATTAGTAGTTCTTTCAATTAATAAAATGATTTCATATATGTAAATATGTGAGTCAACTTTTTAATCAATACAAGAAATAAAAAATAAAAAATTATCAAATGATATCACATTTAAGCGACAATATTTTATTAACTAAAAGGATCATTTCAGCCGTCCTCCGAGTAAACCTAATAACGATTCGCCTGGAGATAGAGTGCCTTCGAAAACTTGAAGGACAGAACATTAGTTAGGTACGCTAATATACACTGGTATTTATACAAATTAAGGGAAGTTTTATGAACGCCACCAAAGCCAAGTCCCACGCCCCATCTTTGTACTGTTCATTTTAATTCTAGTCTTAGTAATGGTACTCTCTCGCATTAATTTCAGACATTTGTAGCAGGTAACACAGTATTCTTTGTAGATGAATAATTGTATTTGTAAGTAGGTATTTGCATTGCATGCACAAGCTACAGCTGTACTCGACTGAATTTATTACCATTTTTTGCTTATGCAGTATATAGTATAATAGTCAATAGATGAAGTTCATCAAAAAAAAATTTAGTCAATAGATGAAGATTTTGGTAAAGGATAAAGTATGGCAATAAAAACTTAATTATAGCTTAAAACTACAACTTCACTTAATATCTTTTTATTATATGTGAATATTCAAAAATTCATTATTGGATTACATTTTCTTAGTATATTCTCTGTACTTGTAAAATTTCAAGAAAATTAAATATCAATAAGTATGTCATTAATCATATGTTTAAATTTCAAGTTTTTGTAATATAAAACTATACATAAAAATAGTAAATAATATCGATAGACATGAAATTTGAAATATGTGTTAAGAATATAAACAACATATAATCTAATGGTTAAATTTTCAAAATATATAGTCATGTAAATTTTTTTTTAATGGAAGTTGTAGCTTTAGGCTACAACAAAGTTTGTAGCCAAACTTTATCCCTTGGTAAATCAAAGAGGTAGAAATTAATTTTTTAGATATAAAAAAGAAAGAAATGAATTGTTATTTATATCAATTTACTAGCATGCCCTTATTATACTAAAATCATTTTTTTCATCATTTTTATATTATTTGAAGATTTATTATAGCAATATGAATATGGAAATCATCTTTGCATCAACAAATGAATTTTAAGAAGTATGTTTCAAATATATAATGGGTTGGTTCTTGGTTGCCTGGTTCTAAATCCAACTGAACCTTTTCTCATTTTTTCTTTTTTTTTTTAAATTTGTTGATGTGTGCATATAATTAAACTATCCTAATCTTCCTAGATATTTTATAAAAAGTTTTCTTTGTTAGTAAGTCAATAATGTTATCGTATATATAATCTTAAAGCTCAAAACATGTTATATGTGTTATATTTGCTTCAATATTTAGCCAAAACACAATGCATTGAGTTGGTTGGGTGCACACCTCTATGGACAAGCTTTTATTAGTTCTCTTCTAGGTTCACCACTTACATTACTCTTTGATCTTTCATTAATAACTTGTCACCTTGACAGTTGTGAAATTTTTGTCTCTTTAAAGCAATTGATAATTATAAACCAGCTTATATTATAAATTCATAGTATTATATTACAACTTAAATTAAATTTGAATAGGGTTTTTTTATATTTTTTAAGTTTAGGTTTATGAATTTGCGTGTAAATATTATTTTAGGGACGCAGGCCCAAATATATATTGGGCCTTGGGCCTTGTCCGAGGAGGCTCAGTGATTCGAGGATATATTAATAGTAAGGAAGACGTAAGACTGAACTTCACGAGCAAGTTATGACTGTAATAGCTAGGGGAGGTGGTCTAAGGAGGAATATCCCCTCGGCCAAACGAAGTGAAGATCAAAACTCATGCCCTATCATCCAGGGTGACTTTCCAGGAAGTTCTATCAATAAAGACATGCACTATGGACGTGCAGGAGGGAGGGTAGCCAAGAAATATCTAAGAGAAAGCTGCTACCACCGCATTGAATGTTCTGCAGCTAACTCTTTGGCCGCATTTATGTGGAGAAGACCCCTGAACAGTGCTGTCTTGGTTGCCCCAACTCACAGAAGGCCTGTGAGGGTGTCTGATGGGACAAGTACTCAAGTAGTAGCTTGAATGAACGACAAGTGGAGGGCCAAGATCAATCAATAGGAGATATATAAGGTAAGAGACCCTCCATGGAGAAGGGATCGAAAAATTAAGAGAGAAACACTATAGCAATCAAAACTATATTTGTAACCAACTTCAAGTAATATATACAAGAACTGATCTCCTCAGACTGTGCCGAGAACGATTTTCCTTAGATAAATCCAATCTGTTTTTGCTTTATTGTCTACTGAATCCATTGTAACCGTGACACAACTCATTAGAACCTAGTTTTCCGACCCACTCTCTACAAATTCATTGTACTTGGCTCTTTGGGCCTAAATCTTTTATTCATTTGGGCTTAGGTCTCAAGCTGCGTCCTTACAATTATCTTACCAAAATTAGAATATAATTTGAATAACACTTGGCAAGAAATTAGATTTTATTGAAAGTCTTGAGACACTTGATATAAAATTATATTTCAGTTAAAATAATATATGGTACAAAATTTAAATGTATTAAAATATAATTTGGATTCTTTTATATATATATATATATATATAAAAATATAAAGATACGATGATATAGAACCTACCACGATTATGTATGGGTAAGCAAATACCCCACAAGATGGCCACTGGAATCTGTAGCCCAAAAGTGCATAGGGTTAATTAACCACAAAATTTCAAATGCCAAAGAAACATATGGTAATTTGACTAATTTTTCCCTCTCAAAAAAAAAAAAATTTTTGAAAAAGTTTTAACCTATGACGTCCGCTTTTGATAATAACTCTTTATTATTAGAACAAAACATTAATCAATTTTTGGTGTAAACGAGAATTGAACCTCAAATTTTTTATTTAACCATAAAAAATTTTACTTAATTAGAAACCACTCCCACTCAAAATATATTTGTACGAAAAAGTGACATGGTTATAAATGAATACTGGGTGACTCGTGACTTGAAGTTAACGGTTTGTCATTTCGTGCCATTTTCAAGTTTAAGTCATACTCTAGTCTAGAGCAATAAACCCACCACCTCATTACCCCTATGGGCCATGGTGTAAGACTGTGAGCTGGTCACTTTAATTTCTCTGTGGACTTTTTTATCTTTCCTCTTTTTGGGTTTTTGTGCAGTGGCTTGGAATTAAGGTGTTTTTTTTTTTTTTTTCTTTTTTTGGTGGCTGGGGGAATGGCCTAACTGATAATCAAAAGTTACAGCGGAAGATCCTATAGTATTTCTAACGTCACTTTCCTGTTTTGTAACTATTAAATTATATATAAAATATTGTTATGTATTTTAAAAGTTTAACTATTGAATTGCATATTTTTTTACGCTCTTAACGCACATGTCAAATTGTATACCAATCAGATATTATTTACTATATGATCCATAAACTTATTTTTTATGCATAATTGTAAACTACAAAAACTTACAATTTAAACAATTAATTGATAACATAACTATTGATTATTGATCTTTGATTTTCTGAAAATTTTGCAAGTATGAAGAATATAAGAAAAAAAATGTAATTTAACAATGAATTTATCAAAATTTACATCTAATAAAAAGATATTGATTGAAATTGTAACATTAGATTATAACCAAGTTTGTAGTCAAACGTTGTCCATATATATATAAAAACAAAAAAAAAACAAAAAACGTTGAGTTCAAGTTACACTCTAAGTAATATTACACTACTCAATAACAAGTTATTATATTCATATTTTAAAAATCTCACTGCTAGATTAGATGTTCTTAACATGCATGTCAATTAAATGTTATTTATCATTCAATCCATAAAATCATCTTTTATGTATTATTTTAAACTATAAAAACTTGAATTCAAACAATTGATTGATAAAATGACTGTTGATTTTTAATTATCTAAAAATTTTGTAGACATGAAAAATATACAAAGATAATATAATTGAAATAGTAAATTTATCAAAAAATCTCTTTCACTTAAAAAATTGAGTGGTATAACCTTAATTAAAGCAACACTTAAGTATACATTGAATTCAACCCATTAAAGAAAAGCAATCGTACAACAATTGATAGCCATCGACCCTGATGTTTTCAGTTTTCGTGAACATATTAATTGCACAATTTGTAGCTTGTTACCATTTGCAAACGAAAATTCCGCTGACAACAGTACGGTGTACAATCTCTACAGTATTGTTTGCATCCGTTCATAGCTTGCTCCAACAGCATTGTAGCTTTAATAACTTTACATTTAATACGGTGTACAACTATTAATAATTTTCAATTTATAATAATTACCATTATAGTGATCCATAGTGACCGTTAAATATTAATGGCATCTTCATATGAATGAAGATTGAAGGGCAAATGGACCTTTAACATCGTGAATATGAAGATGTGGAACTTGCACCAAACTGAAACCTGGGTGAATTTTTACAATTTGAGCATTACCAACAGGAACTTGCATGGTCCCAGCCTAGTTTCCCAGAATCTGCTGTCGTTCAAGCTCAATAACATGTTCAGTCAAAGGGCTTGCATTGTCATTTGTAGTCTCATTATTGTCTCTACACTGCTGCAATTGTTCTCGGAGACTACGTACAAGTTCATTAAGTCTCTGAATGTTCTTCTCTTGTGATAAAATGATCTGCAGCAAGTTTGACACGTCAGAAAGTATCAAAGAGCTTGACACATATATAGATCTATACACTCAGATTAGGCTAAAGTATAATTTTTATTTTGTATAAAAAAAAAAAAGTATCAAAGAACTTGATTGATATGGCACAATAGAAATTGACAAGCGAATTCATAAGCTTGCAACTGCTAAATTAGGAGGTACAAACTTGTTAACTAAGTAACCAAATTCATAAAAGAAATATGCTCAAGAACCAGCAATGTATTGATTGTGTAGCATGTGTAGAAAAACATGCATTTCAAAGAATTTCAACTGCCTACTGATAAACTGAAAGCATCTTAAAATTCAAAAGCATTTTGCACAACAACCATCTTCACTCACTAACCAAATTAAAGGGGCACACAAGACAATAAATAAAGTTGGCTTTTAAGTTTTAACCTTCTCTTTTACAACTTCTTCCCGCTTTGAAATTTGGTGCTGCTTCTGTGAGATGCTCGGAGTTGAGTCAAGGTCAATCACAAGCTGTTGTTTCCATTCAAACTGAGAAGTGATTATGAGTACAAGCAACAGGAAAACAAGCAACATGGGTCTTGACATCCTTACAAGCAGCTCACAAAACCTGTTCAGCATTTAGAAGTACAAAAAATATCATTGTCCACTCTTGCCATTCAATTAAATCTCCCACAACAAAACCCTCATTTTGACACAAAGAAAACCAGGGAAAAGAAAAAGAAAAATAGATTATAAAAAGAGTTATATATGTTACATACTAACGTTTTAATTAGCATATACTGAATATCTCCTCAATTCAACCTCATAGCCATATGGGGTACCCTTTAGAGTATGTGACTTTCCAACAATGCATCCCCCAAATTTCAAAATTCTAAATTGAATTCAAGTCATTCCTTTCCTTAGCAACCAAATAACATTAACGTTAACAGGAAGTCGTGTTGTTAACGCAAGCCCAGCAGGGGGCTGAACTATTGTGTTAGCTGGACTGGACAATCAATTAAAGGCCCAAGCCCCAAAAACCCATGGCATGTATAGGTGAGAGACTCAGAGCTGGAGTTATAAACCGGGCTAGTTGTTAAACTTGGCAAGATGAGTAAAGAGAAGTTTGGAAGGGTGTGGGCAGTTCAATTAACTGGGGAAAGGAATCTGCATGCATTATACAAGTTTGGAAAGAATTTGACCAACCGGTTAAGTGTGTTCATAATAGCTTCCGAGGTGATCGGAACACAAACAGTGGGGTCAAGTTGGATCAACAAAAGTTCTTGACTCTCAATTGTGCATTCACACTGACCATGTGCCGTAGGCTTCAATAATGATTTCAGCAGCAAGACAAAGCATAATAGTAATTCATAATTAAGGAAGAGAAGATATAAGTGATGCAATCAGTGGCAGTGATGGGCTCAGTTGGACAAAGTTATTTTGCGAGATGGGAAGTGGTGATGAGAATGACTTCACAGGTTTGAAAGTGGCACTATATGAAGGTCCCATGGAACTTCAACCATTAGTGACCTACCCACAAAAAGATTTGAGACAGAGGATGACAACCAAGATGTAGATCTCTCTAAATGGGTGATGCTATGATTAAAGAGCTTTAGCAAAATCTTGGGAACATAATTTACAGGATTTTAAGGCAAGATTGTGAGGTTGTTCTCTAAAATTAAATAATATAATAAAGCAAGGTTGCTTAACAGAGTCCAAGAAATGTGGCTAAGGAGGTGTGGGAACCGAAAATTATGGCTTGCTCCCTTAATTACAACACAAAGGAGAGTGAAATGGAGCAGTATCAAGAAAGGCAAGAGTCTTTCTATTATAATCATCATGCAACTGAAAACTTTATCCTAGAATGTTTGGGGGTTGAATGATGGAGAGAAAAGAACAAGAATTAACAGTCTACTGCAGCACTAGAAAACAGTTGTATGCTTTCAAGAAACCAAGATGGGGCAAATGATAGAAGTATAGTTAAAAGCATTTGGGGGGATAATTTCATAGATTGGAGTCATTTAGACTCATTGTGAGCTTCAAGAAGTATTCTGCTGATGTGAGATAAAAGAGTTGTAGAGAAGCTTGAAGATGCAGTTAGGGATTATTCTGTTTCATGTAGATTTCAAAGTGTGGATGATGATTTTAAATGATTTTTTTTTGGAGTTTATGGTACTATTGCTAATGCAAAAAGATGGCGGCTTTGGACAGAGTTGGCAGGTATCCTGAGTTGATGAAGGGTGCTTTGGCGTATAAGGGGGATTTTAACATAATTTGCTTCCCAAGTGAAAGGAGGGGACATTAAGAATAATGACAGGGATTTGGGATTTTTCAGAGTTTATCTACGAACATGGCTTCATAGACTTACCAATGGAGGGAGGTGTTTATTCTTGGTCGAATAACCATGATCCACCCTCAATAACCAGATTAGAAAGGTTTTTGGTCTCACCCAATTGGGTCGAGCATTTTACAACTAGAGTCAGAGGTTACTTCAAAGACCACTATCAGATCATTTTCCTATTTTACTTGATAACAATGGTGTCAAGAGGTGAGAATTATTTTAATTTTCCGAAATTGATGGGGGAGCTATCATAACCAGGGGTCTCCTGGTTATATATTAGCTCATAAAGTCAAATCCTTGAAAGTGATTTGAAATTTTGGAATAAGGATAATCTTGGAGATGTTGCAGTAAGGAAGGAAAACCTTTTAGAGGAAATTAGGAAGCTGCATGGTGTTAAAGATATTATGGCCCAAGAGATCAAACCTAATGTAAGCCCATGTACTTGTAGAGTAAGCAAACTAACCCTAGGGTTAGTCTAGAGTTCTCTACTATGTAAACCCTATATTGAGCCATTGTAATAAACACTTCAATAGCTATCAAAGGTTTTCTGCTATGGGTGTAAGGCCCAACCACATTAAATCCTTGCTTTGCTTCCACTTTTCTCTTTTCTCTCCCGCAATCACTCAACAACTATAACATGGTATCGGAGCTAGGCTGATCCATTCCCTTTGAGTTTCCCAATTTCAAAAAGAAAAAAAGAAAAAAAAAATCCATAGCCATCACAGATAGGCTGCAAGGTGGTGCACAACATCACAAATCTGGACAGTGTCGCCACCCACATCCTGCACAAGTAGCAAATATCTCCCAGTTGGTCAAGAACCCAACCAAGTCCTTCAATCTTTTTTTTTTTTTGAAACCCATCTCTTTTCTCTTTGTCATGGCCTTGTCAAAGGGCATTGGTACTTATGAACGCATGCTACAGTCATAAAACACAACAAAATCTCCCATCACCAAACTTGATTTGAGTACCCAAACCCATCCAAGTTTCTGTCAAAACCCAAATGAAGCCCAAGGCCACCATCACCTTGGCCAAAACCCTAGTGTTGCCACCAAAAACTGCTTTAGATCCACCCTTCATGGTGCCATTAATGCCACAGCAACCTAGCTTATCAAAACCTAGTTGCAAGCTAGTATTCGTTGATACCAAGCCCAACAAGATATGCTGTGTGGTGCATGATCTCCAACACGTCCACCATGTGTGCCTTGCCTCTGACGACAACGAAACTGATCATCAATCTTGGATCCTCCAAGCATTGACACCACCAAATCTACTTCCAATAAGCCAATAGTCTTTACATACCTAACTTGACTATACCTGTACTGGTGCCAGAACCAGGGCCAAAATAGCTGACTCCTGAAAGGCTGCTGCTCATGTGTGTGGTTGTTTCAATGTTTCATTATGGGTTGGATACGAGTAGCCCATTCAGAATTCCATTTCTTCAAGAATTGGTGTACTTTGACATGTCGTCATCAGCACGGAAATATGGGCAGATAGTTCTGCTGCACTGAATACACTCTGAAACATGGGTATAGCATACATTAAGGTACTTCTCAAAGTTTTCTCCCCAATTTTACCAAAGCAATGTCACCAAATCATAGAAATATTGGAGGCTTACAAATCAATACAACTGTTTGCTTGACAAATCTTTGAGAAGCTGGGTCATTATTTCCATAGCCTTCTCCAAGCCCACTTCTTCAACTAAAACAAAGGTGGGTACCTTGCAAACAACAAATGGGCTCCACACAGCTCCAACAAAACCACAAAAATAAATAAAAGGGATGCCACACATGCATGGCCACATGGCTTTATAGGGTGTTGCCACGTTAGCCCTAGCCATGTCAGTATGCCATGCTGTGTCACGTTTTGACACAGGGTCCTGCCATCTCAACCAAACATCAGTGTGTCACATTACCTACCACGTCAACATGGGTGCCACATCAATTTCCATGTGAGCGTCTCACTCAGGCCCATGTGCCACACATTTAGCATCATGCAGGCCCACGAGCCTCCAAAATCATACAGGCCCACGCTCCATCATGAGACCACATGCACCAACATCTCGAATCACCCAACAACTTTAACAGATGGATTGGAGGAAGGAAACTTGATTATTGAAGAGAAACTTATAAGGAAAGCCTCTAAAAAGGAGGTTCAAAAGATAATGCTCACAGAGGAGACAGGTTGGAGGTAGAACTTTAAGGGCTCTTTGGCTAAAGGGAGGGGATAAGAAGTCTGGGTTATTTAATCATTTGGTTGATTCTCACTGAAGGAATAATTTCATTGGAAGCCTAAAAATTGGTGATGCCACCAACCAAGATGAAATCAGGGAGCATATTGAACAATTTTACAATGATCTTTACCAGGAATAGGAAGCTTGGAGACCTAGAATGGATGGGATGTTGTCGATGCAAGAACAGCAGCCTTTTCAGAGTGACAATGAGAGGAAAAGGTTCTACATGCCTTAAAAAGCATGAATAGAGAAAAAGCACCAAGTCCGGATGGGTTTACCATTACTTTCTTCCAAACTACTGGAGTGTGGTAATAGAGGACATAATCAACTTCTTCATTGATTTCCATGACAAAGGAATGGTTGAAAAAAGTCCAAAAGCTTTCTTTGTGGTTTTGATACCAAAAAAAGTGGAAGAACTTTAGGCCCATTAGCCTTGTGGGAGTACTTACAAAATTTTGGCCAAAGTACTGTCAAATAGATTGAAGGGGGTTTTGTAAGCGATAGTGATGGGGAAGCACAAAGAAAGTTTTAATATAGTTTAATCTTATTTTTAATATTGGAAGTCAATTGGATTTTTTTTGGTCAATTGGATTTCATTTTAATGTCTTACTAAACTCAAGGAAAGCTATCCTGAAATTTTTTTCTAATAGCTATGGACACAGATGTCAGTTGCAGATTATGATCTAGAATACATAAATGATTTCTCTTATTGGAATCCATTACTTTCTTGAGAGCTTCATGATCGAGAGCTAGAATAGATGAAACAGTTTTTGGATGACCTAATGCTACCAAGATCTGTGGAGAGGAGATAGAAAATTTGGTGATGATCCCATTGAAAAACTATTGTTTTCAAGCAAAGAGTTCCTACAAGGCACTGAGAGAAAGAAGGGGAAATTTTCTCCTTAGCAAAGCATATGGGAAGTTCATGTACCACAGAAGACCTTTTTCTCATGGTGTGTTGCATTGTGGAAATTTTTTTAAACATATAACCTGAGGAAGTGAATGATAAATATTATGGATTGGAGTTATATGTTTAAAAATCATGGAGAGTCAATGGATCATCTCTTTCTCCATTGTGCAGTGGCTTGAGAAATGCGGTCTCTAGTATTTTCTTTGTTTGATGTTTCATGGGTAATGCCTAGTCCCATGATAGACGTATTATCTTGTTGGAAAGGACAATTTGGCAAAAGAAAAGAAGCAATGGGGAGACTTTGAAAGTTATTCCATTGTGCTTAGTGTGGCGTATTTGAAGATAAATCATTGTTTTGAAGGGAACGAGTTACATTCAATGAAGCTGAATTTTTTTTTTTTTTTTTTTTTTTTAATTTTAATTTTATTGGGAAGACTTTATACGAGTGGAATTCAGCATCTGTTGTGTTTTCTAGCTCAAACTTACTAGAGTTCTTGGATAGTTTGGGTTTTTGTTAGTTTCTTTACTGTATCCCCATATACTAAAGTAACTCAAAGTAATTAAAATATCATTCCAGAATCTAAAGTAACTCTCACAATAACTATACCAAAGATTAGCCAAAACATATAAATAAACAAACAAGTAAGAGATTAATACAAATCAATAAATAATAAAAGTAAGCAATTAATACTGAAAAGAAAGCACTTCAACCATAGAACAGAACAACAGTTACAAAAATAAAAGGCAGAATTTCTGCTTTATCAATTTGAGTAATGTTAAAAATTAGGTTCAGTTCAGCTACCAAACAGAAAACAAAACTCATGATCAACAAGCAATACAAAATGGAATACTAAAAAGAAAGAAAAAAACTCACAAATCAATGTCAGCAAGAAAACCCCAAATTCATGATAGAATTCGTCTGGACTCCAGCTAGTTCTTTGAACTTCTTTTCTGAGTAGCAGAAACGCTATGTAACTGCGTTTGCTTGCTTTTTTTTTGGGGGGGTTTTCTTTTTCCTCAGTACTCAAGAAAAAGTCTCTGTGTTTAGGCTGATTGAGTCAATAAAGGAACTGGGTTTTTGTCTTTTTTTTCTTTTTTTTTGGGGTTAAGTAACATAGGTACTAGTTTGATGTTCGAAGCAAAGGTTTATCTATGAAGTTTCTGTTTTTAGTATTTTTCGAATTTGCTTTTTTGAAAGCATTTAGCAAACGGTGACGATAAGTTTTTTTTTTTTTTTTGGTAATCAGTGACGATAAGTTACGTATGGCTTATTATATTTGGAAATTTCTTTATTAATCTATTTCTTTCCTAATACATTATACATATCTATCCCCCCCTAGGGCCTAGGTACTGTGTCTTATAGTGTCTTCAGCATATTAGACAAATTTTTATACTGTTTAGAGAATAAACAGTGACTTTTACCTTTTAACTATCCACTTTTTTAAATACATTTTCCAACAGATTCTCTATCTCATTTAAATATTATTTCTTCATTTATTATTTATTTTTTTTTTAACAACTACACATCTTCTAACATTTTTTTATTCAATGCCTGATTATTATAATAGGAAAAAAAAAACATTTGAAGAATGAACAGTAGCCCATCATACTTGATGAGCTCTCCTGTTGAAGATTCTCTAGACTTGGACACGTTAAAAGAGAGATCCAATTAGTTTTGTATAGTGAAAGATGCCGTTTATAAATTGACAGAAAATGGTTAAGGTGGAGATTCAAGTGTATTTTAAAATACTTAGTATTTAAAAAAAAAAAAAAAAAAAGAGTAGAATCTAATAAAATAAAGTACAAGATCATTTCTTAGTTACAATCTTCTAATCTAGTACAAAAAGATCATTAAAAAAAACAATACATAGATGAAACCTATTATACGTTCCTTAGACTAAGTTTAAATGCTAAGTTGTGGAATAGAAAGGTGTTAAGCTATGTCATGACATGGATACTAACGATGGAGATTAAGATCAACAAGGCGCGATTCATGCCTTGGTCCCAATGTGTGACTTGAAATTGGAAAGATGAAATTCTTTGTACTTTGGATGGAGTTCCATAAGTGACTATGAAGGCAAAGTTGGGGGCTTTTGGCTAAGGTGAGTTGAAGTGACCATGAAGGGAATGTTGGAGGATGGTGAAGGAAGAGGGAGAAAGAAAATGATAGAATGATTGAGCAATAGTAAAAAAAAATTCAATAGCTGAAGAAGAGAGGATTTGAACCATTAATCTTTTTTGTTTTTTGGAAATCCTAGAAGATACCAATTTGAGTTACAAGGTTCTTAGTTAAAAAAAAGAAAGAAGTTGAATATGTAATGTATTTAAAAGTAGAATGTAGGTTAAAAAAAATAGTTAAAAAAAAAAAAAGGTCCGTTAAGTTAAAATTTATCTAAATTTTGTAGCTATGTCAATGCTAAGGCTCTTTACCCCTTAGTAAAACAAAACAAAATCCCTAAGCAGCATCAGACAAGCCAATTGGCTGGTCCAATTAACATGCCTAGCTATACCAATAAAATGATCCATATTGGCTTAGCAACACAATATAACAAATCACATTTCAGCTATCATGGTTATCCATCCAAAATTAACTAACAACGTAGTTTAGGCAATCAATTTGGATCATTTAGTGTTTGTTAAACACTGCAAATTTAAGAATTTATGTATTTTTTTTTTTTTTTTTTTTTTGTGGCATGTAAAAAAAAGTACGTGGTAAATGATTAATCCGTTTAAATAAAAATGACCTATTTTTGACCCGGTCTCAAATAAACCGAAATCAATCCGATCAAATCCAAACCCGTTTCACTTTGACCCGACCCATTTAGCATGAATAATTTTGACGACAAGTAGACAAAATTAGATTTTGATTAAAAATGTTTGGCAACGCCAATCCAATGCTCTAATCTCAAAACTCCGGTCTTCCTCACGCTGAGCCCCCTCTCTCACTGGCGGCTCTCGCCGATCTGCTTCCGGCAAGCTCTTTGGTCTTTGCCGTTTTTTGTCTTTCATCGCTCTCTCTCTCACTCTGTTTATCTCATGTTTGTTTTGCTCACTATCTCTCTTTGTCAGGTTTTTCGGTTCACTCTCAACTCTCTCCGGCTAACAAAGGTAAGTTCTTTCTTTGTCAGATTATTATGTATTGGCTTGTTCAGTAAAATTTACTCATTTAGTTTGGGTTTCGATGACTTTGGAGATACATATATTTTAATATCAAGTTCATTGGTTTCATTTTGAATATGGAAAAAGAGCTGAGAACATGTAAATGAGAGAAATTATATGATTATCCAGCTCCTTGGTATGATTATTTTGTTTGGGGTTTGTGGGTTTTTTATTTTTTTGTTCGGTTTTGGATATTGAATTTTGGGTCTGTTTGGTTATTGAGAAAATGCTGGAGAGGAAAAGATATATGGGGGTATCTGGATGATAAGATGAGGCAATATAGAAAATGGAGAGTGATTTCTAGAAAACTCTATCACTGAATCTGAACACACCGCTAGATGTATTCATGTGGAGTATAAAAATGTTTATACCTTAGGTACAGTAGGTTAGGCTGCCCTGTTAAATTCAAACACATAGCTGCATTGAATTTAATTGTCGTTGGAAATGATAACGTTGTTTGTGTTTTATTGATCAATGTAACCAGGTGTTTGAATTTAATTACGAACCTAATGTATTGTATATAAATTATTGTACTTAAGTTTTGTATAAATAATTTCAAAATTTTTTTTATAGACAATTCTAATACCAATGTTCTTTTGTTTTTCAATGAAAACTAGGATCTTAGGATCTTCTATCAACCCATTAAGTCCCTCTGCTGATTTTGTGTAGGATCCCGATCATAATAATCTTGCACAAGGCTCTGCTACTAAATAAGTTGGGTCTCTGCTAGGGTTGCACACAGGTTAGAATTGGGCATCTTTGAACTCAGAGGCAAACACTCAGAGATATGGCAAATCAAGGTGCAAAGAAGCGTAAGGAAGAGAATGCTCGACACATGAGGAATCTCCAGCGCCTCATCATCGCCTGCAATGTATGCCTTCTCATGTTATCATTTCCTTATTTACTACTACGATCAATCACTCAGCTAGCATTGTTCCTTGGGATAGTTTATTGGTTAACCTTGAATATTTGCATCATGACGTTTATTTTGCTATCTTAATGCATTACGTTGATGGTCTAATTTGTGCTTATATAGGTTATCTTTATCTTGGTAAGGATGCTGATCTTCCATTCAACTTTCACCTGGAAGCATTGGATCGGTCTGGTTCTCACATCTGTGGCCTATGCGATTCCCTATCAACAAATTGCCAATATGGCTCAACCTAGTTATGATGATAATGGGGAGCTTCTTGATGGCGGGTTTGATATGAGTACTGGTGGAGTTTGTGGGTGTGTCTCCTTGTGCCCTCCTTTGTGCGTGTGTGCGTGTGTAAAATGCATGCTATGGCTTCATATATATTTTTATCCAAGAGGAACTTAGTTCTTGTAAACTTGCATGACTGCAATTGGTTCTGCTTGCTAAAATAGGTAATGCAGGGTGTGTCCTGGGCCCAGATTTTGAATCTTCGAGAAGTTTGTTCCATAAGATATATATCATGATATTTCAAAATTAAAATTGAGGATCTGATAGTGACATACTCCTCAGACCTTATAATAGAAGGTTGTTTGGTTGCTGAGGCAACTCTATGATGTGGCCCCAAATGACATTCATTTAATGATTAGATGTGTATCCAAAGTTCTGTGCAATGCTGAACTTAGATTTGATGCTAGCTGTTTGCTGACATGGCTTTTGCAAGAGGGTGCACTTAAAGGAGATTGATTTTATTATAGCCCTCAGTTATCTAGCATACTTCTAAGCTGCAGTCTCTATCTAATCAGATATGATCATATGATACTTTTAAGACACTTTTCAATTCTTAAATGATACATAAGTATCTACATTTTCAAGTTTGAAATTTATAAGGTGCTTCTTGGTTACTGATTGACACAATTAGATGCACCTTGAATGTTAGGAGATGATTTTTTAGGTTTAGGATAGGGAGGATACAACCTGACATTTATATAGGATAATGTATATTTATGAACATATATTCCTGCAATAGCGTATCCTACCTTTGCAAAAAAATTCATGTTGGCTTATCCATATTGTGTAATATTTTTCCTCTAAAACTTATCTAAGCTTCTTTGGTCCTTATGCTCCTTTCTTGTTTTATTCTTAATCTTAGAATTTGGCTTGACAGATATGCTAGCAATTTGATATTAGGGGATTCCTTTTGGAATGAGTTTTAAGGCTTTTTTTTTTTTTCACAGATTAGGTAGTCAGATGATATTTGAATGTATGGTACTGTAGTTTGTATTTTTGTTCTATCAACATTATAAATTGTAATTATGCTCGGTATGGCCTGCAATGTTTCTTCTTCTTTGTCTACCTTCCCCATCCCTGCTGCCCCTGTTCTAAATTTCAATTAGAAAATAAATATTTGACTCATATTTGGTAACATCTTGCAGCTATTTACATGATATAATTTACATTACGAGCTTCGTACAAGTCATGTCCATCATCTCTGCAAAATTTTGGTATATATACTTGGTGGTAAGATCTCTTTACTCATTTTATTTTGGTAAACATGTATTTAGAAAAATTTTCTTCTGGGTGAGTGAACGTGAATTCACATACACATGCTTGTGTTATGCTTTCGGAATGGGGAAGGGCCACCTTACACAAACATTCTTGATTTGTCTCAGAATTTTCTGATATAAAAGCTAAAAAAAACGATTAAAAAAAAGGGCAGTTGCCGTTTTGTCTTTATTGACTAGAAAAACAAAATACATTTGTGCAATTGGTCTATCTCACCCATTTGAAATGATCTGTGTGTCCTTGAGGTAAAACTTAATATAAACATGTCTGAGCAGATGTTGATGATTGGGTAACTGTCATATACCAGCAACTGTTTTGTGAGGTTACTGTCTTACTGAGGCCCACTAAATGTTGCTGTTGTTTGATGTTGAAATAACCTCAATTTACAGAACCAGAGTACAGCCTGATGGCACGACCTGGGACACCATGTATATCATTAGCATATTCACTACTACCTTATGCTGGACCACTTGATATTCATTTGTATGTACATCTCTGATGATCAATCTGTGTTCATGCTGTTTATAGAAGATACAAGCTCAATCATCTCTGATCGACTTATTTTGATTAAGTCGATGTAGTGTTTGCTCGGAGACAAACTGGCTTGGGAATTTGTTTGTCCCCACTTATTGATCATTTCAGGCCTGTCTACATTATGTGATCATATATACAGCACAAACCTCTAGGTGGAGGCTTTCATTATGAATTGTTCGACCTGCTTTTTATGTTTGATATGATATTTTGATCAAATATACAGCACTAACTGCATTGAGGATCTTCCAACCAAAAGGACAGAACTGTATTTATAATGTTCAGAAGACTTGAAATACATATTTAAGCATTTATAGATTGAAGTTACGCTAATATTTACTTTTAAAGAGGGAGAAAATTATTTAGTGGTATACTGGAATACTTTTTGAATATCTTGATAGTTAAACAAGGTAGGTTTTGCAAGAACACAGTTAATCTTTCTTGTTGTTTTCCAGATACCAGCATTTGGAGGATATAAATCTTTTGGTTTCATTAGAGGATTCTTGTCACAAGGTTCAGAGGTACCATTTCTTCCCTAGATTTTGTTTTATATTTTAAAAGCAGTAGATAACATGTACTCGGTATGATTTATTCTATCCTTGTGTCTGAAATAGGGAGACACGGAGGATGAAAAGACTCGCAAGAAGAGGGAAAAGATGGAGAAAAGGGCGTCTAGGGCCAAGTTTGTCAAGACAAGAACTAGGTAGTCTACTTTTGACATATATAAATTAGTTACGGGGTAGCCAATGAGCTTTAACTTAATTGGCACCTCCTCCCCTTGCAAGTTCTAAAGGTGCAGTACGAGATCATGGGTTCAAAATCCACTGGTGTGCGTAACTTACCAATCAAAAGAACCTTTGAATTCTGTCTTCTCTTCCTAGCAATGAGCAAGACATGGCTACACTTAAAAATTTTAATTATAGTACTCTGTTTTTTCTTTTTCTTGTACTTTATAACTGCTTTGTGATCTTTTCGCATGAGGTAATCTTTTTTAATTAATATTTTTCTTACTCATATATATATATATATATATTTATATACTCTGCGTAGTGGAGGGAAAAAATGAATAACTTTGTTTATTTTGCTTTAGAAATTCTCGTAGAGAAAACCATCTACACGCTCAAATTCTCCTCACACCATCTATGTATTTTTTTCTAAATATTGCAGTTTTAGTTAGCTGACAGTTACATCATGTAATTTGGGTATGACTGCTGAAAATAATATTTATACTGGAAGTTTTTGGTTAAGTCAGCTAGATGCAACTCTTTTATGCATGGATATAAAATAATCTTGGATTAATTGAATTTTAGGGCAGTTACATCATGCAACTCTTCTTCTTTATTATGACAATTTACTTTTTAAAAAGAAGTAATTATAACTTTTTCAATTGAGGAATTAAAATTGGACACACCACATAATTGAGGGATTGAGGGGCTAAAATTGTAATGTACGCAGCGTTTAGGAATTATTTTAAAAAGTTTTGCTTTTTTTTTTTTTTTTCTTAATAATCTGGCTTTTAGCTTTCTCAAAACTAACTAGTTTATAATTTTTTGTTACACATTTAGCATAAAAGTTACTAAAAATTATATCTTTTGATAAATGCTATGCAAATAGGTTATCGGAAAATAAGCAATTCTCAAAGTAGAGTATTTCATATTTGCCGCAATCTAGTTTTAATTAAATTTGGTCTAAAGATCTCATTTTGCCGCAATCTCTCCCATCTCTCTCACTTGTACTCTTTTCCTTCCCACAATTTCTTGGCACCATTACTCGCACAAACCACCAAATCAAGATCGTTGCTCATGATGTGAGAGAGAGAGAGCGTCATACGTGAGAAAAGAAATAAAAAATGGTTTTTATTTGATGTGTTGGTGAACATGAATAGTGTCTTAATAAGTGCATTACAACATTGTTCATTTGTACATTTTTTGGACAAATTGTTGAACCTAATGTAAGAGGGTTTCAGGTGGGTTT
This sequence comes from Notholithocarpus densiflorus, assembly GCA_030021035.2. Classification (NCBI taxonomy): domain Eukaryota; kingdom Viridiplantae; phylum Streptophyta; class Magnoliopsida; order Fagales; family Fagaceae; genus Notholithocarpus; species Notholithocarpus densiflorus. Next base: position 998,655 of record JARYZH020000121.1, read on the forward strand.
AACTATATTTTTGTTGAGGCTGGTTGACATTTAGTCAGCTCACAAATGGTATAGTACTCAGGCATAAAATCTTACAAATCCATTAAAGATATGCTTTGCAATTTTCAGGCCTGGTTAAAATGTTGTCTTAGAACTTGTCCTGGAGAATTAGTGGGTGAGTTGTAATCTACACTAGGTGTTTGGATTGATGAAAACTGAGTTATAACTCAGTTTTCATCACCCAAAACTCAAAAAATGTGGGGCCCACCAAAAATGGAGTTGTTTGGACTGATTTTTGAGTTGAGTTTCCATAACTCAAAATTCAAAATTTTTTAGTATGAGTCAAGGAAACTAAAAACACAATTCATCTATTTTTGAGTTTTGAATTAAGTGTTTCAATGACACTCTTGCAAATAGAGAAGATATGCAACCAAGATATGAAACCAAACAAGTTATTTCTGGAGTGAGTGAAAAAATAGAGTTAGAGAAATGAGTTATAGGAATTGAGTTTGAGTTGTGAGATTTGAGTTATAGGAAGTAGGAACTAAGTTATGGGTGATGCTCAAATCAAAAAAGCCAAATTTTTAAGACTTGAAACTATAAAGCGAGTTAGTTGATCGTTACTCGTACTGTTGTACATGAGTATGAGACTGGGAGGTATTCACACTTCAGTTAGAAAAGCTGACAAAAAATAAACTCAAAGCATGAATAATGTTGAAGTCATATTAGCAAATTTCCACTCCCAAATCCTTTGGAAGGGCGCTGTTCCCATAGTACAAGAAAGCTTAGTTACATTTCTCACCCTTATTGTGCATTGATTTATGAGTGCAAATCATTGATCCAATCCTTTAAGGAGGCTCATCTTCACAATTTGCACCACGAATGAAACTTTTGTGTAGATCTTTTGGCAAAAAAAGGAAATAGTTCTACGGAACCTTTTGTATTGTATTTTAATCCTCCTTGTATTGCAAGTAAACTAATTACTGGCAGACATTTGGGGTGTTGTGTACCCTAAACTTTGTACCACTTTAGTTTTCTTAGTTGAATTTCCATTTTCCACCAAGGAAAAGAAAAAAGTGAGATGATACGTGCCTATATGTTGGTCATAAGAGGATTATAATTGTAAGAAGAAAAAGAAAAAAAGTGTTCTTAAGGTGGTTCAAGTTCAACCTTAAATTGCAACTTAAGTTCGGGGGGCACATCACCAGAAAATCACATAAGAAATCATTATGCCCAACCACAACTCTCTCTCAACAAGTGGCGTCAATACAAAAAGATTGGCAAAACCAGTAGGCAAAGACCAAAATTTTAAAACACCATGCTCTTTTGAGTTTTGACTATTTAAACCTTCATTTACAATCAACATTAGTTATGAAAAAGGCCCAGTCTGAATTTTACATCCGCTGCCAAAAGTGCTCATATAAAGCGGCATATGTTATCCTTTTGACTTGCTTGGATCCTCCCAACAAAGACACAAACAAAGCTAGCAAAGCCAAAATAACAAAAACTACCGATACTCGCCAATGATTGGTTATTTTAGGAGAAAGCATATCTAACAGACATTTTGGTTGCTTGTCTTGGTTTGGACAATTGTCTCTCACTACGACGTAGTTGTCATTGCCAGTTTCCAATGGACAATTATCTTTCACTACGACGTAGTTGTCATTGCCAGTTTCCAATGATTCCGATACCTTTGCAGCAGAGGTCATTGTTTCTCGTAATCTTAATTGGATTCTCCGATTTGCTGTGCCTTGTAAAGGAACCACCAGGGAAAAAATTGCTTGCACTGGTTCTTGATCTTTTCTCTCAGCCTCAGACTTACCAGTAACCAGTGACAGGGAAGATTCATCAAGCTTAATAATGTCATCGTTCAGTATATCAGCAAACCAGTCTTCTTCAAAGTCAGTTTCCTACAATGTAACAATAAGACAGAGCATCGTTTTATAGTTAGACAAGTTGTTGGCTACCATGTGGAGTTCAAAAATGCAATTAACCAACAATGCGACCTACCTTCTGCTGGCTAGAAGTTTCTGTCAGAGTAACCTCAGTTGACAGTTTCGGTTCAGACTCAGATGTTGAATCAATTTGGTCAATGGAATAAGAATCAGAAAAACTACCAGCTGCCCTGTCCCCCTCCGACAATCCAGTCTGGTCAATACCAACTTCAGAGACTGCACCATTACTAGTAGGAAAAGTTATCCTTTGGCTTGAAGAAGGTCGGTTTGAAGAATCATTTAGACGGAACTCACTGTTCTTCCGGAGGCGACAAATAACCAAAGAATCCTGCACAAACACGAGCGAAGAATTAAACTAATGAACTTTCTCCAGGATGAATGCAACAAAGTTAAACAAGATCAAACATCTTACAATTAATAAATGCTAGTACACTGAAAATGCACATTTCAATAAAACCATTCCCCATCAAAATCACATCAACAACAAGGAAAATAATCCCTAAACTTTTTCAGAAAGGATATATAAGAAATAGATATGTAACAGAACATTCTCAATCCCAATGTTCGCAAAATAAATTAGGACATATTATGATATAAGCCCTATCTCAACAAGGGTAAATAGAAATAAAAGAGTGTTCCTCCTTCGCCAGTTCCAGCAAGTCAGGATCTGCCATGTCTTTCGGGAAGCGAATAGATGTGCGGATTATCTTGCTAAAGGAGGTTGCACCCTTGATGGGGATTTTGTTGTTTTAGACACTCCTGTATCGGAAGAACTTTGTTTTATTTTAGATTCTGATGCTTCTGGTCTATACTCCTTAAGGCTTTCAGCCAGCACTTCGCCTTTTATGGCTAGTTAATGCAGTATTCCCCTTTAACAAACCAAAAAAAAAAAAAAAAGAAGGTAGAAAAGAAATAAAAGAGTGCAATAGGAAGGGAAAGACCTGTAATGTAAGGGCGAACTACCTTTTCTTTTTGGTGTTTAATTGTTAAGAAATGAAAGGAACAGGAGACAGTGGATTTTGGGGTGTTAAACAAGAGACATGGTAAATCACTGTCCTTACTTCACACGTACTCCATCTTATATACTTTTTTATTTTTATATTGAACAATATAAATACATAAAATTAGTAAAAATGTACATACATGGAAGAGAAATTAAAAGAGATTCGTAAAATTATTTACATAAAAGTTTTTTCCCCCTCAAAATTATGAAAACATATTTAGTATAAACATAAAGGATACATGGGGTGGGGCAAGGAAGGGAGAGACTAATCCCCTCTCCGCCTCAACCCCACTTTGAGTAACATGAACATTCATATCCGTCCTTGTTTTATGCAGGAAATCGCTCACTCTCTATTGGGTGGGGCAGGATAGGGCAGGGAGGTACTGGACGTCCCTGTTAGGTTGCAGGTGCATAAATTGTATATAACTAGCAAACAAAGAAATTTTTTTTCATATATAATTCAAATACTTAGCAGAAGAATTACATTCTCAATAATAACAAGTCACCTGAGAAATCCCGGTCATGCAATATTCGTGCATAATCCATTCCGTCCTTTCCCCTTTTGGAGCACGACCTGTGTGGAACACTAGAGTCCTCTTCGTACCTATCACGTTGGTACCTGACTTTACATTTCGTTCTTTTCCAGTAGCTTTCCAGTAACCCATTTCAGTTGCCCTCCTACTTTGTGAGCCATTTGGATACTTTCTTCCACGAGGAGAAAAGAAGAACCACTCATTATCTGATTGAATGATTGATTTGGCTGGTTACAAATACACCAGCAATAATTAGTAACCAAGCCCAAGTAAAAACAACTTTCTCAAGAGAATTGCACCACCATGCATGCATGAATGTGTAACATGTTTCAGCACTGCATATTTATACAACAGACAATCAATATGGCCCTGCATATTTAAAAACCTAAAAGTATTTATACATGTTTCAGCACTCCAGACTTTAATGAACAATTTTTTCTTTGAAGTTCTGTAGCTTCTAGATTCTAACAAGATTCAAAAGTTCCACAGTATCAAGCAAACTCGAAACATGAGGGTAAAACCTCTGGTAATAGTTCAACCCAGAAAAGAATTAAATATCAGAAGAGAACATCAACAAATATTTCAGTTACTAAAAGTATGCTGGACTAATTGCCAGTATGAAACCCCATGACTCCATGTGCAAATAAAGGTTTAAATCTTCGTGGTACAAGGGCAATTTTTGAGCTCCAAATATATTCTAGCAAAGACAGAAGGGACAACAAAAGCTCCAGTTTTATAAATGATTGAAAATATTTTGCTTATACTAACTATGAACAATTATAAAGTCAAAAGAATGAAATGAAATCATATTCTTAAAAAATATATCAAAATCAATTTATTAAAAGAAACTTCTAAAATTCATTAACTTAAAACAACATATCACTCACTAGGGATCTGAAACAAAATTGAATGAACTGAAATAAAATCTACAGAACATTCATAAACTGGCAATAAAAGCCAGATGATGGTAGTGATCCCATTGGATAGTTCATGCCAAAAAAATGCAGTGATGACTTCGTCACTCTGTGCTATAAACTTCAAAAAGTTTAGAATCATTCAAATTTAAATGATCTTGGTACTATTTTAGCTCAACATACCACATTAAGCACTTATGTCACTACATTCCACACCAGCTAGAGTAATGACTGCCCTAAAGATTTTTAATTTCCCATCCTCTTCAGGTCAAAGTCTTTCAGTGTCTATCCCATATCGAATGACTCCTTAAACTCTCAAAATATAGAAAAATGGAAAATTTGCGATATTTTTATCTAAATCAACCTAACCTTACATAAATTCAAATAAGATATCTATTGTTTTCTGAAAAATTATATCTTGGCAAATGAATTTTAGTCGTATCACATCTGACAAATTTTGAGCCTTATTAACCATAGAATTGTGGTCAAATGAGACCACCAAATAACTCCCTGCTCAAACAGGACTTGTTTGATAACTGTGTAACAAAAAAAATGGCAACACCATAGTGTAGAACAAAGTAGAGATCCAATTTCAACTAAACCAAACATTTAAAGATGCTCTACTGGACATGTTATCAGAAGCTGTTTTAAAAGAAAAGTTCTTGAAAACATGTTTTCAGAATAAAACAAATTGTGTGTTCTGAAACTCTTTTTTAAGGAAAAACCATTGAAACAAGGATCAAGAAAGTCTTCATTTGCCTCAAATGGAGATGGTTCATTTCATGGTTCAGATTTAGTTTTCATGAATCTAAGGGTAAACATGGTAACATGTTATTTAAAATTTCATTTCACCATATAAATGAATGATTACTGATTTCAAATAACTAAGGGTGTACATGGTGAAACCTTAACAAGATAATAAATGAATCCAAAGAATAATATCCTAAAGCTACTACCAAAAAAAAAAAAAATGATTCTCAAGAAATAGAATATACTACGCACGACAGCATGACAACAACCCTGCATTTGCATTATTCAATGCAAAATAGAAAAATGGTTCTATTTTACACCTTTCAGCTCCAAAATCACACACCTCAGTCAAGTTAAAAACGTGTAAAATAGATAATATGATGTGTTTTACCAATATATATATATATATATATGACATGAGTAGTTTTGAAAAGTGAGTACCTAAAATAAAATAAAAATTAGGTTCTTATACTAGATAGAAATTTTTGCACGAGATACGGTAAATTTTGCAATATCCTAGCATTACTCTCCACAAAAATAGGACTAGCAAGCGATTTTAAACCCAACTTTCTCCTCAAAAACGGTCTGTTATATGTTATTTGATTTTTTTTGTTAAATTCAACAAACACAAAACGTGGTTGTACATGTGTAACAAGAACACAAAATCTAACGTCTCCTATCAAAAACAAAACAAAAAAACACAAAAACTAAATTAGCAAAAAGAACATACTGAGACAGAGACAGAGTAATATGAAATATATTGGTTTCATGGTTTGTGAGGGCGTAACTAAGAACAGAACAACTAACCTGGTAAGTCCCAAGGCTCGTGTCTACACATCTCAACCTCTGAAATCACTTCCTCGCTCTGCTCATAACCCTCCAACTTCCTCTTCAGGTAATACGAAATCAATTCCTCGTCCGTCGGAGCAAACCTGAACCCAGGAAACATCGTCGTCGCAGCTATCGAGACCTGTACTCCCCTCGATACCCCACCAATCATCGTTGCCTCTCGAGAACTCGAAGTTCCTTCCATATCTCTCTCTGTTGTCTTTATCTTTCTCTATGTCTATGTATCTTTGTGTGTGTGTTTGGCAAATGGGGATTATGAAATGAGAGGGAAATAGAATTTAATGGAATCAGCGGAAACTGAAAAGAATGGGAATTCGAAACCCCACTTCGTGTATCCTTCTTGGCTTTTTATTCGTTTCTCTTTCTTTGTTTCTTTCGGTTGCTTTGCTTCTTCGAGTTCTCGATCTTTTGAACATGTTGTGTTGTGTTGTGTTGTCGAAGTTTGTCTGGGCGCGTGTAAGCTTGCGCGCGTGGATTAGAGCTACTTTGCAGAAGGATAGGCACGTTGGATACTTTGTACATATCGTGATTGTCACATGTCGGTCCACGTGGTCTTGCTTTTTTACTAGAGGCAACGTAGGATTTACTACTTTTTAATGTTGTCAGTTTATTTTTATTTTATTTTTTTTAAAGAGGTTAGATCAGGGAAATTTATTGAAATGATAAAGAGAAAAAAAAAATGTTTATTTCTAAATTGGTTTAGAGTAAAATTTTCTACAATCCTTAGGGTTCGTTTGGTTGGAAGACTGAAAAAGTGGGAGGATGAAAAATTAGTGAGATGATGAAAAAGTAGGAGGATAGAAAAGATTTGGTTTTCCCTCATGTGTGTTTGGTGGGAGGAGTGGAAAAATGGAAGGGTGTAAAACTTTTTTGTTTGGTTGGAGAGAAAAATGGGAGGATGGAAAATGTAATTTATATAAATTGACTATTATGTACTTGTTATATAATATATAAGAAATAGATATATTTACATTCATTAAATAATATAAAAATTAACACAAATACATATATATTTATATTATTTTTCTTTATTATTATATATAATTTTAAATTTATGGGCAACAAAAATTGATTATGTTGACTTTATCCACCTGACCATACGTAGATTGGGAAGATATTTTCAAAAAAAAAAAAAAAAAAAAACTTTATTCACATGAGCGACTAGGCAAACTTGGCAAAATAATAGATTAATGAGAAATATAATGAGGACAAGAAACAATAGAATGAGGAATATAATGAGGACAAGGAATAAAAATAAAAAATAAAAAAAAAAAAAGAGAGAGAAGAGAAGAGAACCTGGAATAGTTCATGTTACTGTGCTGTGAGGGTATTTGTGTAAATTAAATCATTCAGCATCTTTTCCTCCCAAATTGGGAGGATAAAAAAAAATGTGGGCTCAAAGGGATTATTTTTCTCCCTATTTTCTATCTCTCTTGTTTTCTTTCCTGAACCAAACGGTGGAAAATGTCATTTTCCACCCTATTTTCCTCTCTCTATTTTTTATTCTTCCGAGATCCTTTACCTTTAACCTCGACCCGCTAACTTCTATATCTTTAGACCTTTTCTCTATCTCAAAGGGGGTGTCTCCGGGGCAAAAGTAGACCTTCCTTGGGCTGTAGAATCTGCCGTTCCTGCTAGGAGGACTCTGTGTATCTCAAGCATTCTAGTGCTTGGAGAGGATTAGACGTTGGGTTCCTATTTTATTGGGGATTGGGAAACACGAGAGGTGAGAGTATCAGAAAAAAAATGGATAACCTTACAAAACATTGGCAAAGAATGACTTTGAATGCTAGGGAAGGTGAAGAGCTGGGTTTGGACGATGAGTCATCAACCAAAAACTTTACCATGGCAGCAAAGTTTTTTACTAGGAGGGCACTAAATGTTGAGGCAGTGATAAGAACCTTTAGCCCTCTATGGAGGTCTGTGAAGGGGTTTGAAGTTAGGAGAAGTAGTGACCACATCCTTTTGTTCACGTTTGAAAAGAAGGAAGAGGTGGAGAGGATAATGGACAACGCTCCTTGGAGCTTCGACAAACACCTCGTTGTTCTGCAGTGGTATGACAAGGAAATCCCTATCAAGGATTTAGAGTTTGAAAAAACTCCGTTATGGGTTCAGTTTCACGATGTCCCGATACGGTTTATGAATAAAACAGTAGCTGAAAAACTATGTACAACAGTGGGAACGGTCTGCCAAGAGATCGATGAGGGAGAGATGGATGGAGGCAGTTTTTTGAGGATGAAGGTCACCATCGATACAAGTAAACCACTATGTAGGGGGAGGCTTATATCTCTGCCCCACGGTAAGCAAATTTGGGTGTCTTTCAAATATGAAAGACTACCCAATTTTTGCTACTGGTGTGGCTATCTGAACCATGGGGATAGAGACTGTCACCTTTGGATAGAAAGTGAAGGTACACTCACAAAGGAGAGTCAAGCTTATGGGGCTTGGATACGTGCCTCTCTATTCGTGAAGGGAAGATCTTCGGTGGTCAAGGTACCGGGCTTCTACACTGCAAAAAAAGCCCAACAAAAACAGAGTGCTGAGGTGCGTGGGGTGAACTCGCCGGTGGAGATGAACGGTGACCAACCTCCCATCGTAGTGCACGCACAAACCGAGGCAATTGCGAGTTTCCAGGAAGCATTTAATGTGTTATCTGCTGTGTCTGAAGCAGAGGATACGGCAGTCGATTTGGTGAAGTTGGCGAGTCAAGACTCGGGGAGAAAGCCAAGGAACGGCTAAAGGTGATTGACATGGAAATGGATAGTTTTGACAAGGTGAGGGGCGTGAATGCAGGAGACAACCCAGAAGGAGAAAAGGGGGGAACCAAGGCCCTTTTGACAACTAGAAAAGCTGATTCACCTACCCCAAAGCCTGCAGATAGGCATGCTAAAAGCCCGGCTGCTACAAAGGACTTGTCACAGTCACAGGTACTTGTGGCAAAAGGGGAACCAAACCACGTTAGTGACCTTTTCTCGGTAACACTCCATGAAATTGATAAGGAAATAGCAAAATTTGATTTGCCAGCTAATGTAGTTGGAGGTAAACAAGATCCGGTTTGTGCACCAACCCCACCATCAGTGGGCCCTTCGACCCCCACAAATAATCTTTCAATATCACCCACCCCCCATGCACGTGATTTCACTTACTCCTCTACACACCCAGAAATTAAAAACACTACTCTCACTGAAGTCCCTATCGCGATCTCTACTGAACACCTAGTGCAAGTTGGCTCCTGGAAGAGACCCAGACCAAGAGTAGTGCCATGCTTAGAGAAATCTTCTCAACATAAAAGAACCTCCAACACCCTGACCGACCCAATTGAGGTACCAAACAAACGCCGTCTGGTTTCTTCTTTGGTCAATGTTCATAATGAAAATTTGGCAGAGGCTGTTCAACAGCCCTGCCATAAACAATGAGTTTTCTAGTTTGGAATTGTCGTGGGCTTGGGAACCCACAGACAATTCGAGAGCTCGGTAATTTGGTCCGGGCACAAGATCCCGCAGTTGTGTTTATAGCCGAGACATGGCTGGATGAAGCAAGGCTACGGTTACTTTTGAAAAATTTCGACCTTGGACAGAAGCATATTGTATCTAAGGTTACACAAGGAGGCGGTTTGGTACTGCTATGGAGATATGATTTTGATTTAACGGTTGTTAACTCCTCTCTAAACTACATTGACGCCGTGATCAACGCTGGCAAGGAGAATCCATGGCGTTTTACGGGTTTTTATGGATACCCGGAAACCCACAAGCACTCTGAATCTTGGAATGTCCTGAGAACTCTATACCACAACTCCCCTCTACCGTGGTTATGTGCCGGCAATTTCAATGAGATTGTTAAGTCTCATGAGAAACTGGGTGGGCGAGCCAGACCGAAAAATCAGATGCGAGACTTCTGGGACGTACTAGATGAGTGTAGTTTTGCTGATTTGGGTTACGTGGGACAGAAATACACTTGGAGCAAGCGTTTGGCAGGAGGAATCACAGTCTGGGAGCGATTGGATAGGGCTATAGCGAACTCCCAATGGCTCTCACTCTACCCGGGCTCATCTGTTATCCATCTTGACTCAGCTTTCTCCGATCATAAGCCATTAATCATTCACCCCGAAGGCATCCCAATCAAGAAACTTAGACCATGGAGATTTGAACAGGTTTGGTTAGAGGATGATGCTTGCCACACAACGGTCGAGTCGGCTTGGACTCCCTCTCTTTTTTCACTCTCTCCTATGTCGGTTGTGGAATCAAATTTGATGACCTGCCAAACAAAGTTAAGACGTTGGAGTAAGGAGTCTTTTTTTAATATCACTCGGGCCATAAGGGATAAGAAAAAGGAAATTGAGGAAGCTGAAAAGCAGGCTATTCGTGGGGCTTCTGCAGACCGAGTGCACTATCTAAGGGCTGAATTAAGAACCCTTTTGTCTAGAGAAGAAAAGATTTGGCAACAGCGCTCAAAACAACATTGGTTGAAAGAAGGCGACCAAAATACAAGCTTTTTCCATGGAAAAGCCTCCCAAAGATTTAGAAGAAACAGTGTCAAACAGTTAAGGAATTCAAATGGGGAATGGTGTGAAGGTGATGATCAAATAGGTGGACTGTTTATGGAGTATTTCGGAACGCTTTTCTCATCCTCAAAACCGAGCCAAGTTGAGGTTGTCCTTGATACAATCCCACGAACAGTGACTGATACAATGAATGCGGGTTTAGTCAAAGTTTTTACGAGACAAGAAGTTGACATAGCCCTTAAACAAATGGCCCCTCTGAAAGCTCCAGGCCCGGACGGTATGCCTCCCATCTTTTATCAACACTATTGGAATTCCATTGGTGATGATGTTGCATGTGCAGTGTTATCCTGTCTAAATGCAGGTACTATCCCAGCCAGTATCAATCATACTTATATTACTCTCATTCCAAAAGTTAAAAGTCCTGAAAGAGTTTCTGAATTCAGACCTATTGCTCTTTGTAATGTTCTCTATAAGCTTATTTCCAAAGTTTTAGCTAATAGACTGAAAAGTCTTCTTCCACATGTTATCTCAGAATCCCAAAGTGCTTTCCAACCTGACAAAGCTATCTCGGATAACATTTTGGTGGCTTTTGAGACTTTACATCACATGAAAACAATAAAAAGGGGCAAGGAGGGTTTTATGGCGATGAAGCTGGATATGAGTAAGGCCTATGATAGGGTGGAATGGCTCTTCCTTGAGCAATTGATGTTGAAGATGGGTTTTCATACTAAATGGGTAGGATTGGTGATGGAGACCGTTAAAATAGTTTCTTATTCAATCCTCATAAATGGTGAACCACGTGGCAATATTCAACCATCAAGGGGGATCCTTTATCACCATACCTCTTCTTGATTTGTTCTGAAGGTCTTAATGGTCTTATCAAAAAAATTGTGGCTTCGGGTGAGCTTAGGGGTTTTTCTCTCTGCAAGAATGGCCCACAAATCTCTCATCTTTTTTTCGCCGATGATAGCCTGATTTTCTGTAGGGCGAAGATGGGGGATGTGAAGGCACTTCAAATTGTTTTGTCCCAATATGAATTAGCTTCAGGGCAGCAAATCAATGGCTTAAAGACAACTTTATTTTTTGGCAAGTCAGTTACCGATGTCACCAAACTTGCTTTGAAAAATTTCCTTGGAGTGCCAGAAATCAAAGAGTATGAAAAATATTTGGGTCTTCCAGCGGTGGTGGGGAGGAAAAAAAAGGAAAGTTTGAATTACATCAAGGAGAGGATTTGGGGCAAACTACAGGGGTGGAAGGAAAAACTTTTGTCGCAAGCGGGAAGGGAAGTCTTACTAAAGGCCATTGTTCAGGCCATTCCAACTTTTGCAATGAGTTGTTTTAAACTACCTTTGGGTTTGTGCCACGATATAGAGGTTATGATAAAGAAATTTTATTGGGGCCAGAGGGGTGATAAGAGGAAGATACATTGGAAGAAGTGGGAGACCCTATGTTTGCCAAAAAATGAAGGTGGTTTGAACTTCAAAGACCTAAGAAAATTCAATGATGCAATGCTCGCCAAACAAGTATGGAGGTTAATCCATGATAAAGAGTCCCTTTTCTACAAAGTCTTCAAGGAAAAATTTTTTCCAACTGGCGATATCTTTTCCGCTCAATTGAAGTCAGGTTCCTACGCTTGGCGAAGCATCCTTAGTGCTCGCAAAGTAATTCTTGCTGGTGCTAAATGGAGATTAGGCAATGGCCTCAATATCCAAGTTTATCAAGATAGCTGGCTGCCTGGAGATGGACCGAGAAAGGTCATCTCCTCTGCTTCGGTCCTACCTACTGATGCACTGGTGGCTGACCTCTTTGATTGCAATTCAGGTTGGTGGAATGTGCAGCTCATAGATTTTTGCTTCCTACCTTTTGAGGCACAGAGAATCAAGTCAATCCCAATCTGTTTAACTCCTCAGGAAGATATACTTATTTGGCCAAAAACAAAGGATGGAAAATACTCAGTTAAGTCCGGGTATCATCTTATTTGTGATATGGAGAAGGTGGATGCTGCTTCGGCTTCAGAACTTGGGGAGAATAAAAAATTCTGGGCTGGTCTATGGAGGTTGAAGGTGCCAAACAAAATCAAAACTTTTGCTTGGAGAGCTTGTACGGACTCTCTCCCTACAATGGAAAACTTGGTGAGGCGTAGGGTGGTGCAGACACCAATCTGCTACAGCTGCAACAAGGAGCCTAAAACGGTGATTCATGCACTGTGGGGCTGTGAAAAAATTGGGCCGGCTTGGGGAACACTCTTCATGGAATTACGGGCTGCAATAACCTCTTTCCTAACGTTTGCTGATGTTTTCAGGTTAGCTCTTCGGAATCCCCAAAGAACAGAGGCGTTTATCACAATCTGCTGGTTTATTTGGTGTAGGCGAAACAAAATTCGAGTTAAGGAACCCGTAGCACCTCTGGAAAAAATCACTGATTTAGCACAGCAGTACCTCCAGGAGTATCAACGTCTTCATGCCAAGCCCATCTCAAAGCAGCCACAAAAGAAGGCCATCTGGAAGCCACCTGATCCGAGCATGATGAAAACAAATTTCGATGGAGCCGTTTTTGAAGAACTTGGAGCAGCTGGCATTGGTGTAGTGATCCGAAACTCTTTGGGTGAAGTGCTGGTAGTGATGTCTGAGATCATCCCCCTGCCATCCTCCATTGTTGCTCTCGAAACATTGGCTGCCCGAAGAGCAGTAAGCTTCCTCCAGGAAAACGGCTTGCATAGTTCGATCTTTGAAGGTGACTCGGAGGAATCAATTCTGGCAATCAAAAACCAGTCCTTTCACCACCCTTCTGTGGGTCATTTGGTTAAAGACATTATGTCTTCAGTTTACTCCTTACAATCTTTTTCTTTCTCTCATACACGTCGGCAAGGCAACGCTCTAGCACATGCCCTAGCCCGGAGAGCAAAAAGATCTTTTCCTATTTTAGTTTGGAAGGGTCATGTCCCTCCAGACATTTTTAAGTTGTATGTTTCTGATGTTTCATCAATTAAATAGTCGGCTCTACTTTGGCCGGTTTCTCAAAAAAAAAAAAAAAAAAAATTTTTTATTCTTCCTGTTTTCACCTCAACCAAACATACTCTTAGAGTTTATAAAATTATTTTAGTGTACTTTTATAAACCTTGCAACTTAGATGTATTGTTTTTCATCTAGTGTTTTTTTTTTTTTAATCTATTTTATATTTTTATTTGGCTGACCATGTGGTTATAACCGTGCAACCCACATCACAGAGTAATTGGTTGAGCCAATAACTTTAAATTTTCTTCATATTTAATGGATCAAATTTGCCAAATGTGACTTATTTAAATAATACATGTTGATAATTTTATAAATCGTAATGTAATAGATTGGAGGAGATTCCCCATTTGGAAGAAAAGTTTAAAAAATAAATACAAACTATAAATAGGCCGTGCGTTGCACGATTTTTCAAAAAAAAAAAGATTTTTTTTTTGCAAATTAGTATTATTATTATTGTGATGTATGAAAACTCATAAGTATTGCTATTTAAAATATTAGGTAAAAGTAGCAACTTAACAAAAATATAATCATAATCCTGGAAAAAAATTTGTTATTTTTGCTTCCAATCATTGCTAATCAATAGACATTATCAGTGGAACAACGAATAAAATTTTATTTCTATTATTTGAGTTAATAATATTACATTAAAAGTACACTAAAATCTCTTAATATATTAACATTTTTTATATAACACTTAGAGAGATTATTATATAAAATTTGAGACTATACTATGATATATAAAACATTTATATTACAATATTTATATTATTCTTAATGTAAATGAAATAAAATAAAAGGATAATAAAATTTATTTGATAACGAGATACAAATTAGGGGAAAGTAAAATATCTAAAAAAATGTTTTCCTTTAAATGTAGAGTGTTAATTTTTATCATGTATGTTAGTAGTGAGTTTTAATAAGAATATATAAAACAATATGTAACCATTTTATTAGGAGGTTGCAATTGCATAAAAACGGAGTTAAAACTTCTGATTTGAAACATGAAAACAGAGTTAAAAATTCTTATTTGAAACATGAAAGGGAAACATTGTATAATTTACGGATGAATATTAACAATTCTAACCTAAATACTAGATACAAAAATGTGACTATTAGAAACTTTCATATACACAATAAATTCCATAATCATGAAAATACTAATAAACATTTGGATCACAATTGGACAAAAGTTATACAAAATAACAAAATTGAACATCACCTACTAATTGATTCTCCCCAAAAAAAAAAAAAAAAAAAATCACCCACTAATCAAAAAACCAATATATATATTCGCATTAACATCAAAATAATAACTACAATTTCTAAACAATAAAATACATAAATCAATCTTTTGTCTTAAATATTGTTCAATCTTTAATTCCATATACAAAAACCAATATGTAAAATGAAAAGTATTAAAGCAGATTAGAGAATAAAGTTAGAGATTAATATATTATAGACGTGGGTGTACATGTGTGTGTACGTGTGTGAGAGAGAGAGAGTGAGAGAGAGAGAGAGAGAGACCTCTAATAGTGGAGAACAAAAATAAAAATGCAATTGTAAAACAAATTTTTCATCAAAATTTTTAAGCTTGTTGGTCATAAGAGGGATAAAGAGAGAACATATATATAAATATATATATTTATATATATATATATATATATATATATATATAAAAGGGATGAAGAAGATGAAAGGTTAGGGAAGAGGATGAAATACATGTAGATAATTGAAAAAAGAGTGAAAATATAAAAAGACTTCTAGGCTTCTTTTCTAATTGTGATGTCTTTAATTATGGTTCCAAAATAAGTTTTTAAATAAATCTCAATATCTAATGTATCTAATTTGATTACACATATACTTCAATAGTCTTTGGAATGGGAATAGTTAGGAAAATAAATTGACAAATAACAAATTAAGAATTAGTGGTCATAAATAAGAATAAAAATGTGAACCTAATTACCATACTAAAGAAATGTATTTATTTCATTCCAAATTTTAATTATATGCCACGTGTCTAGTATTATGGCAAATACATTGACATATACAAATAATATGTGAACACGTGGCATTGTTTGTCCAATCATACCAATTAAATATAAGAAGTTGTCATGTGTTATTATAGAATACTTTGAAAATGAATAAGTGTTATCATAGTATGCATCCACCAGTTTTAGGATCCAACTTTTATAATATATTATAGATATAAAACATCTAAAAAAAAAAAAATCAAAAGAGCTTACCAACCGTTTTTTAGTACTTACTTTTTTTCAACCATTTTGGAAATGAACTGCTTGAAAGAAGATTTTTTTTTTTTTTTTTTTTTTTTTTGATGAGGCTTGAAAGAAGATTAGTACTTAGAAAATGAAGTTTAAAAATACTATACTTTGAAAAAGGATGATTTCAAAACAGGATGAGATACCCACAAACAAACCCAACAAATAGGCCCATTGCCCAAGCTATGAGCAACAAAATTAGCAGTTCAGCGATTAACAAAAAAAAAGGGAAAATGAACGTTATAAGACAAAAGATTCGTAAAGTCTAGGCCCATCTATTATGGTATTAAAAGCCCAAATTGTCATACTTGGACATTACTACAAGTTTGTTTTGTTGGCCCATTGGGTTCTGTCTTCAGTTCCATTGGACCAATGGAGCTCTATTATTGGATTTCATCTCCATTTTTTATGGTCAGCACATGAGATGAGACCTATTGGGCTCTCTCTTTGGTTCCGTTGGGCCAATCGAGCAAATTAGGTTCTGTTGGATTTCATCTCCATTTTTGTTGGCCAGCACAACAGATGAGACCGACCTATTGGGTTCTGCCTTTGGTTCCATTGGGCTAGTTTTGACCAGAGGAAACTTTTAACGCTGACATTTTTTTGATAGTGGCAAATTACCACTTACCTATTTGTGGTTTGATTGAAATTTAAATTTCTTACTAGTGGTTTAAAATTTGACACTTTACTCATGTGAGATTTGACCAAAATTTAAGTTGCCTACTTATGGTTTGAAATCCCATGATGCAAGTGTTTCATTAGATTCTTTTTGATCTTATTTGATCTTGTATTTTTATGTTTTTTGTGTTTTTGGAGAAGAGAAACATAAAAGTGAAGCAAAATCACATATTTAGTCATATTTTTAACATATGTGGGTTAAGAAAATCTAACTGAACTAACCTCAGGTGGATAAAGTGTCAATTTCAAACCACAGGTAGGCAATTTAAATTTCGGCCAAACCACAAGCGGATAAGTTGTAATTTTTTTTTAATAGGTCTAAAATAAGGGAAGTTTTTTTTTTTTTTTTTTTTTTTTTTGTTGCTAACCAAAAATGGGGGCCTTTATGGTTATATTATGCCACCCGGGTTTGTACAGACCATATGAGGGACAGGACTCACAAGGACCACCAAAGTACCCGCCAAGGCTCGAACCTGTGATCCCCTTAAGGGAAGTTTATTGAAAGGATAAAATAGCAAAAAATGTTTATTTATAAATTGGTTCAGAGGAAAATTTTCTACAAATCATTTTCGTGTATCTTTATAATCTATGCAACTTAGATGGATTGTTTTCATCTAGTCAGTTGTTTTTCTTTTTAATCTTTTTATTTTTTATTTGACCATGTGGTTATAACCTATGCAATCCACATCACAGAGTCATTGGTTGAACCAGTAACCTTAGATTTTCCTCATATTTAATGAAAGTAGGGGTCAGGAATGTGACCTTTGAGAGTGATTCCCTAAGCATTTGTAATTCAATCCAAGGTTTGGGTGTGCCATCCTCCTCCGTTCAGAACATTGTTTCAGGAATCCTCCACCCAAGTTCATAGTTTTAGAACTTTTGCTTTTGCAGATACTAAGTGTCCGTTTGACAACAACTTATTTAGCTAAAACTGAAATTTTTTTAATGAAAGTACTAAAGATAAAGGTAAAAATTAGCTGAAATAATACAGTGAGACCTATGAATAGTACCAAAAAGTATAGTGGGACTCATAAATAGTAACAAAAATAAGCTAAATAGTAAAATAAGCTAGCTTTTTAAGTCAATGCCAAACGCAACTTAAAAGGCAAGGAAATGTTCCTGCCAATTTATTGGCTCAGCATGCTGCAAATGTTGAGGACTTTAGTGTTTGGCTTGAGGAGTGTCCTAGCCAAATTGTGCACGCATGTGCTCATGATGTACTTCCTTTTTCGAATTCTGAAAAAAATTTGGCTTCTTATATATATATATATATAAATATATATATATATATATAAAGTCATATGACTTATTTAAATAATAGATGTTGATAGTTTTATAAAATTTGTCATATAATAGATTGAAAGAGATTCCCAAATCAATTTGAAGGAAAATTTTATAAAACAAATACAAAAAGCTTACCAACTATTTTCTACCATTTATATTTTTTTTCAATTTTTTGAAAATGAACGGCTTGAAAGAGGATTTGTACTTTGTTCGATTGATCGAACCTATGAGCTTTTGTGTTCAAAACTCTCTGCCTCTCTCGATTGATGTTCGACTGATCGAAACTGGAAAATTTTCAATTTTAGATTCTCGACTGATTAGTCATTTCATGCATCATTTGTGTTTGGATTCACATTCATTGCATTGTTTTCTTTATCTATCTTGCATTTTTGTAGTCATATCTCTCATAGTTTCACACACAACATGCATACACTTTGCTAAGTTGGGTACTCAACTTGATTTAAAAATTGATTGATTAATTTTTGAGTTCTATACATTTTAGTAAATGCTATTTTTCTTGATTTGTGAACTGCTAAAAATTGGATATATATTTTTGAGATATGGTGGATAATAAATGTGCAAATATTTTCTCTAATCTTAAGGTTGATTTGAGTTCAAAATATCTTGACAAAAAAAAAAAAAAAAAAACATTGCATGCTAATTTTTTATATCATTGAGATCTATTTGGTACAATCTTAACTGATTGTGCCTGGAATGTTTGCATGCATCTGTTTATGGGTCACATACTATCAATTTTGCATATATTGAAAGAGAGAATATTTGTATTAATGTGAATTCTTAGTTTTTTGTTTGTTTGTTTGGTTTGTTTTTTTTTTCCCCCCACCTCCTAAATTTTCTCCAAAATTGTTTTTCCCAAGACTTGTTTTATTTTTCCTACTTTTATAGGGGGAGAAAGCTGTTTTTAAAACTTGTTGCTTTTCATAGGAGGAGTTGCCTCTATTTTCTATAGAGCATAATTCTTTTGTGCTCCTTGATTCTCTATTTTCTCTTGCCCTTTGTTGTATATGTTTTCTGTCTACCTTCTAATTGGGTTGTCTTTGTCAATACTTGACAAAAAAGAGGAGAAATAGATGAAAATTGGGAATCATGTTAAAAAGGTTTTTAACTGTTTTTATTTAGGGGGAGATGAAATTGTTATAGATGAAATTGTTTTTGAAAAGGGGAGAAATTTTTTTTTTTTTAATTATTTTTTATGTATCTAACTCAAGGAGAGAGTTATTTTGCATATTTATTATTTGTTGTTATTGCATATTTGTTATTTGTTGTTTATCTGTCTCTATTTCCACACATGCGTTGATGTGCTTTTTTGAGTGTTTCAGGAAAGACAGGTACATTCCGATCAAGACCTTCTGCCTCTTCTTGCAACTTTTGGGTTAGAAGTATTAGATTGAAATTTGTGATGTATTTGGGCATTTTATTGTAACTGGGTTGTTCCTGTATTTGAGCATTTCATTATATATGTAAGTTTTGTCACGAATTACCAAAGGGGAAGATTGTTAAGTTCTAAAAGTTAAAAACAATTGGCAAACCGTGAACACAAATTTGTCTAGATATAGATTCCTAAGTCTATAGGTTTATTAGACAATGCTAAAGGTGCTGCAAGTCAAAATGCAAGAAAAAGGAAGCTGTAGGTTCAAGAAATTTGAAACATCCCAGGTTTGACTGATCGAGAACAAAGCTTGACCGATCGAGACATGGATCTGCAAAATTTAATTAAAGCCTAACAGCTCATTAAACCCATTAAGTGATTAGGGTTTCAGATCTAATTCTCCTAGTATTTAAAGAAAACATTAAGGCACGTTTTATTATGACTTCGAAGGTGCTCTTTTAAGATTTAAAAGGTACCGTGTCTTCTCCTTTCAAAGTCACTACCAGAATTCTATCTACATATTATTAGAACCGGTAAATTTGAAGTTGCTGCGACAAGATCATACATAGCTGATGATTTAAAGTTTTGAGTGGGATCTCAGAGTCACAAACATGGGTGTTTGTGTGCGACAAATTCAGATAGAAAAGTCTGTGGATTCGGAGCTGCACGTGGTCGTGTGAGTAAGTACTACAAGAGGTAGTTTTAGATTTAGGGTTTAAATTTATTGTAAAACTTTCATTCTATCATAGTGAATTTGTTACCTTAAGGATAGATTAGGTCAAATCTTCCCCAGATTTTTTTACCTTGAAATTGTTGGTTTCATTGGTTTTCCTAGGTAATCATATTGCTTGTCTTCTTTATTTTTTCCACACTTTATGATATGATTGCTTGTGTTTAACCTAGATCTCATAATAAACCTAAGTATTAACTTGGTTAATCAATTAGGTTAAACAATCTAAGTGTATAGGGGTCTAAACAAAACAAACAAGCAATTTTGGAGAAGATCCACAGGTTTCTTATGTTTCTAAGAAAGATAAAAGAGAAGAAGTTGAGAAAAGGTTACCAAATGAATATGAACCACTATTTATACCCAAAGGATTATGACCCTTAAATAGACACATTTTCATTGAATATGAACCACTATTTATACCCAAAGGATTATGACCCTTCAATAGACACATTTTCATTCAATATTTACATCTTTTGTCAATAGGCATATTTTCATTCAATAGGCATATTTTGGGTCAATAGACAGTTTTTCAGTCAATAGGCTCATTTTCGGTCAATAGGCACTTTTTCGGTCAATAGGCACTTTTTCATTTATAGGCACCTTTTCGATCAATAAACACCTTTAATATATATCCAATATAAAGGCTTATGACATTTCAATTGACACCTTTTGATATATCCAATATGAAGGGTTATGAAATTTCAATAGTCACCTTTTGGTATATCCAATTTGAAAGGTTATGATTTTTCAATAGGCACGTTTTGGTATATATATTACAACCTATCTTGTATATACCTATATACAACACAAACTAAACTAGAGACGCAACGTTCTGTCTCTAGTTCCTTCCCAAAAAAACCTAATAAATAAAACAACATTTCTTTATTCTACCTAACTAATAAAACTTTGTCCTATTTCTTTCAATATCTTTTTATATTATTTTAAATTTCATGCATTTTTGCTTAATACTCTAACTAAAAAACAATGGTTTTATTTTTTTTTAAATTCATCCAGTAGCTATTCCCGTGCATTACACGGATTAGCAACTAGTTTCAAATAAAATTAAAACTAAAACTAAATAAGATTCGACTTGTTTACAGTCTTATGAATAAAGAGAAAATAGTGCAACAAACTGATGTTTCTTAAGGCAAGAATATAGGTCAACAGTCGGTACCGTAGCCGTTGGGACATAGTGCCTCGATGGCTGAGATCATAACCATCATATGAAACCAATAGTTAGTAATATTCCATTAAGTCTAAACTCTTTTCCTAAACGGAGATATAATATCACCCCCCAACTTCTTTAATTCCTTTTGCAATTAATGTTGATGATATATATGGGATAGATTGTAACATTTGAGACTCAAAGGAAAAAAAAATATTGTTGATCTTATCCAGTTATCCCACTCTATATGAGTCACAAAGGAAGGGATTGAGAACCCCCTCGATTTGAGAAATTATATAGTCTTCTGGTAGACTACGTCACTTGTCCATCATTCCACTAAAAGACTCACATTTGTTTAAAATTGTTGAGTCAGTAATCAGTTTCTGTTTTAAAAAAATTTCTAACTCAGCAATTTTAAATAGGTAAGAGTCTTTTAGTGGAATAGTGGATCACGTTACTTGTCCACCATGAGAACCTTATAATTTTTCCTTGATTTTGAGTCTTTGACCAAATTAAATTTAACAACTAAGCAAAGTAGCTGATGTGGTAAGAATATTTTAAAGAAATTCAATTTCTTTTTTGGTGAAATGGAAATCGAGTTTGATACTATATAATTGATGGATATATATATATATATAAATATATATATGTATGTATGTATATATATAGAAAATGTTAATCGATGCCTTAAGGGTATTGATTTAGGATATATTTTTAGAAACTTTTTATGGAAAAAGTAAAAGAAATTAAAATTTTTTACTGCTTTTTATATTTCCCATGAAATTGTGTCAAAACTTTCCTAAAATTGCTTATTAACAATTTCCCTAAGGGCACAAGATAACATGACCCTATAAATATATATATATATATATATATATTTATATTTATATTGTAAATGAATAAGTTAATAGTAATAAGGCAGTAGAACCAGCCAAGCAGTATATATCAAAATAATAATTCAAAGTAAATGAAAGCAATTTAGAACTGTCCGTTATGGCGGTAATTCGTCCAAGGTGGCGGTAGTAACAAGTAGTATAATGAACATAAAACTAGAAATACTTGTTATTGAAAGTAGAACAAACACTTACAGTAGTACAGTAGTAGTAGTAGCGAATACAAGATCTCAATAGTACAAGTTAATAGTTACAAAGCTTGAACTAGTCCTAGTTACAAGGATTGTAGGGAAATAGTGGTAGTAGAAAAGAGGTAATAGGAGCAAGGAACTCTTTCTAGAGAAGTAGGAAGCTCTAAAGAAAGAATTCTGAAGTAAAAACTTGGTTTGAACATAAGGGACATCCCCCCTTAAATAGGCAAAATCGGAGTGAACAGTGTCATGAATAGTAACAGGTGAATAGTGACAGATGAACATTGTCGGGTGAATAGTGACAGGTGAATAGTGTCAGATGAATAGTAAAAGAGAATTTTTTTCTTCTTTTTGACTCAAGATTGTGGGGAATCCTCCGTAGAGATCAGCAAGAGGCCTACAAATTTAGGGACAAGGCCACATTATTGGTGCCCTTTAGTGTCAAAAGTAATCAATAAAAGAATCCAATAAGCACTATCATTCAGAAGCACTGGCATTGTTGTCTTCAAATAAGCACTAGTATTGGGAATCATCAGAAGCATCATATTGGTAGTAAACAGGCTTTTAGCAGTGGTAAATATTGGCCATTATGCAGGCCAGACAAATAGGAGAATCAAAATCTTCCGCCAAATCCGGGGTATCTTGAAATAATTCCGGATTTTTAGCAACATATTCTTCAAAGACATTGAAGTATTTTGGCTTTTGTGCATGCCAGACAAATAGGGGAAAGTAACAGCAGTTTCAAACAGTAGTAATCTCAGGAATGAACTCATCAATCAGTGGAGGGAGCATCGGATGGATAACCATCAAAAGGATTAAAAGGACCTTGTGGAGAATCATGTTCATGCTCATAGTAAATAGCATATTGGTTACAGAATCCACAATATAAGATTGGCTCAAACACTGGAGTTTTCCCTGGGAGGAGAAGACTTCTTGGATTACAGTGATCAGCAATCTTCAAATGAGCAATGGCATCAGAATATGGTCTGGGACCAAAGGCAGAAATTCTATCTGTGCTACCCATGAAATGATAATCTTTCCATAAATTCTGAGCAACATTAATAATTTGGTTATTAAAACAATTTCTCCAACATTCTGCAAGAGCATAAGGATCCTCAAAAGACAATTGAGAATTTCCTTCAAACCATGGCCCTTGGTGAGTGTGACCATTAATGAGAATGAGATGCTTTGAGGGCTGGACATTCATCCAGTTATCTTTTTCCCATTTTAGCAATGTACTCCAGCATCTGATGGAAACAAAAGGACTGTTAAATCCTTTAATAGCATCCTGAATAATTTGTGGGAGTTGGTTGGCTTGATAATGACTCGTTAATTTTATGAACCTGATAAAGCCATATTCAAACATTTGGGAAAGCCAGTTGGGGTCCCTGTCATCATCAGCAATATATGAATCATCATCATATTTTATCAAGAGACCAGGAAATGGGTGTTTCTTTTCATACATTCTGAGAGTACTCCCAAAGTGTTCTTCCCAGTCCAGTTGGATAAATACATTATCAGATTCATCTAATTCATCAGGATCAGGAATAGTAGCTGTAACAAGTTTCTTGAAATATTTGAACCATAGGTCAAAAGACCCAAACATAGCCTTGCTTCCCAGAATACTTAATTGTATGTCTGTTGGCAAGTTGGCAACAGCACTTTTTAAAATAGATTGGGTCTTAAGACTCAATCTAGCATAATCAGTGCCCATTATAGTCTCTTTATCCATTGAATGGATTTCCTCTTTGCCAAAGAGTTGACTAATGTAGGCTTCAAGATGACTTCTAAGAGCCTCATTTTCTGAAACAAGATTATTTTCTGAAACAGAGTTGTTTTCTAAAACAAGGTTATTTTCTGGAACAAGGTTATCATGGTGGCTCATATAAGCCTCATTTTGAGCAGTAAGGTTAACAAGGTGGATTTTAAGGGCTCCGAGGGTTTTCTGGAAAACATTATGGTGGTTTCTAGCAAAAGCAAATTGGAGGTTGTCAAGAATGAATTTAATAGAATCTGGTAATTCTGAATAAGTTCCATTGTGAAATTGTAAATTTCTTGACAAAACTTCCTGTAAAGTAATTAATATATCACCATTGGAATATGTCACTTCTGCCGGGACAGATTCCTGAAGGGATGTTGATCCGCTGGATTTTACTCCAGAAGATGCGCCTTCATGCATTTTAAAAGGTTGTCCCGCTAGGAGCCTTTTGTTTTGAGAATATTCCTGTATAGGAGCTTTTCCCTTGTTTTTCCTCTCTGCCGAGGGAGCCATAATAATCCATTTACTAGTGGTATAAGTATAAATATTATTATTATTCCCCTTATTAGTGGTATTTATCCACGCATCATTGCCCGATTCCTGCAAAGAATCATTGATAATGTTAAGATAATTGATAGTATTTAACATTTTGGTACTATGAATATTACCTTTAAAATCATCTGTGAAATATTGGCAAGAACTCATCATTAGTTCTTGAACAAGAGCATTCATGGGAGAGTCTTTTTAATAAGACAGATTATCAATATCAATTTCAAACTTTGAAGCAAATTTGAATTTTACTTTCTGTCTAAAAGGATAAGTAGTAATTCCATCATGTTCAACAAGAAAAGGATACAAAGCATTTATAAAAGGCAAACCAAGAATCACTTTATCAGTCATGTTTTTAACAAGAACAGAAGGAATCTTGAAATAGACATTATCATGGCACACTTGAGCATTATTTAATTCATATTTAATTTTCATATGAGAACCATTACCAGAAACCAATCTTTTAGTAGATTTTTCAAAATATTTTGAAGGAATTAGTCCTTCTTGGATACAGTTCATATCCGCACCAGAATCAATCATAGCAATAACAGTGAAATGATAATCAGGAGAAACAACAATTTTAACTTTTGT
Organism: Notholithocarpus densiflorus; assembly: GCA_030021035.2. NCBI lineage: Eukaryota > Viridiplantae > Streptophyta > Magnoliopsida > Fagales > Fagaceae > Notholithocarpus > Notholithocarpus densiflorus. The sequence goes on from JARYZH020000121.1 coordinate 1,023,659, forward strand.
AAACCATTTTGGAGGAAGTATTTTATTAACAAGAGCAAGTTGAGAATCAGTGAAAACATCAGCAATACCTTTATTAGAAAGAAGAGCCTGTTGACTGGATTCATCTCCATCTTTGTGCTCATCATGTTCACTATCATATTCATCAGATTGTTGTTTATCAAGGTTTTTATCAACTTTTAACATTATCAGCTCTTGTCTTAGATTATTGTTATCACTTTTAATATTTTTAAAATCATGTTTTAATTCACTTATTTCTTGTTTAACAATATTAATTTCATGTTGTAAATCATTAACAGTTAAATCTTTGGATTTCTTTTTATTAAATCTTTCCAAAGTTTCTTCAAAACTTATCCAAATATGTTTTTGCAATTCAGGGTTTTCAATTTGATTAATCAATTTAATTATCAAGCTTTCATTTTCTTCACTTTTAGTGAGAACATTAATAGATTTAATAACATTACAACAGGAATCTCTACAACCAATTTTAATATTAGGAGAATCAATAGCAGATTGATAGCAAGAATCAGAAGAGGAAGAAAAATCATCTTCCAATGAATCAGACAAATTGCTAGATTCAAGGATTCTGAATAATTCTTTTTGCTCTTTATCATCAATATTTAACATGTTAAACTTGTTTTTTAACTCACCAGGTTTTTCTTTACAATCTTTACTAAAATGTCCAGGTTTTCCACAGTTAAAAAATTTTCCTTTACTTGATCTTTGTTTAATATGTTTCTTTTTAGCATAAAAATCATTAGGTTTAACAAAGTTGGTTCTGTATCTTTTATGTTTTTTATGGCTGTAATTTTTGTGACTTTTATCATGTTTTTTCCCTTTTTGCATGGAAGGAGCAATAGGGGCAAACCATATTGTTCACAGAAATTACCCATTTCATATTTAGCTTTTCTTTTATTTTTTAATTGGTGTTTTAACAGTTTTTCATCATTGCACATATTAATACCAAGTTTTTTAATAGTGCTTAAAATATCACCATAAGTCAAATTATCATAATCAATAGAATCATTTTTACCCATTAATTCTTGTTTTACCTTATGAGCAAAGATAGGAGGCAGACCGTCAATAAACTTTTCTTTCCAATAAGGCTTGTAACAGTCTTTCCGGAGCATCACTCTGGAAATGAAAACATCTTGGTACCATCTGTAATCAGACATAGTAGGACATCTCAAATTATTCAAATAATCAGAAACTCGAGATGAAACATTAGATGGAGTACCAACAAAATTTTTGAGAATAGTATAAATCAAGGTATTAACACTATCAAGAATACCACGACCAATACTTTCATCAAAAATAGGCAAACCTTCATCATTCTTTTTAACAGCATGTTTAATAGAATCTCTGGATTTTTCTGTGAGATAAGAATCCCACCATCCATGAAGAGTACCAGAAAAACCAGTAACAAGTAAACTAACAATTTCAGGTTGATCAAGATCATGGTTATTTTGATAAGCAATACCAACCATAGACATATGACTCATTTTATTAATGATTTCCTGTTCAGACAAACCATCAATATTCCATTCATAAAGCTTATCAGTAGAAACAGAAAACTGTGTTTGAAAAGATCCTTCTTCAAACTGCGTATCAGGAGGAGTAGGTTTTGAATACCAATTTTTTGTAAAAGACAGGGGTTTGGAACTTCCAACAAATCTTTTAATTTCTAGTAAATCATCATCAAAAACCTTTTTAGCAGAAACAGAAGAAACAGTATCAGAATCTGTATCTTGTTCAGAAACAATTTCATTTTTGGAAATAGTTTGAGCAGCAGGAGTGCTTGAAGAAGTACCTTCAGTTTTAACTTTTAAATCAGAAATCATTTTTTCAACAATTTCAAGAGTTTTGGACTGAGAGGTTTTAAACATAACTTTTTCTCTTTGACTGGGTAAATTAATCAAAGGTTTCTCAGTCTTGACAGAAACAGATTTTCCAGAATATATATATATATATTTATATATATATATAACAACATATTTAGTATTGTTAATAAAATCTTTACTACAATCCCATTAAAAAAATCCCTAAGAAAAGAAGAAAAGATTTCCAATAAAACTGGTTGATATCTTGAAGAACCAAAAAAGACAATGCACATAAAAACCAAAATGAAATTAGATATGTGTCTGTATCGTATCATGTCTGGTGCATTGATGCTCTAAATAGAAACTTAACTCCCAAAAGTGAAACTAAAAGTTTAATCTTTATCCATTTATGTTAATATTAATTCATTGACTTCTTTATTTTTTCTTCAGTTGGGACTTCCACTCATATTTTTATATCCAACACTTTGGAATTACGTTCATTTGTCAAGTTCAACCAAATTGCAGGTGCACCTAATACAAGGTCACTTATTAGTCATCTGTTAATCATTTTTTTCATTTGTCAAGTTCAATCAAATTGAATATAATATATAGGTAGCACACAAATTCAAGGTCACTCATAACTCATAAGTCATCTAATAAATATGCCCTTTTCTCAGTTGTGAGGAATAACTAAATCATTTTCATGATTTCAGCTAAGTCATAATTTGAAATTTGTTTTTCAACCGGAAGAACTAATAATTAAATCAATCAATCAAATTTGGTGCACTACTTTCATTATAAGCCAACATGAAAGGGATTCAATATTTGTGGAAAGATGACCAAACTCCAAATCAGATCCTCCAGATAAACAAGTTTTTCTAGGCCAATCCACCACATGGGATATTAGCCAATTAATTACAGATAATTTGTTATAATAAAAGTAAATTAACAGGCCAATTTCGAAAAATTAAAAGTCCAAGTGGTTTTCCTTTGTTGTTGAAATTTTTTACGATATTTTTTCCTTTGCACCATCACCATGTATTCTTTTCACTTTCCTTATAAAATAAGTAATAAATAAATAAATAAACACATGATATATTGCAATTGATGAAAAATAAATTAGAAAATACAAAAAGTATTATAGAGAATTTATTTTCATTCTATATTTTGGAAATAAATAAAAATTCTTCGTCCCATTTTTTATATTCCACTTTATACTCATCCAATTATTATTCCTGTGTCGTAATTTTTTTTTTCTATTTTAAATTTTGGTTATGTTATAATGAAAAGGAAAAGGAGTATGTAGAAACTGGAAAGTTGTAATTAGTGGAGTATAAAGTGGAATACAAAAAGTGAGATATAAGATTTTTTATTCATTTGCCTTGTATTCTATTTTAGGATGTCCCAAAATATATACCTCTTTGAAAAACTAATAGGGGAAATTATTGTGTATTCCCGGAGTACCATAAATACGTACTCTTTCCTCTCACATGAATGGTGGGTCCAACTAATTAAATTCATGGTGGGACCCACCATTTATGTGAAAGGAGGGAGTACGCATTTATGGTACTCCGGGAGTACCTAATAATTTTCCAACTAATAGATATAAATTGGTTACTTCTCTAAATTACCCTTTACTTTATTTAAATACCACTCTTTCACTAAAGGTTAAATTAAACAATTTAATTTTAGAAACCTATATCTTCTTTTATTTGGAAGACAATGTTTGGGTTTGTGCCTTAAATTCCAATTTGTTGTCATATTTTAAGTAATAGTATTTAATTACATGAGACTATTTTGCACATGAACTAATTGGACATTATTATATAGTCCTTGAGATGCATTATATGTAATCTATGTGCTTTAGTTACAAAAGATATAAATCACAAATTCCTTATAAACTAAAAAACGTAGTTCGTAGTTGGTGATGAAATCAGGTGTTTTATTTGTGAAGACTCTAAAGCTTAGAGTGTAAGTATATTTTCACAGTGGTACTTGTTATGTAATTGATGGTAACTTTGGACTTGTCAAAGACCTAATGGAAGCCCGAAACCTATTGGAGTTAGAGTCTTATTTGATTCATTGGTCCCACTCAAGCCACTTACTAATACCCAATTGCGTTAGCCCAAAAAGGCAAGTCCAATTAAATAATCAATTGGTTATTTAATAAAATAAATACCTAGACAGTAAAAACATACATACAATTAAAAGGAAAGAAAACAATTTTCTCTTGTATCTCTCTTCAAACGAACTGTTCATAACACAAGGAAAAGAACTTGTTAAGGTCAGTATGAGGTTAGTTGCGTGAAACTGTTACAAATGAGCGTACTTTAGTTAGGAGGTTACTGATGTTTAATAGATTGAGATGTAATAATTTGTTGTAATTGAGAAAGTAGTTAGTTAGTTAGCTGGGAATAGTAGAATTGAGAAAGTAGTTAGTTCATTAGTTTAAAGTACTTACTTAGTTGGCTAGAATTGGGAATACTAGAATTGAGAAAGTAGTTAGTTCATTAGATTAAAGTACTTACTTAGTTGCTAGAATTGGGAATACTAGAATTGGTTACAAATATCTCGCAACTGAATTTAAAGTACTTAGTTGGCTAGGAATACTAGAATTAGTAGTTAGTTGTTTAGGAATACCAGAATTGTTACAAATAGCTAACAACTGAATTGTATAAAGGGGAACAAGGATCTCAATAATGGAATCATTGAAGAATTAACCCAAACCAGTACCTAATCTCTCTAATTCCCTATCTCATCTCTTCCACACTTCTTGGAGGCCGGGTTGGCCTCAAATTCAACCCAAACTATCTTCCTTTACTACTTAATCCTTAGAAAGATCTTAATGAAAAGTACAAAGAATTGATTGAGAGACCACACATCTTGGGCGCCAAGTGGAATTAGGGTAAAGGTAGAAGGTTTCCTAAGATTGACCTTCTATTTTGTTTTTTAGAATCACTACATTAAGGTATGCTTTGTATTCTTTGTTGTAGAATTAAAAATTGTATGTTATCTCTCATGAATAAATTAGATCCTTGTGTTTGCTTCCGCAATTTTGTTGTATGTGATGCAAAACTATGTTTTCAATAGACAATGCATAACACTATTGATGACTTTGATTGGAGTGAAAATAGGGAAGATAGAAAATGGAGTAAAGAAAATAAGAGAGATTTTAGCTGGGAATGTTGTTTGATTAGAGTGATTTGGGGGGAGAGAAAATGTTGGGTTTGGTTGTTTTCTCCCTGAGCCTACCACTTTTTAGCCCTCCAAATCGGAGAGAAAATGGGGAGGAGAAAAGGTTGGTTGGCCCACCAATCTTTTTCTTTTTCTTTTTTCTTCTTTCTTTCTTTTTATGGGTTATTTATTAAATTTTTTACTTGCTTATTTTATTCCAAAATAATAAATTTTTTTTTTCATTTATAAAATATTTGTATAAAAAAATTCATGTAATAGGGGCATGAGAGAGTAAATTTATACAAACTCTATTTTCTATTCCCCACATTTCCATCCTCTAACCAAACACAAATAAAGAGAACTAAAATCTCTTTTATCTCCCTACTTTTCCATCATCTTCTCCATTTTTTATCCTCCCACTTTTCTATCCCCAACCAAACGAACCATATGTGTTAAATGACATTCATTTATAAAATTGGATTTTCTAAGCCAAACTTAAATAACTTGGTTTGCCTTACTCTCCCAATTAAATGAGTTAGTATATTCTTGGTTTGCCTTAATCTCTCAATTAAATGGTTAAGTTTTGATGGTTGAATAAGTGATCTTAGATTAAATCACTGTTTACACAAAAAACCGATTGGTGTCTTGTTCTGATGATCTGATGATAAAGAACTATCATTAGCAGATGTCATAGGCTGAAACTCTATCTAAAAAAAAGGTTAAGCTTTGAACAAATGGGCCTATAAAATTAAATTTAAAATTTGCTCATTTTATCTTAAACTCTCAATTAAATGAGTGAGAGTAGCTCCAGTGGGTTGACTCTTGACACTAAGAAATTATTAGGTCCACTAGAAAGACTATTGAAGTGGTCCTCATAAACTTTCTAACCAATAAAATGCTTCTATTTATACAAATGTGATATCATTTAGTGGGTTTTAATTTTTGTGCTGGTTAGGAATCTAACTCACATATTTGCATAAATGAAGTTATTTCATTGGTTGAGAGGACCACTTCAGCAATCATCCCAGTGGATGTAATAATTTCTCGTTAAGACGTTTTTATCAACTGAAAAATCATTAGCTATTCCCAAAATACAGTGACATAATATTTCCTTATTTTGGATGATTTTAATTAGTAACATCCTTAATTACGTGAGAGAGAAAATACTGCGTCACTATAGTTCTAGATAACTGGATAATTACTATTGTAACCATAAGTGAGAGGTTTCTTGTGATGCATTTATGATGCTATGCTGACTATTAACTAAGTTCTGATCCAGGTATCAGTTATTCAGTTGGCTTGCAGGAGGGTCCAATGGTGTTCCAAAGTGTAGTCCTTTTTCTCTTCATGTCCTTACTCATTTTCTCTTCAACCATCACCACTGCCATTGCTGCCTTGCCAAAACAACAAGAGCTAGATCGAATTTCAGCACTGCCTGGACAGCCACCAGTAACATTTTCTCAATTTTCTGGCTACGTTACGGTCAATGAGCAACCTGGACGAGCTCTCTTCTACTGGTTGACAGAAGCCACTGCTTTTCCAGAAAAGAAACCTCTTGTTCTTTGGTTCAACGGAGGTTAGTTTAGCTTCTTTCTCACTTTTTATCTTTAATTTCCACCGACTACTCTTCTCCTGTAATTCTAGGGTGCTAGTCTAGCTCTACTAGGAATGAATTACAATGTATCCATCTTGATAGCACTCTTCACAACATTTATATAGGAAACATGAATTACATAGGGTTTTTTTCTTTCTTTCTCTTTTGGAAAACATTAAAAGTAGAACTTCAGAAAAACATTCCATTCGAAGCAAGAACAAGAATTAATTAGAAGCCATGAATTAATAAGCATTCAGAAGTCACAAATGGTGATGATGATATGTTTCTTTCATTAAAGAAGAACAATTCAAAAAAATGAGTTTAAAGAATACAACAATTTTAACCAACTTTTGCACAATTGATTTAAAATGACATATGATGTGATTGATGATGTTAATAGTAAATTTATATAAAAGTGATATTATACTAATTATAATAATTTGCCATATGTGAAAAATGACTATGAAAACTATTGCCTCCTAACATTACTTGCTATAAAAGTTGTTACTATCTACTTGTGTTTAAATAGTTGAAACCGACATCAATAACAATAAAACGTATCACTATCTAATTGTGTTTAAATAATGGAGACCGACATTAGAATTAATATAAAAATATATAGCATAATAACAATTATTAATGAAAAGGGTTAGACTCTTTTGTAGTTGTACTCTGGTTATGTAATGTATTATAAATCCGGTTTAAAATACTAATATTACTATTTTTGTATGTGTTCTAATAAGTATTACTGTTTACTTAAAAAAAAAAAAAAAAGGAAGGTCATAACCTCATAGGTGAGGTGCTTCAATGTGGATTACTAAGGAGACAAATAATATATTTGTGAAAAGGTTGCACACAACTACAGATACTCATAAATAATATTTTTTTTTTTAAAATAAAAAAGTAGAAAGGTTATACAGGTATTATGTAGTGAAATTCTCAACTACATACCCGGTACATATTTTGTTATCCCTCATGTGAAATGTTAACAAATGCTTTAAGGAAATTAGTTTGGACAAAGTTTGACAAACCCAACATTGGATTACATCTTTTTCTTATAACCTCCATGCTTGCAAAATTTCTAGAAAATTAAAGATCAATAGATATGTTATCCATAAATTGTTTAAATTGCAAGTTTTTATAGTTTAAAATTATGTATAAATATAAGCTTATAGATCATATAGTAAAAAATATCCGATTAACACAAAAGTTGACATATGTATTAAGAGAGTAAAGAAAATACAATTCAACGGTTAGATTTTCAAAATATGTTGTAATTTTTATTTTATTGAGTAAGGTTGTAGCCTTAACCAATTTTGTAATTAAACTTTGTCCAAATATTAATTATAGATTGCGTAATTGTGCAGGGCCAGGTTGTTCATCAGTGGCATTTGGAGCATCAGAGGAAATTGGGCCATTTAGGATTAACAGGACTGGTTTATCACTTTATCTCAATGAGTATTCATGGAATAGAGGTAACAACCACTATTCAAATAATTAATGTTCAGCAAGTTGGTGAACCTTTATCTTTGCAAATTTGTGGTTAAAATCTATCATGTGTTTACTTTTTATTCAACAGAAGCAAATCTTTTATTTCTTGAATCGCCAGCTGGTGTTGGTTTTTCGTACACAAATACAAGGTCTGACCTTAATAATTCTGGAGATAAACGGACTGGTACTAGATTATGATGATTTTATTATTATTAGATTACCATAAGATTATGTTGTAAGTGAATCCTATGCATTACCAATTTAATTTGTGACACAGCTGAGGATGCTCTAGTATTTCTAATTAGATGGATGTCAAGATTTCCACAATACAAACATCGAGAATTCTACATTGCTGGGGAGAGCTATGCTGGTATGGGTATATATATATATATATGCAACAAACAACTAATAACTTATTATTACACAATTATGAGTAATTATAAATAATCATAAGCTAATCTTTTCATTCTTTTTATAGGGCATTTTGTTCCCCAGTTGGCAGAGAAAATTGTAGAATATAATAAGGCACTCTTGCAACCTATCCTCAACCTTAAAGGATTTATAGTAAGTAATACATAATTAACACAAATTTGAACACCAAGTTTGATCATAACTCTAATTAAAAATTTTCAATCAAATTATGCAGGTGGGAAATGCAGTTTTTGATAATTACTATGACGGAATTGGAACAATAGAATATTGGTGGAGCCATTCAATGATATCTGATACAAGATACCGATCAGTTCTCAAGAATTGCAATTTCAAGGTGGTAGAAAGTGAAAGACCACAACCATGTAAACAAGCAATGTACCATGTCACTACGGAGCTTGGAAACATAGATCAATACAGTATTTATACACCAACTTGCTTGGCATCGCATGATAATACTATGAGCCCTATAAGGTTCAAAAATACTCCATTGCGTCGAAGGCTTTCTGAGTACGATCCATGTATTGCAAATTATGCTGAGAAGTATTATAATCGGCTGGAAGTACAAAAGGCAATGCATGCAAATGTTAATGGAATTCTTCGCAACTGGACTGTTTGCAGGTTTACTATTTAATGAGTCAATAATTTTTGTTTATGTATTTACTTTTTAATAATCCAATAATTGGGAAAGAATGATTTAAACCTGAACATCTTCATTAGAAACATTAAAAATATATCAGTTGAGCTATAAGGCTATTAACTTTCTTTGTTTCTAAAATTGAAAACATAATATATCCTAGGCGTTTGATGATGCATCTGATTCCTATATATACTTTTCTATTGTGTAGTGGTGTTATCGGAATCGGACCCGGCAAAATTTGGACAGATTCTGAATTTTCTATGTTGCCAACATACAAGAAGTTGTTTACAGCTGGTTTACGAATCTGGGTTTTCAGGTAAAAGTTTTTAAATGCTGAGGATAACAATTTTTATAATTAATTAAAAGTACTATCGATTTTATACTAACATTACTTGTATTAATACACATTACAATACTTGTACCTTAAACTTTGAAGTTTTTATAAATAGATATGAATAAATAAATTATTAATCACAATGCATGAGAAACTATAAAACTTAGTCGCGTGGTAACTGGTAAGTAATTTTTGGCCGGTGACTTGGATTGGGCTACGTACAACTACAAGTGGCAAGACAACATTGAGACACTGCAACAATGAACAAAAAGACTATACTTGAGAAAACCTATGTGAATAAAATTTTGACACGACCCAACAAAGAAGAAGAACAATTCTCTAACCTGCTCTTTGATTCAATAACATGCGCTCTGTAAAATGAAGCACTCTACTAGAACTTGTAGGCCTCTGAGTCTCTGAGCAATTTAATGTCATTGATAGTGATATGGACAATATCCTTACGTAGTCCAATAGTACTTACCCTTTTGTTGAAAATCAATTTCACAATGTCTACTCACAGAAACATCCCAATGAAAATTTAACACCATTTCTTTTCTTTTTCACCATAACATTTGGAAAAAGTTTAAGATCACAAAATTTTTCACAACTTCTTGTCATAACTGCAATTTGGCAGAATATGAGTTGTGAAAAAAAATTATACGTCTATGTGAAAGCAACTGGTAATCAATTACAATTTGCCAAATAAGATAATTGTGGTTTTTTTTTTTTTTTTTTAATTAGATTCTAGAATTACTCTTACATTAGTGTTGGTAGAAGTTCTTCTGTTGCAGTCAGCGACTCCTTCACTTTTAGATTTCATCTCTTGATTGGGAAGGCCCTATATATGCCTAATCAGCATAACCTTGGGCTTGCCTAGCCATCTTCCTTGTTGACTTCTTGTTGAACCAAACTTCAAATTTGTAGCCAGAGTCCTTTAGCAACAATTTATATTTTGAACAACTTGAGATTGAATGCTTTATCCTAATTATGAGAGAATTTTTTATAAGTTATCACTCTATAGTCTATACTCAATATGTGGCTTTCACATGCTGACGCAAATTTTTTTAAATTTTTTTTATAAAATCTTACATGCCTATTATGATCATCTGTGTTTGCCTCCCATGCATTGTTGATTACTTATTGTTTTTAGTTTAAAGCTTTTGTTTATAAACATAGTCAATTCCATGTCGAAACAAACAAATAAGCATAGTAAATATTCTAATTTTTAAGGCAATTGCTCCTATGTTGATGAGAAGATTAATGAGCAGTGTAATTGCAATTGCTTTTGATTTGAAAAGTAATAAAGAAGTATTAACAATGAGAAAGATCTAATTTTTTTAAGGCCATTGCTTCTATGTTGATGCAGTGGGGACACAGATGCAGTAGTTCCAGTAACTGCCACTAGGCTATCCCTCAGCCATCTCAATCTCACCATTAAAACTCTGTGGTATCCATGGAACGAAGATGATCAGGTAATTAAACACAATTTCTTACCAAAAATCAATCAAAACCTTCAACACACTAACAAAAATCTATAGATATGTAGATAAAAATATTCACAAAGAAATGTTATATTAATCTGAAAATTAAACTTCTTTTATAGGTAGGAGGATGGACAGAGGTCTACGATCAGCTAACTTTTGCTACAGTGAGAGGGGCTGGCCACGAGGTTCCACTATTTCAACCCAAGCGAGCACTCATTCTTTTCAAATCTTTTTTGGCAGGGAAGGAATTGCCAATTTTACCTGGATATGAGAATATAGATTATTGATTATGGAATTGCCAAAATTACCTGGATATTATAACTAAAGAAAATTGATTATCTTTGAGCAATTTATTGAGTGTAATTGTTTCATGATTTGTATTGATATATTACAAATCCAAAATTAGTGTCTCTACATATGGAACAAGATCCTCTCCATTTCAAGTCACAAATCCAATAAATAAAATCTTAACTGTGTCATTTTCACCAATGGCTTCCCTATGTTGCATGCCATTTAGAAACCAATTGAGTAACTCAATTCAATCCTTAATTAAGGACTAAAAGCATATTTAATTTTTCTTTAAAGCCATTTCACATATTATGAAAAAAACACATTACTAGCACCCGGAAAATGAATGACAATTTCAACAACAAATCTAACCGAATGAAGGAAAAGACATCCTTAGAACATTTCTGGATTCAAGGTCATAGTACAAGCAAGTAGTCCTGCCTTGGTTTGTAATCGTATACAAAATTGAATTGCATCTCAGATACCAGTATGAGATGAAGAAATAATTACTTTGAACCCTCACCAATGCCTGGAGGCATTCCCAAGCTCTGAGCAAGATCACTCATCCTCTCCTTCATGGCCTAAAAAAAGACTTTCGGTTTCATGGCAATTGGCAAAGGTGGAAGAAGAGTTTCGAATACAAAAAACTGAAATTGTCATGACCTGGACACTCTTCTGATGTGCATCCTTGTATGCCTCAGTAACTAAAAGTGAAAGTTTCTGCACATAGTATCCCATATAGTATCCCATCCATTACTGTAATCAGAACCCAAAACCAATTGGACGCTCTAAATTATTTCCTACATCCTTTGAAGATTCTTCACAATTGGAAGGGTGATGGAACCGCATAATAACCAATTAAATAGTTTTCTTCTTTTCTAAATATATTTCCAACATATGCAGTCTATGACAATTGGATCATTACATAGGCATGTTTTTTAGCCTAAACATCAAATGGTTGAGCATCATTAGATAGTTATCAAGATTTTTTTTTTAAGTGTTACACTGAGTAATTTTTACTAAAGGGAAAATCTAAAGGATATTGACAAGGTCAAATTCCACTTTCTGCAAACCTCCACCCCAATAAAAGGAGCCCGCTAGGGTGAGGGAAAGGCCAGTCGAGCCAGGCCATCAAACCAAACCAGAAATTTCCCCTAACTCTAATTCAACGACTAGAAATTTTACTAGCTAGTTAAGCTAACTGGAACCCACTTGCAAGTAATTTATCAAAAATCATAAAACAAACTAGCTCTTTTGGGTTTTTTTTTCCTGTAATTGCATCAAGAATGCAAGTTCTGAATCGGTTGGATTCAAAGTAGTTTAGGTAAGATGCATATCTAGATATGTTATTATAACTATACGTCTATACTATAATTGAAATGAAATCCTACCTATGATATAATGTAACCAAATTTCAACATTTTTGGATACTCAAATTCCATTATCTTTTCAACTAGGAGATGAAAGTCTGTTTTTTATGGTTTCCTTTCTGGCTGGACCTTACATCAACAAATTTTTATGCAATGCAAAATCATTCCCATATTAATGTGATAGAAATGTGTGTGCGTGCATGTGTGCAGGTGTGTGCCTGTAGAATTTTTCATCCCTTTTTATGAAGCTTTTTGTTGATGTATGGCAACTTCAGATCAAGTCATTTTGACCTCATGATAGTTGATATTCAGGTCTTTTAAGTGATTTAAATGAAAAACATCAAGTTGCAGCACAGAACAACAACAAAAAATTACCTATACTTTCTTTGTCATGCCATTTGGAGGCCTAAATTAGATTTTAACGAGTCCATATAATAATAGGTATGTTTAGTTTTCATTGATTTATTTGATACAATGTAGGTCCTGAAGTTGACCGGTTAGCAGCAATGGCTGGAAAGTATAAGGTATATTTGGTAATGGGTGTGATAGAGAGGGATGGATATACACTCTATTGTACTGTTCTGTTCTTTGATTCTCAAGGTCGTTACCTGGGAAAGCATCAGAAACTTGTGCCAATAGCAACGGAGCGTATTATCTGGGGATTTGGAGATGGATCGACAATTCCAGTCTTTGAAACTCCAATTGGAAAATTAGGTGCTGTCATTTGTTGGGAAAACAGAATGCCTCTTCTAAGAACAGCCATGTATACTAAAGGTTAGTAATCTTTGATGCTTAATGCAACTCACATTAATAAGAACACTATCTCAACTTTTTTCAAGCTGCTTTTAACCCTTTCTTTACATTCCTATCGGTTGCGAACTAATATAATATTTTGATTATTTATTTATGTATTTTGCTATGACTAAATGTTGGAGAGCTAAATTGGTATCAGACCCGGAGCATAAGATTTCAAGAAAGTTACAGGCCACCCTGGTGGTCCTAAGAAATGTATTTATTTCATTCCAAATTTTAATTATATGCCACGTGTCTAGTATTATGGCAAATACATTGACATATACAAATAATATTTGAACACGTGGCATTGTTTGTCTAATCATACCAATTAAATATAAAAAGTTGTCATATGTTATTATAGAATACTTTGAAAATGAATAAGTGTTATTATAGTATGCATCTACCAGTTTTGAGATCCAATTTTTATAATATATTATAGATAGGAAACATCTAAAAAAAATCAAAAGAGCTTACCAACTGTTTTGTAGTACTTAATTTTTTCAACTTTTTGAAAATGAACTGCTTGAAGGAAGATTAGTACTTAGAAAATGAAGTTTAAAAATACTATACTTTGAAAAGGTATGATTTCAAAACAGGATGAGATACCCACAAACAAACCCAACAAATAGGCCCATTGCCCAAGCTATGAGCAACAAAATTAGCAGTTCAGCGATTAACAAAAAAAGAAGAAGGGAAAATGAACGTTATAAGACAAAAGATTCGTAAGGTCTAGGCTCATCTCTCTTCATAGAAAGTATTATGGTATTAAAAGCCCAAATTGTCATACTTGGACATTACTACAAGTTTGTTTTTTTTGGCCCATTGGGTTCTGTCTTTAGTTCCATTGGACCAATGGAGCTCTATTATTGGATTTCATCTCCATTTTTTATGGTCAGCTCATGAGATGAGACCTATTGGGTTCTCTCTTCGGTTCCATTGGGCCAATCGAGCAAATTAGGTTCTGTTGGATTTCATCTCCATTTTTGTTGGTCGGCACAAGAGATGAGACCGACCTATTGGGTTCTGGCTTTGGTTCCATTGGGCTAGTTTTGACCAGAGGAAACGTAGGACAAGCAACTTTTTAATGTTGTCAGTTTTTTTTAATGGGTCTAAAATAAGGGAAGTTTATTGAAAGGGTAAAAAAGGAAAAAATGTTTATTTCTAAATTGGTTCAGAGGAAAATTTTCTACAAATCATATTCGTGTGTGCAACTTTTTTTTTTTAAGAGAATTTTAATTTAAAATGGAAGTTTTTTTTTTTTTTTTAATAGCTATTTATTATCAAACCAAGTCACTAATTGATTTTTGGTGTAGGCAGGGATTGAATCTCAGATCTCTTATTCAACCATCAGATGTTTTACCAGTTGAGCTAACTGGAACCCACTAATCTGTGCAACTTAGATGGATTGTTTTCATCTAATCAGGTGTTTTTTTTTAATCTTTCTATGTTTTATTTGACCATGTGGTTATAACCTATGCAACTCACATCACAGAGTCATTGGTTGAACCAGTAACCTTAAACTTTCTTCATATTTAATGAGTCATATGGCTTATTTAAATAATAAATGTCGATAGTTTTATAAAATTTGTCATATAATAGATTGAAAGAGATTCCCAAATCGATTTGAAGGAAAAGTTTAAAAAAACAAATACAATCAGGAAACATCTAAAAAAAAAAAAAAAGCTTACCACCCGTTTCCTACTATTTATATATTTTTTTCAACTTTTTGAAAATGAACGGCTTGAAAGAGGATTTGTACTTAAAAAATGAAGTTTCAAAATGCTATACTTTAAAAAGGGATGATTTCAAAACAGGATCAGATACCCACAAACAAACCCAACAAATAAGCCCATTGGCCAAGCTATGAGCAACAAAATTAGCATTCCAGCAATTAACAAAATACAGATATTGCACTTAAAACTCTGGGACGAGCAGTAAAACTTTGATGTCTTGGGTTCGAGTAGCTATACGTGTATTCACTCCCTTAGGGCCATCGGACTGAGGGTATTTAATTGCCCCTTGAATTACCCGAGGTGCCCTTGCAAGAAACTCCTTGCTGAGGGCCTGTGCACCCCTAGGATTAGTCAAGACAAAGTCCTGGACACCTGGTGCCAATCAAAATAAATAAATAAATAAATAAATAAATAAATATATATATATATATATATATATATTGCACTTAAGATTTGAGCTAATATCAAGTACTACCAAAATGTTTTCAAAATTATTCAAACTAGCATGTAACCCATGCAAATACATGGATACATTTAAAATTAAACACAATTTTTATTATAAAAATATAAATAATTAGTCAAATATAAAAATAAAAAAAATAGCATGTACCACATGCATTAATGCATACATATAGATACATTTAAAATTAAACACAATTTTTATCATAAATTATATTTATATATATAATTAGTCAAATTATTTTTTTAAAGTAAACGTAATTAGTCACATATTAAAATTCTTACCTAAATTTAATACTACTTATGATAATTTTTTTTCTTCTAATTTTTAATAAGATAGAACGTGTAGTGATTTTTGTTCTGTGGTGATTTTTATTGAGTATTGTAAGGTCACAATTTGGCTCCTAAGCCCAAAGGATGGATGAACTTAGGCTCAAAGAGCCCAATACAATGAATTTGTAGAGAGTGGGTTGGAAGACTGGGCTTTAATGAGTTAAACAACAAGTAAAGTGGATCTAGATGACAATAAAATGAAGACAGACTGGTTTAATCTAAAGAAAATCGTCATCGACACAATCTGAGTAGATTAGTTCTTATATATTTCTTCTCAAGTTTAATTACAAGTTCAACTCTTGATTGCTACAGTGTTTCTCTCTTAATTTTCCGATCTTCCATCCCTTTCTCTCAGGGCCTCCCTTCTATTTTATACTATCTTTTTCCTTTCATCTCTGCCATCCACGTGTAAAGCAGATTGTTGGTATTGATCCTTGTCACATCAGCACCTTCCTAAAATCTTTAGGGAGTAGCTGTAAGGCTGAAAACTATTGTTCAAGTATTACTTCCTCATTAATGCGGCCAAAGAGTTAGCTGCAGAACATTCAATGCGGTGGCAACAGCTTTCCTTTAGATATTTCCCAGCTCCCCATTTGTCCTTTATGTTCGCAATGCATATCCTTATCAACAGAACTTCTTGAAACGTCACTTTGGATGACAGAACACACTTTCTGCCCTCGGCTTAATTTAGCTGAGGAGATACTCCTCCTCGGCCTACCTTCCCCAACCTTCCCGTTCGTAGCTCGCTCACGAAGCTCTGAATTTCACATCTTCATTACTGTTTATCTGTCCTCAGACCACTAAGCATCCTCGGACAAGGCCCAAGGCCCAACATATATTCTTAGACCCATCAACCCTACAAGTATATATGATTGTTTAAAAAAAAAAAAATTATAGCTCATTAATATTAGATTCTTAGTATTTTGCACTCACTAACTCACTTAGAATAGGAGAAAGGGTTTGAGATCCAATGCAATTGTATTTTCAACGGCTTAGATAGAAAGTTAAAAAATACTATTAACCTCAACACTTGAATCAAAATTTTTATTTAACCTCTTAACTTTATACCTTTTTGCTGTAATCGCATGATGCACTAGATGCACTTTCTAATTTTTCTATTGTATTGTTGAAACTAGGTGGGAACACCAAGTGTAAAAGACCCAAAATTTTATATATAAAGAATGAATTATTTCAAATGGTCGTGCATTTTTTTTATTAGTGATCCTAGGAATACCTTAAATTTTACTATAGGCTTACAAACTAATTTGTCACCAATCATTAAAAAGTAATTTAAACATTGATTAATTATGTTATTGAAGTTCATCAATCATAGTGATTGTCATATTATATATGAACGTTTAGCATTTTATGAAATCTTTTAATAAGGCTTTCAAAAAATGAGGCTATTAGAAACCTAATACAATTAAAACCCTAAAATGCTTCCAAAAAAAAAAAAAGTTGCAAATATGTTAGATCTTCAATGATGACTAATCTCCTTTAATAGTTCGAGACTTTAATTTTTGTAAACTAATTTCCTACAAAGTCATATACCAAATAATATATGTCTTTCTCTCAAAAATTAGATTACAAATTTACTTAACTTTGTATCGTCATATATCTTAGATAAGATCATTTTATTTTAAAAAAATAATATATATTTTTTCTTTTTGTTAAAATTTATGCTTCAACTATGATATTCAATTATTCTTATGAAATTAATAATAGTTTTTATTAGAATTATTCATTAAATTATGTATTTAATGCATAAAATTAACTTCGATTTAATGAATATTAAATAATTATATTTAATTAATATTTATATATAAAAAGCTACACATAGATCTTTTACCATATGCTCCAAATTATGTTGGGCTGACCGTTGCCAAAAGGCTCTAGATTTAGGGAGCTCTCGCAAGAAAGACAAGAATGAGTGACAAGTGGGAATTTTTTTTTTTGGGCCAAAACTTGGAGTTCGGAAAAATTGGGAAGTCTTGATCATATTCGAATATAAGAAATTGATTATAGTAGACTTTTAGTCTTTAAAGCTTGAGATTGTTTTCATAATGGCCCTTTATGTTCTAATATTTTTATTTTAGCCTTTTATAGTTTTTTTTTTTTTTTTTGGGTTGAGAAAGAAGCCTTTTATAGTTGATTCAATTTTCTATTTGGCTCTTTACATTTTAAAATATTCATATTCATGAAGGACTAAACATAAAACTAAATAAAAAATGAATAGTTAAAATGAAAATTTTAATATATAAAAGACTAAAATGAAAATAACCACAAACTTTAAGGGCTAAGAATCCAAGAAATTCAGGTGAAGAAGATTTGAGAAAAATCCTATAAAATAAGGCAATTATATATTATAATATATAAATTTTTTAGCCAACAAGCATCAACAAGACCAAAAAAAAAAAAAAAATCGAATTTTTAGATATAAATCAGTGAGAAATACATGTTGAATAACAAATGCTTTTCTTCTTAGTTTTTTTTTTTTATTCACTTATTTTCTTAATTTTGTGTTTTTCTTTCAGTCATGGGCAGGGCTCATGGCACATGAAGTTTACACAAAGGAAATTAGTTTAACCATGGATAATATTAAGGGGTGTTCACCAAATTGCAAAATCCGCACCAAAACCGTCCGTAAAATGGCATAACTGCACTGCAAGTAACAGTGCACCGCACGTCATGGTGCAATGCGGCTTGTGGTTTTATAATAAGAAAACCACACCACACCACACTCTCTCTATATATTAATATATTTATTTATTTTTAATATTAAATATATTATTAATAGTTTAATAACCTTAGTTTTCAAAAGAAAAAGTTTGATAATCTTAGCAAGTGTTGACTAAGAAAGCCAGCTCAAAATAAAGAAAAACTAGCTCAATAGTTTAAAATTTGACCTAAAACAAAGGGAAAAATTAGTTTTGGGCTGAGTTGGAAAAGCCCAAAAATTGAAAAATATATCAACTTCAAATCGTTCAAACAGTATTTTATACACCACACCGCATATGTGACCGCAAAAATAAGGTGCGGCGCGGTTATGGTTTTGACTAAACTCTAAATCGTACCACACCACACCGTACAGCACCACACATATGACTGCAAAAATAAGGTGCAATGCAATTATGGATTATGGTTTTAACTAAACTGCACCGCAAAGTGCGGTGCTAAAAATAGCTCAAAACCGCACCGCACCGCATCGTACCATACCACGAACACCCCTAAATAATACCTTGGTGAACGTAAATTTAGTTTTAACTTTTAACTTTAAGAGGGTGGTAGATGTGCTAATTTAAAATTTTATCATAACGCAAAGTGATAATTTTGACTAAAACAAATATTTAAGGTTTTTTTTAGAAACTTTCAACTCATAGCGTTCGTTCCTAATGGTAAAAAGACGTCCATACATGATAATAACCCTTTTTTTTATTAAGGTGAATTTAGGTGAGGTGGATTATTAGAATAGTTAAAAATAAATAAATAATGTAGGTGATTAGGTTCAAAAAGAGTGCGAACTCTAATTTTTATCTTATCGGACGAACACTACATACCAACCGAGAAATTAAATAGTTACAACTGAATAAGCAATGCTTGTCTTTAGACTTAGTGTTGCCTTTATCTTTTGATACTAACGTGAACGTAAATTAAGATTTAAGAAGGAGGTTTTATTTGCTAATTTATAAATTTCTCACAGCCATGCTGGCAAATAAGACTAAAACGAATATTTAGAGTGAAGAAATTGTAGATTTGGTGGATTAGTTAAGAAATAAGAATTGAGTTTGTCCATCTGATGAGTCATGCATGACCCATGAAACAATTTTGTGCTGCGAGGAACAACAGAACTGAAAATACAGAACTCTATTAAAAAACCAAGTTTCCAAACTGCCAAGTTCAAAAAAGAGAGAATAAATCAGCAGCAAGTAGGTACTCTTTGACTTTTGAGACCAGAGACATACCTACTCTCTTTTTTAGACTAATTCATGACACAACAGAACTATTTAACGTAGAATAATGTACATTTATTTGATTTGCATTTGTAGATTATGAGACAATTTCAACGTTTGATTTCTTTCAAGAGAAAAAATATAAATAATTCACAAGCTGCCTATGTTGATGTTCAAACATTGCCAAACTCATTCTTCAAAAAAAAATTGAGAAACCAGCACAGCACTAAGTCTCAAACTAACTTTGGTTTATACGGAATAAAAGAAAAAGAAAAAAGACATGGAGCTTGAACCGGCAGCGCATGGACCGGTGGTAGCGGAGGTCGACATGGGTGCCGACTCATTCGCACCCACGGTGGTCCGAGCCACCGTGGTCCAGGCCTCAACTGTTTTCTACGACACCCCTGCCACACTAGGTCCCACTTCTTTACTCACTTCTTGTCAACTTTGGTAGTTTGGTTAATTGACTTACTTGGATATTGTTCACTTAATGTTACTGTGGTGTTTTTTTCTTCTTTAACCTGATATAATTCTGTTGGCTATGTTGGGTTTCCACTTTCTACTTTCTAAGAACATCATCGATTGTGAGTTTGTAACTGTGGAAGTCGAACGAAATTGATGAGCAAAATTTTCGATTATTTAGGGCATGTTTGGTGAGTGAGTTCAAACTTACATTTTCACATTTTAAACAACATTACACACTTTTTTACACATTTTTCAACCACACGTATTTCAAAAATCTCTAAACAACAATTCTCAAATTACTCTACCAAACACCCCCTTAGTTTCTTTCTATTTTTGTATATATTCTCAACAATGAAGTGGAGGGTGATTTCTTTTAATTTATTTAATAACTTATTATTATGGCATGTATGATTAAGAGAAGTTCTATCTATGTGTTCCATGCGACCCAGAATTCCCCTTTCGGAAATATTCACAAAACACAGTTGTTTCCTTATGTGGTATTGTTTTATGTAAAAATGCTATTCTAAATATGGACACATATCATCAAATTGGTAACTCGGGGTTTATTTAACAGGTGTTTAAATTTACACATAAAACAATATAAAGGGGGTTAAGTGTTACCTTCAAAATTTTAGGGGTTTTGTGTTTTACGGATTAATCACGAGGGGTTTTGTGTACTTATTTTTTTGGTGTGTGTGGCGAAGGTGGGGGGTTGAGATGGGATGTTGTTAGTAGTTATGGCTTTAAGGGGCCGTTTGGTAACATTATTCTAATAACGTTGTATGCATTTTTTTGAAATACGTGTGAGTGAAAAAGTGTGTAATGTTGTTTAAAAATTGAAAACATGTTGTTAAACTACTCTACCAAACAGGGCCTAATTCTCTGATTGAATGTATAGATAAGGCTGAAAGGTTGCTGGCTGAAGCTGCTGGGTATGGAGCCCAGCTAGTTGTGTTTCCAGAAGCATTTGTGGGTGGTTATCCACGAGGTACAAATTTCAGCGTTACAATGGCGAGCCGAACAGCTAAGGGTAAAGAGGATTTCCGCAAGTATCATGCTTCAGCCATTGATGTACCTGGTAAGACTCTGTGTCCAGGTTGATTTGCATTGATTGGATGGATTGATTATGAGTTAGAACCTGGACTTGATGAAATTTATTAGGCCACCTTGATCTGGTTGAATTTCAATGCGGATTGTAATTGATCTTGTGGAAGCATGACTTTAGATAATCAGATAACTTCTTGTTAACTATTGGTTTTAATTAATTCTACAATTTGTTGAAGTGAAGAATATCATCTTCTGTTATTCTTTTATTCCTTTGAAGTCCTATTCTGGTTTAGCATTGGACTAATGATTGGTGAGTACTTTGGTGCTACAAAAATAAATTGTGATTGTATGTCTTTCTTGGGTAGATCTAACATGACAAGTGCAAATGAGCTCTAACTTAAATAGCGTCTCCTTCACCTATAAGAGTGAGGTGAAGTATGAAGTTGTGGGTTCAGAACTCATTGGGTGTGTGTGTAATTACCAATATAAGAAAATCTAATACGGAAAGTTTCAACGACTATAAAATTTACCAGTTGAGCTAACTAGAATTCACCTGCAAGTAATTTGTGAAAGGTCATAAAACAAACTAGATCTTTCGGGTTTTTTCCTGTAATTGCATCAAGAATGCAAGTTCTGAATCAATTGGATTCAAAGTAGTTTAGGTCAGATGCATATCTGGATATGTTTATATAACTATATCATAATTGAAATGAAATCCTACCTATGATATAATGTAACCAAATTTCAACATTTTTGGATACTCAAATTCCATTATCTTTTCAACTAGGAGATGAAAGTCTTTTTTTTTTTTTGGTTTTCTTTCTAGCTGGACCTTACATCAACAAATTTTTATGCAATGCAAATCATTCCCATATTAATGTGATAGAAATGCGTGTGCGTGCATGTGTGCAGATGTGTGCCTGTAGAATTTTTCATCCCTTTTTATGAAGCTTTTTGTTGATGTATGGCAACTTAAGATCAAGTCATTTTGACCTCATGATAGTTGGAACTCAGGTCTTTTGAGTGATTTAAATGAAAAACATCAAGTTGCAGCATAGAACAACAACAAAAAAATTACCTATACTTTCTTTGTCATGCCATTTGGAGGCCTAAATTAGATTTTAACGAGTCCATATAATAATAGGTATGTTTAGTTTTCACTGATTTATTTGATACAATGTAGGCCCTGAAGTTGACCGGTTAGCTACAATGGCTGGAAAGTATAAGGTATATTTAGTAATGGGTGTGATAGAGAGAGATGGATATACACTCTACTGTACTGTTCTGTTCTTTGATTCTCAAGGTCGTTACCTGGGAAAGCATCGGAAGCTTGTGCCAACAGCAATGGAGCGTATTATCTGGGGATTTGGAGATGGATCGACAATTCCAGTCTTTGAAACTCCAATTGGAAAATTAGGTGCTGTCATTTGTTGGGAAAACAGAATGCCTCTTCTAAGGACAGCCATGTATGCTAAAGGTTAGTAACCTTTGATGCTTAATGCAACTCACATTAATAAGAACACTATCTCAATTTTTTTCAAGCTGCTTTTTAACCCTTTCTTTACCTTCCTATCAGTTGGGAACTAATATAATATTTTGATTATTTATTTATGTATTTTGCTATGATTGAATGTTGGAGAGCTAAATTGGTATCAGGCCCGGAGCATAAGAATTTCAAGAAAGTTTTGTAGGCCACCCTAGTGGTCCAATGAAGAATAGTGTTTACAACCCTCTCTCTCTCTCTTCCGTTTTTGTGTTGGATCCTTACTTGGTCCTAGGTATTCAAGCCTTCAAATAATGAAAAATTGATTATTATAGGGAGGGCTTGACTGTACTGGGCTCAAATTTGAAAACCTTTAGAGACCAACCTCAGTTGCCCAGGCTCTTGCTGGAAGTACTTGTGACACTTTTTTTTAGCAATTTGTAATTTTCATATCTTCTCTCCCATCTGGGCATACTTTTTTATAGTCAAACAATAATACTTCATTGTCTTTTGTCAGCTGATTATGAGATGAATATTGTTAAATGACGTGCTGCCGCTCCTTGTATTTGCTTTGTTGAAGGCCCTCTGAATCCATTTTTGTTGAAAATGCTAAATGTGATAATCTATAATGTCTAAATGTCTCAGCCTCTTTGATTGGTAGGTGGGCAGGCTAAGCCCCCTACTTAATATTCCATTCCTAATGGGAATTTTCTGTTGTCGTGACGCTTTGGTTAGACGGACTACTCTACTATAAGCTACTTCTAGCTTCTATAGTGGCTCTTCCACTTGGTGTAGTTGTAGTTTTGTATTGGTAGCTCAAACAAAAACACCCAAATACTGGCTAGAATGGATATGTGTAATTATGTGATTTGCTTGGTACGTGAAAATTATAGCTTTGTGTTCTTGTTGCGCGATGATTAGTTTTAGATCATCTTTTGATATCTTGACTTAATTTGTGCAACTATTTTTTGTTTAGGGGTTGAAATATATTGTGCACCTACGGCTGATCCCTCGAAAATATGGCAAGCATCAATGACCCACATAGCTCTTGAGGGTGGATGCTTTGTTTTATCAGCCAACCAATTCTGTCGAAGGAAAGATTACCCACCTCCTCCAGAATATGTATTTTCAGGCACAGAAGAGGACCTCACACCGGATTCTGTTGTCTGTGCTGGAGGTAGTGTCATTATATCACCATCAGGGACTGTTCTGGCAGGACCAAATTATGATGAGGAGGCACTCATCTCAGCAGATCTAGGTACTTTCCTCAACTTTTCACTCTTTTAGTTTCTCTGTGTAGCATTATTCATGAAAAATCTACATAGATGAATAATTTTATCAGCACTTGATATAAAATTCTCTATATTTTTTGAACCATAAAAATTACCATTGGATAATCTCTCTCTCCTTAGTTTCCAATTGATCAAAAGTATTCAAGTGAATGGGGCATGAAGAAACCATCTAAAATGATGCTATATAGACTGAATGTTGGGATGCAACCAAAGGAGACCAAAAAAAATCATCTACAATGCATGCTATGTGCTCTGCTTCCTTCATCTTTTATATTTTTTAATATTCCATTCACCATTAATAGACAGTAATATTAATAGGGACCGTTGCCCTTGCTATGGATCCAAGCCTTTCCCATATATACGAGAAAATATATATATTGTGTTTTTGGTTTGATACTCAAGCTCTAAATTTTGATAATGAAAAAAAAATATGTATATGATGCAGATCTTGGAGAAATTGCGCGGGAAAAATTTGGTTTTGATGTGGTTGGACACTATTCAAGGCCTGAAGTACTAAGCTTGATTGTGAGGGACCATCCAACACGGCCGGTTACTTTCACATCAACATCAGAGAAAACTGATGGCCCTTGTTAAGTAATTGTAATTTTTGCCAGCCAGCAATTATTACACTTGCACAAAATGTAGGTTTTGTTATCAATAATTGGGATACATAGTTGTCAAAACATGAATCTTATCACAAATCGTTTTTTTTTTTTTCTGTATTATGTATCGTATTGTATTGTTGTATCGTAGGATACACAAAAAATTAATAAAATTTATAAGAAATTATAAATATACATATATAAAGGATATATTCATAATGAATTTTGAATACATTCAATTAATGATTAATTTATTTATCACTTATGTAATAATATTTAACAAACTGACTAAATAAATCTAACTAGCATGTGTTTATAACACACATTCAAATTGATTAAATTTAAAAGTGATAATACATTGCAAATAGCCCAAAATAATAATTTATTTTCATCATATCACCTAATCAAATCCATCTAATTCAATGCTATCATCATGTTCATCATTTTTCAAACTTATTTCTTCATTGAAATTAATCATCAACATTTACTACTTGTTCTTTTATTTTAGTAATTTTTTAAAAAAAATTTCTTTTTGGCATTCTAGTTTCTTAGGCTTATAATAATAATAATGACAAAAATATAAAATAATTATATTGTCAATTAATACCTTATTCATAGTATAAAAAATAAATTCTGTAAATATGAAAGTGAAGTGTAAGTGTGTAGTCCAAATTTTGTAGAAGAAAGAGAGAAAAAAAAAACTTATGAGCATGTTATTTTATTAGGCTAAATTAAGTAACCTAATAATTTTGTGTTAAAAACTAGTCTAATAACTTCTTAATTCAAATAAAAGTACAAATTTTAACCAAAAAAAAAAAAACCTATTTTAAAGCAGTTGACTATGATTTTACGATACAATACGATTCATACGATATATACACTATATCATACAATTCATGAGCATTTATAATACACCCTTACAATACGAAACTTTTTACATATGATACAATATTGACAACTATGTTGCGACACTAGTTTTGATATCTTATTATTGTCTGTGGTCATTGTTGTATCATGAGAAGTTAGTATGAAAAAAAAAAAAAAAAAAGTAATTTGAACAAGATTTGGTCTCTGAAATTTGGTTCCTAAGGAAACCAGATTTGTTATCAGTGGTTACTACCCTGTACTCATTTCTTATGTCGCATCTGGTCCCCCCCTCATTTGTCCCATGATGAATGTAGACCCGCCAGATTTAGTAGGAGGTGATTCACTGTCGCATTATTCCTTTGCGTTCCTTTGCGTCCCGCAACAGAGGTTTTTTTTTCTATAGTTTAGAGATTAAAAAAAAATATTTTTAATGTTGTAGTATGGAAAGTGTAACATTTTCATTAGTTTAGAAAAGGAAAAAAAAAAAAAACTTTTTAAAGTTTAAAAATGAAAAATAAAATTTATGCAAATTTTAGGGATGAAAACAATACTTTAGCATAAAAGATATGGTCAAGTCAAGTTGTTCAACTGGGATTTTCTTAAACTTGACATTTGACCCATAACCTGTTTTTCAAACCCAAAAGCCATTCATAAGTGTTTGGGCTAAATTGACTCAGGTTGTGTTGAGTTTACTGGGTCAATGATATGACAATAAACCAATGTTATGAATACCATTTCGAAACTCATTTCGGTTTGTCCATTAAAACAGAATATTTTGGTACCGGTCTATTTCGGCATACTGTTTCAAATTGTTTTAGATTTCCATATATATATATATTTCAATAAATTTTTCAAAAGAAAATAATAAGTAATTAATTAATTACCAAAGTAAATACAAATAAGCAAATAATGAGTTGATTATTATTTTTTAAATATTATTTATATACTATTAATTGGGTGCCTTTTTTAGAACAATGTATTTTTTTTTTTTCTTCTAAACAAGTAGTAGCGTAGTACTATTTTTAATTGTCAGCACATGTTACACTTTTAGCCTTAGGTTATGTGGCACTATTTGCTAGAAAAGAAAAAAACGTGGCATCATTTGCTTGCTTACCCATTTAAGAGATTCCACCTACCCACCTAACCCCATCTCCTTTACCCAAGTCATAGTGTTCAACCTCTTTACTTTGAGTCTGAGTTTTCAACTTTTAACTCACAACACTCTCTTGGCCGCAAGACTTTTTCAGCTGCCACTCTCTTTGTGCTGCAAAATTGCAAATATGTGAAGGTTGAAGTTTCATGAGTAATCTACCTCAGGCTCAAAGAATGATCCAAGTTCACCTTCGGGTTCTTACCCCTCTCTCTCTCTCTCTCTCTCTGTTCATCACTTCATTGTTGTGGATTTTTGGGTTGTATTTGATGCTGTGACTTGTGAGGTAGAATAGAATCTGTGGAACTCAAAACGTTTTTGCATGTAATGGTGAAAAATATCCTTAGGTTGAAGAAGAAAAAAGAAAAAGAAAAAAAGAAGGCAAAACTCATTTCGGACGAAAATTACATTTCGGCCGATATTGCCCGGAATGCCCGAAACTAGCCGAAATTGGCCGAAATTTGATCCGAGGTGAAACAGAGGCTATTCCTGTTCCAGTTTGCATACCGATACAAAAAATTTCGTCCGGTCCGGCCGGAACGGAACGGAACGGAATTCATAACACTACAATAAACTAAATTTTTATTTAGGTCATTTTTCATGTCAGTAATTTCTATCTAAAAGATGACAGCAGAGATTAAATTAAAATGTTATGGATCAAATTGATACCGTTGAAATGTTAAAAATTAAATTAAAATATAGTATTAAAATATAGTGTAAAATGTTAAAAATTAAATTAAAATATAGTATTAAAATATAGTGTAAAAGAATATGAACCAAATAACGTATTTTATCCTATTCAATTCTCTATATATAATTTACCATAATTTTAGTTAATATTATTCTTTAAATTATGTATTTAATGCGTCTAATTAACCTAAATTTGATTAATATTACATAATTTTATTTAATTAATAATATTTATATATAAAAAACTCCACATAAATCATTCGGTCATATGCGCCCAATTATGTTGAGCTGGCCGTGGCCAAGTGACTAGATTCATGGTCTCTCGCAAAAAAGACAAGAATGAGTGACAGGTGGGGAATTTTTTTCATCCCATTATCGAAAAAACAAAAACAAAAAAAAACACCAAGCAAGTTTCTTCAAAGAAAGAGGTAAGAAATCAGCAGCAAGCGGATACTCTTGAGACAAGCAGACAGGCGAAGTAGACAACGAAAAGAAGACATGGCGCTTGTACCCGCAGCACACGGACCGGTGTTCGCGGAGGTCGACATGGGTGTCGACTCTTCCGCACCCACGGTGGTCCGAGCCACCGTGGTCCAGGCCTCAACTGTTTTCTACGACACCCCTGCCACTCTAGGTCCCACTTCTTTACTCACTTGTTGTCACCTTTGGTTAATTGAATTACTTGGATACTGTTCACTCAATACTACTCTGTGTGTGTGTGTGTGTGTTTTTTTTTCTCTTTAACCTGAAATAATTATGTTGTCTCTGTTGGGTTTCTACTTTCTAAAAACATCATCAATTGTGAGTTTGTGACTGTGGTCTCTGGGAAATAAAGAGAATTTCAATCTGTGTGTTCCATGTGAGCCATAATTCATTTTTTGGAAAAATACACAAAACCCAGTTGTTTCCTTATGTGGTATTGTTTTATGTGAAAATGCAATTCTAAATATGGACATGTATCATCAAATTGGCAACTCAGGGTTTATTTGACAGATGTTTAAATTTACACATAAAACAATATCAAGGGGGTTAAGGTTAAGTGTTACGTTCAAAATTTGATGGGGGTTTTGTGTTTTAAGGATTAATCACATGGGGTTTTGTGTACTTGTTTTTTGGTGTGTGTGTGTGTGTGTGTGGTGGGGGGTTGAGATGGGATGTTGTTAGTGGTTCTGGCTTTAATTCTCTGATTGAATGTATAGATAAGGCTGAAAGGTTGCTGGCTGAAGCTGCCGGGTATGGAGCCCAGCTGGTTGTGTTTCCAGAAGCATTTGTGGGTGGTTATCCGCGAGGTTCAAATTTCGGCGTTACAATTGGGAACCGAACAGCAAAGGGTAAAGAGGAGTTCCGCAAGTACCATGCTTCAGCCATTGATGTACCTGGTAAGACTCTGTGTCCAGGATGATTTGCACTGATTGGATGGATTGATTATGAGTTAGAACCTGGATTTGGCGAAATTTATTAGGCCACCTTGATCTGGTTGAATGTCCGTGTGGATTGTAATTGATCTTGTGGAAGCATGACTTCAGATAATCAGATAACTTCTTATTACCTATTGGTTGTAATTAATTCAACAATTTGTTGAAGTGAAGAATATCATCTTCTGTTATTCTTTTATTCTTATGAAGTCCTATTCTGATTTAGCATTGGAATAATGATTGGTGAGTACTTTGGTGCAACAAAAAGAAATTGTGATTGTATGTCTTTCTTGGGTAGATCTAACATGACCAGTGCGAATGAGCTCTAACTCAAATAGCGTCTCCTTCACCTATAAGAGTAAGGTGAAGTATGAAGTTGTGACTTCAGAACTCATCAGGTGTGTGTGTAATGACCAATATAAGAAAATCTAATATGGAAAGTTTATACCTATTTAAATGGATTCTTTTCTTTCTCAAGGAACTTTGATTTTCATTTGTATTTGGTGTGAAGAGATGTGAGTACTCAGTCTCTTAGACGACATGTATCATTGTATTGTTATTGTTGTATTTTTTTATAGATTGATGCCAATTATGACTTATGACCAATGTTTCCCAAAAAAGATCTTTCGTAAAACTGAGTTTGTTGTAATCCTTTTATTTTGCTTTGATAGATACTATAGATTTTCAACCTATGGGGTCTGCTTTATGATGATTGCTTTTTATTATCAGGCTAAGACGCCAATTGGTTTTATAGTGTATTTGGAGTTCAAACCCCAAATCTCTAATTCAACGACTATAAACTTTACCGGTTGAGCTAACTAGAATCCACTTGCAAGTAATTTGTGAAAGATCATAAAAAAAAACTAGATCTTTTGGGTTTTTTCCTGTAATTGCATCAAGAATGCAAGTTCTGAATCAGTTGGATTCAAAGTAGTTTAGGTAAGATACATATCTGGATATGTTTATATAACTATATAATAATTGAAATGAAATCCTACCTATGATATAATGTAACCAAATTTCAACATTTTTGGGTACTCAAATTCCATTATCTTTTCAATTTTTTTTATTTTTATTTTTATTTTTTTACAGATTTCTTTCTGGCTGAACCTAGCATCAACAAATTTTTATGCAATGCAAAATCATTTCCTTATTAATGTAATAGAAAAGTGTGTGTGCACGCGCATGTGTGCAGGTGTGTGCCTGTAGAATTTTTCATCCCTTTTTATGAAGCTTTTTGTTGATGTATGGCAACTTAAGATAAAGTCATTTTGACCTCATGATAGTTGGAATTCAGGTCTTTCCAGTGATTTAAATGAAAAACATCAAGTTGCAGCATAGAACAACAACAACAAAATTACCTATACTTTCTTTGTCATGCCATTTGGAGGCCTAAATTAGATTTTAACGAGTCCGTATAATAGGTATGTTTAGTTTTCATTGATTTATTTGATACAATGTAGGTCCTGAAGTTGACCAGTTAGCAGCAATGGCTGGAAAGTATAAGGTATATTTGGTAATGGGTGTGATAGAAAGAGATGGATATACACTCTACTGTACTGTTCTGTTCTTTGATTCTCAAGGTCGTTACCTGGGAAAGCATCGGAAAGTTATGCCAACAGCATTGGAGCGTATCATCTGGGGATTTGGAGATGGATCGACAATTCCAGTCTTTGAAACTCCAATTGGAAAATTAGGAGCTGCCATTTGTTGGGAAAACAGAATGCCTCTTCTAAGGACTGCCATGTATGCTAAAGGTTAGTAATTTATGATGCTTAATGCAACTCACATTAATAAGAACACTACCTCAATATTTTTCAAGCTGCTTTTTAACCCTTTCTTTACGTTCCTATCAGTTGGGAACTAATATAATATTTTGATTATTTATTTATGTATTTTTACCCCATGAAGTTCAAAATTTGAATGAAGATGGTCAATCAAAATAAACCCTTCACATTTAACACCAGGACAGGCCTTAAATACAAATCAGATAATGTCAATTACAAAACCATAATGAGGTCAATAAGTTGAATGCGTTTTAAATTATTTTTTCTAAGTAACTAATACATAAGAAACAAAGAAACCCAATCAGATGCCAACACTTGAAAATGAAACTACAAGATATACTCACATATGAAAATGCTGAAGGCACGCGACAACCAATTGCCATTTCTCACAAGGATCTGCATAGGCTCTGTGAGGAAATGGCCCAAAGACATGATCGTATATGAACCTAAAGATGCCAATGAATCTGCCAGAAAAAGAAATGAAATCATCAAATATTAGAGTGGATATGAAGGATCAAGATATTAGAATACAAAAGAACAAAAAGCAACCAACGATCAGTACCTACGCCCTCTGTCGCTTACATCTCGTTCTTCAGCAATAAGAACATTTAACAGGTTGAGGAAAGATATTGTTGAAGGATATTGTTCTCTCCTTGCCTCTATTTCGTTCAACTCAAATTGCATATCATAAACCTGTAAAAATTTAAATAAATAAAAATTCAAACACACATTTCCTTGTAAAATAGTTCACGTCTATGGCAGTAGTTGATGTACTTCCAACTGGATTCTACAGCACAATGTAAATAACATCTTAAAACCCCTTATATTAACTTTTTTTAATATCCTAAAAACCCTTATATAACTTCACATTAAAAGCCCTTTAGCAGATAAGAGGTGTCTTAAAAACCCTTAAATTAACATCAAGACACACCTTTTCCTTGTAAAATAGTTCACATGTCCATGGCCGTAGTTTATGTAGAAAATATGCTATTGGGTCCCTCAATGTACTACTTATCTCTATCAAATAGACTAAGAAAGGTTACAATGAAACTTGCAGAGAGAGCAGGGTGATGAAGTTAAATTCCATCTTGTGGATTGGAATATTGTATGCATTTCAACAAGTGGAGGCTTGGGGGGTAAGAAAAGTGGGCACCGCCAACTAAGCCCTTTTGGCCAAATGGTCATGGCGCTTTGGAGGGGAAGATGACTTTTTGTGGAGGCAGGTCATTGCCATGTAGTATGGAGAGGAAGATGACTTTTTGCTCCTATTATGAGACATTGAGAGGCCCAAGTGTTGTAAGATTCCCATGGAAGAGTTTTTGACATTCCAAGAAACCAAGAAGGGTCGCTTTCTTCGTTTGGAAAGTCGCTTGGGGTAAGATCTTGACATATGATAATCTCATCAGAACAGGGCTCACACTAGTAAATTGGAGCTGCAAGTGTAGGTCAGTCTATGAACCACTTCTTGTCACATTGTGATATAGGAAACAATAATGGGAACTTATGTTTAATCCGTATCTGAAATCCAGTGGGCCCTACCAAGAAGTGTTGGTGATCTTTTGTTTGGTTGAATGGTTTGGCAAAAACAATTCTTTTGTGTGGAATTCAGCCCCTCTATTATTTTTCTTTTTCTATTAGTAGTAAATTTTATAAGAAATTGCCTCGAAAACGTTATAAGAGACGAGATAGCTTAATGAATTGCTATAAAAAACAGATTGGAGCTGCATTAGTAATATCTTGACATATGATAATTTTATCAGGACAGGGCTTACATTAATAAATTGGAGCTGCATGTGTAGGTGCAGCGATGAGTCTATGAACTTCTTATTGTTAGATTGTGATATAGCAAATGGTATGGGAATTTATATTTTCTCTGTTTTTGGAATCCAGTGGATCATACCAAGAAGTGTTGGTGATCTTTTATTTGGTTGGAGGAATTAGTTTGGCAAAGACAATTCTTTTGTGTGGAATTCAACCCCTTATTCTTTTCTTTTTTTTTATATATGTAAGTAATAAATTTTATTGCAAAGAAACAGCCTTGAAAAAGTTACAAAAGATGAGATAGCTTAAAAATTTTCTATAAAAAACAAATTATGCAGAAAAAGGAATTGGATCGGTAAATTCTGTTGGGGTACACTGTCATTGACACCCATGACTGTCGCACTCAGAGTAATCTAAGAAATGAAAGCTTCAGCTTCATTCCCAACGCTTCCAAATTTTCAAACATGCGGAAGTTTTGCTCCCACCACAAGAGCCATATCAAACACAACAGAGGAGAGTTTCCCAAACCAATTCCGCCAACCCACTAGAAGATCTATTACTCTACTTGGCATCACCTAGTTAACTCCAAAGAGACCAAAGACATAGCCCCAAAGTGCATTAGCAAAATCAAAATGTAGTGAGACATGGTCCCCTGACTCCCCACTATGCCTACACATACGGCACCAATGCACTAACATGATACCCCTTTTTCTAAGGTTGTCATTCATCAGAATCTTCCCCAGGTTGCAGTCCACACAAACAAAGCTACCCTCTTCAGTGCTTTAGCACACCAAATCCCTCTCCAAGGAAAAGAAATCTCCCTTGGACCTCTCAACACCCCATAATAAGACTGAATACCGAACATCCCATTGCCTTCCTTAGCCACTCTATGCTTGTTACAGACTTTATGGAGGGTAAGTAATTATCGCACTTTTGATAATGTGAAAAACTGGGTGGTTCATTCAAAGAATTTTTTCAATAGATCATTATTTGAGTGGTATCATGCTTTGGTCCTAGTGCAACTCATTCTTTTGTAAATTTCATCGACTCTCTGTCATTGCGTATGTAATTCACTTCTGTTCTAATTCTTTAGGATACCTAATGATATAGACACTGTGTACATGAGGTAAATCCTCATTCTCAATAAAATTCTTTTATGTGCTGGAGGTAGTGTCATTATATCACCATCAGGGACTGTTCTGGCAGGACCAAATTATGATGGGGAGGCACTCATCTCAGCAGATCTAGGTATGCCACTATTATCTACTATCTGTACTTTCCTAAACTTCTCACTTTGGTAGTTTCTCTTTGTAGCATTATTCATGAAAAATCTACATAGATGAATAATTTTATCAGAACTTGAGATAAAATTCTCTATATTTTTTGAACCATAAAATTACCATTGGTTTAATCCATGCAATTTTTGTTTAGGAGCATGAAGAAACCATCTAAAATGATGCTATATAGACTGAATTACGGGATGCAACCAAAGGAGACCAAAAAAAAATCATCTAGAATTCATGCTATACTTTGCTTCCTTCATCTTTTATATTTTTTAATATTCCATTCTCCATTAATAGACAGTAATATTAATAGGGACCGTTGCCCTTGCTATGGATTCCAAGCCTTTCCCATAACAATGTCTTTAAATTCTGTGTGTGTGTCTATATATATATATATATATATTTGGAAATTTTGAAAATCACGCATGTACTTGATGGGTCATGAAACCACAATCGCACCCCTAATCTTCCATTTACTCTTATAACGGAGGGAGGTACCGTTTGAGTTGAGCCCCTTGGATTCTTTTTTGTGTGCTTAGACTTTTCTTAGTTTGTTTTCCCATTTTAAGAAGTACTCTTTAAGAAAACATTAGAAGTGAAGTAGTATTAAAAAATGAGAGTCTGTTTGTAAGTTGAAATATGATATAAGGTGAAATATAATGTTAAGGAATGAAAAGCAAACACTTTTGCAATCTCAGTCCAACCTGCTATGCTTCTTTAAATGAGCTGGTGCAACAAAAGGAAGCTATCACATGGTTCAGATGTGGGTGTTTTATTGCTTGTTTATACATTCAGTTGTGCTTTTGGTTTGAGACTCAAGCTCTAAATTTTGATAATGAAAAAAAAAAAAATGATGCAGATCTTGGAGAAATAGCGCGGGCAAAATTTGATTTTGATGTGGTTGGACACTATTCAAGGCCTGAAGTACTAAGCTTGATTGTGAGGGACCATCCAACACAACCGGTTACTTTCACATCATCATCAGAGAAAACTGATGGCCCTCATAAGTAATTGTAATTTTTGCCAGCCAGCAATTAGTGTACTCCCGCAAAATGTAGGCTTTGTCAATTGTCATCAATAATTGGGACACTTGTTTTGACGTCTGTATTACTGTCTCTGGTCATTGTTGTATCTTGAGGTGTTTATATGAAGAAGAAAAAAATGTAATTTGAACAAAATTTGGTCTTTGAAATTTGGTCTCCTTATTACAGGCCAAAAAGAAAACTTTGTTGTGTGAGACTACTCTCGCTTCCTAGAAGTGATGTGTAAGTATCTCATAATCACCCTAAGCTCAGTGGTTACTGCCCTGGACTCATTTCCTATATCGCATCATTCAAACTTAGTCTGCCTGCCTCATTCTCTCCACTCCACACTCTTTGATCTTTCCCTCACCATTCATGAGTTCACCGTACTACTCCCCAGATAACAAGGACATATGGGCTGCAGGTGTCTGTTTGGCATTGGCTTATAAGCCAGTTTTTTAGCTTTTAGTTTTTATGTGCAGCTTTTTAAAACTTCATTTTTTTCAAAGTATATGTATATTTTAACGCATTTTCAGCAAATAGTTTTCAGTAAATAGCTAAATAAGTTGTTACCAAACAGATATAAGTGTCTTTGTTAAAAGTTGAGACTAGTGAAGAGAAAATTTCGTTGTAGGGAAGGCTAGTTCCCCCTCATTTGTCTTGTTGCAGATGTAGACCCGCTGGATTTAGTAGGAGGTGGTTCATTGTCACATTATTCCTTTGCAACCCCTATATGTTTTTTCTATATTTTAGGGATGAAAAAAAAAATCTTTTTAATGTTGTAGGATTGAAAGCGTAACATTTTCATTAGTTTAGCAAAGAAAAAATGACTTTTAAAAGTTTATGGATAAAAGGTAAAACCCAACATAACCCGTTTTTTAGACACAAAAACCTATTGATGAGCAACCCACCCATTTGAAACCATTCATAAGTGTTTGGGCCGAACTGACTCAAGTCGTGCTAAGTTTACTGCGTCCTTAGCCAGCCCTAAGGGTCAATGATCTTGGCAAATAAACATATAAAAAGAAAAAGGAGACATTGATACACAAAAATAACACTTCTTTTTGTACACATTTCTTTAGGGACAAGAGGATATCTATCTTCTTGGACCTTCCCCAACATGTTGCCTATATTTGTTTGGCTAAATGTGAGTGGGAGTGATCTCTTCTCACCTCAACTTCTATCAAGTTCAAACATATCATTCAATGACCTCGCAGCAATATTCATTGCACTGCTAATATTCATTACACTGCTTCTTGCGCACTTCTTGACACTGCATTGCACGGTCTACATGACACACTAAGACATGAATTACCTTTTTTTTAAATATATATAATTTGATATTACAACAAGAAATAGAATTTGAATCATAGATATCTTCGTTGGAAGCACTAGGAGGTACCAACTAATTGAACTATAATGCTTTAAGACACCAATTACCTTTTCATCCCTTGTTTTCACTATTCCTTAATGTCTTACTCTTACCATTATTGCCCAACTAACTCAATTAAACCTAATGTAATACATTTTTTTTTATAAGTGAGTTTTGGCCCCATGGGGGGAAAATCATTTGCAATACTTTTCAAGCTGCATATGATGCCAATATCCACCCTTGACATGGTCGCCAATATTAAATACATGTACATTATTGGACTCTTAAAAACTTGTTTTAAGAAAACACTAAAAAAAATTGTTAGAATAAACTCACATGCATGATGGTACTAAATCAAGACAACAAAGAATATCTTCTAAATCATAGAATCGATAATAATGTACACAACATTGACTAATACCGTGCCTCTGCCTACAAAACAAGGAACATCTACCATATCAAATGTTAGCCTGACTACATGTTGGGGTCGACCTGGCAAAGCCACTTGTAGATGTTAAACATGTCTATCTGCATCATGGTGTGCAATCATGTACTTCAAAGCGGCTGGACTCATCTATTGGAATTTGGGTTTAGTGAACTCATAAACTGTACTTAAAAAATATATCTCTGGCTTGGCAAAAAGTAAAATGCATTTTCCTAAAAGTAATCAGTTCTTCAAAATTTGATTTGGGAGGTCTAATTTTCTCTCTTGAATATGCGCATCACTCTACATTGTTTCCTTTCATGTTTATTTTGCTCCATTTGTAATTCTTGATACCTGACCTTTCTTGGCGCCAAAACAAGTACCTCACCTTCCTGATTACTCTGCCAAATGGAATTTTCGAATTTGTTTTAGAAATATAAGAAACACCTCTAATTGATATCCAGTTTTGTTTGGACGAGTTGAGTGCGAATTTTCTTCTAACCAAGGCTACTCAGAACATTCTAAGTGAAGAAAAATACTGCAAAACTAAGGTACTCTTGGCATATAGCAGGCTTTTTACAGATAAATTTTACCTGGTACATAAAACATCTATGAGATTCTATCTACATTTTTGCTTTCTATCTATTGGCAATTCAATGACACAAATTAAGACATATGAAAACTTTGA
Source organism: Notholithocarpus densiflorus (assembly GCA_030021035.2). Lineage (NCBI taxonomy): Eukaryota > Viridiplantae > Streptophyta > Magnoliopsida > Fagales > Fagaceae > Notholithocarpus > Notholithocarpus densiflorus. The sequence continues at coordinate 1,060,898 of JARYZH020000121.1, forward strand.
ACACGTTTGAGAACATGCAACTGTGCAAGCAATGCATAGGTCAGTGGGAAGAAAATAAAGGAAAAAAAATATATATTCATACTCTTCAATTACTTTTTCTTTGACATTCACCTCTTGTTACTTCTAGCTTAGGCTTTGAATCATCTCCCTGAAACACCATTGAACTCTCCCAAGCTTCTTTGTCAGAACCTTGCAAAGGCAAGGATTGGTCCCACTGCCAGGTTGGAGTGGCAAAGCTTTGCACCAAAGCTATTTTTGAACCAGATAAAATGTGATCTCTAAGATCCTTAACAGATCTGTATCTCTTTATTTCGTCGTCATGATCTTGTGTTTGAGCTTGTGAAAGTAACTCCGATAATCTCTCCTGATCAAACCCATCTGAATTGTCTCTACTTTTTCGCCCCAAGTCCAATTTCCTACCATTGGAAGTTCCCCTGTTTAAGCAAATGCTTCCCCATTGAATTTTCTCAGAAATAGACTTCCTCCCTTTGAATTCATTATCAATTACCCTTTTTGAATCATTTTGAGCATCATCTCCACCAGCATAACTCCACTTGTAAGACTTATTGTCATTGTCCATGTTCAATTCAATGGAATGAAGATCACTGTCAGCTGAGTCATCTCCTTCACACTCTTCTCCATCCGCAACTTCCCCTTCATCGTGTTCTTTCTCTACAATTTGAGATGATCCAAAATTGATCTTCTTCAAGTAAGCCTCAAGCTCCTTGATCTTTTCAAACTTTGGAGAACCATCACCATTTTCTTTACATACATTAGTTCTCAAGTAGGCCTCAAGTTCATTTCTCAGCTTTTCCACAGCTGCATTCTTCTCCTCAAAATGATACTTTGCTTCTGAGAGCTTCATCTGCACTCTCTCTTCACGCAAGATATCAGCCAGCTGAAGCATTTCTCTTTCCTTTTCCACTTCTTCCCGAACTTTTACAGACTCTCTCTTTAGTTCTTCTACTTGGGCCCTGTCTTCTCCAATACCTCTGGCTAACTCATTACAAATTTGCTCCAAAATCTCTTTTGCACGCGTCTCCCTCTCGAGCTCTTTCGTTGCTTTTGACAGTGATGACTTTGTATTTGCAAGTTCTTTACCAAGCTTCTTATTCAATCTCTCTGTCTGTCTTCTAAGCTTCTTCTCCACCTCAAGTTCTTCTGCTATGCATGCTAAGGCATTGTGAATCTTCTCTCGCTCCTTTATTTTCCACGATGCTTTTTCTTCTGCAAAATGTCTCATGATATGCTCAATCTCATTGCGATTAGACCTTTGTTCCCGGATCAATTGGTCCACCTGGTTGCGTGCTTGATCAAGCTCAACGTGTAGGGCTGAGAGAACAGACATGCTCGATGAATTCTGCTCTTGAATGCCCCAAACATGACTCAAAACTTTTACAAGCTCCTTAGATGTGGTTAGAACATTGCTGACCTCCTTTAAACGGGTCTTGATTCCATGAGTCCTGCCAAGAGAATGACTTTCTATCTGCATTTGTGAAATATATCTTTCTTACTAAGTAACAAGACCCAAGTATCCCACTCCAACACTATCCTAACATGTTATAGATATGCTCACAAATAACAAACATTGCTATAAACAACAAGATCATTCTCTAACAACATGCCCAATTTCTCTCAAAATAATATATACATATGACATGTTTAAATACAACTCATACGCATAGAAAATTAAGGGAAAACATATTAGCTATTTGGTTAAACTTGTAAAATGTGAAGTCTGCAATTCAAAGCATCGACAATTAAGATGGTGGAGTTCAGAGGAAGAACCATCCTTATCATTCATCTAAAAAAAAGAAAAAAGTAAAGGAGCGTATCCTAATCAATGATTTCTTCTTTCTTTTTGGGGTGGAAAGAGGGGTTACCCTCTTCTTTTCACTTCACTTAAAACGATTGAAAACGACGATGCGGAAATCTACTGATAATGGACCACTATCAGAAAAAGTTAGGCAGACAAGTTTTGATTTGAATGGCTATCACAACACGTTATCTATGTCACCTTCATATTATTATTTATCTCCTAAGAAAAAAACAATAAAGGGTAGCTTTTGAAAGTGACTCGTTAACTTGTCATAAATGAAAAAAATGAATACCTCCATCAAACTAGCATTGCTAAAGGAATCCAACCCTCCCAAGCAATAATCACTCAACTGAAGCCTGTGAGATATGGCTGATGTTCTTTTCTGATTGCTACCACCACCTCCAGATCGCTCCAACCTCTGCACAATTTTACCAAAAATGAAAAACTATTTGATTGTTAGTTTAGTGGCAAAGAAGAACAAATGTAAATATGAACAACAATACTACAGAGCATGATCAAACCTAACAAATTTCACAACTATTTGAGATGACAGATCGTGATTATTGTAACATCGGTTTTAATCACGTTATTTTTGTTGTACACCAATCACAATCTGTCACCACATCAGTCAGTCGGTCGAGAAAATTGTGGTGGGACTTGCTGAAACACGAATGGCCAATCTTAAATCTTAAAAAAGAAAAAGTGAAATGAAACCCACCTCTGGCTCTGAGTTTGAGATAGAACTATGACATGGATCTGAGAAAGGGTAGGACAATTTAGGCACTGTCTCTCTGCTTGTAAATTGCTTCTCAACATTACTATTATTATGATTCTTATTCTTAACCACTTGGAGTGAAGCTGAAGGAACCTCGTTGATTTCCCATAAAGTAGCAGCGAGTTTCCGTGCAGACAGTGACACTTGCTTACCTTTAGAAGAAGAAGTTGGAACCTTTGGAAATTCAGCGTTTTCCATGGCCAATGAAGGTGATCTCGCGCTTGTTTTCCACGTAGGGAACGGCGTGCTAGACCCGCCACGCTTTCCAACCAGAATTGCTCGCTTGAATCTGTACCTACGGACCAAAGAAGACGAGGATGAAGATGAGCAGCCTCGCTTTCTGATCTTGCACACCCTCTCAGCTGACTCCGCAGTCACTGTCTTTCCCTCCAAGTTGTGGCTTTGACAAGACATTACTATTATTATTATTATTTTGTAGAATTCTCACTGAATCTTGAAGACCCAATTCTGGGATTTTCAAGATTTTGCAAGATTTTGGGGTTGGTATTAAAGTTTCATCATGGGGTGGGTTTACATTGACTGTGAACTTTTTTTTTGCTGTTGTATTTTTGTTAAGTTTGGGACTATTGGCCTTGAGTTTAGCAAACAAAAGTGGCTGTCAAAGATTCTGAGTGTGGAACATCTGGCAGTCTTTAAAGATCTAATAAGGCACCTAGAAAGTTGGGTAAGAATTTAAGAACTGTCAAAAAAAAAGAATGGAATGTAGATGGGATAGATTGAAATGGAAGGCTTTAGAGTGTGTACAAGTACCACTCGTTTGCTTTATTTTTCTTTCCCTATTTTTTTTCAGAAATCTTGAGAGGGAAAGAAAAGAAAAGCAAAGCAAAGTGTTTGTTTTGTGTTGTGTTGTGTTGTGTTTGTGTGTGACACAGAAATGGGGTTGTGGTGTTGCTAATGCTAAGTGCTAAGAAGTACTCTATCTTCAACAATGAGTTGGGTTTGGTTTTGATTAAAAGGAAGAGAACAGGACGTGGCAGACACGTGAGCCAAAGTGCATTCAATCAGGGACGTGCATGTGAAGGGAATGGACGGTCAGAATCTTAACTAGGTTCTGCGAATTTTTTTTTCCATGTTTTATATTATAACCTCTCTAATCTAATCTCAGCTGGAATGTTCTTTTGGGGTTTCATTTCATGATTACAGCGTATCTTCAGTATTATTGTCAATAAAATATAAATGTGTTTGTCTAAACACTAATAAACACTAATATGACGAGAGTAATGCTAGTGCCATATAAAATGGCACAATTTGTGCAGCAACTCGCTTATATGAACTTACTATCATATTTCTATTACTCACAATTTGTTCATCTCTCAAAAAAAAAAACCAATTTGTTCACGTGCCATTTTATGTGTCACCAGCATTATTAATGCGATGAATTCATAAATACATTGTTTCTGCCAACGTAGAACGGGGGGAAACCCACGTTACATTTAGATGGGTGAGAGAAACAGCATGGACACAAGTGTTGACCAAAATCACATCAATTTCATATTATTACTATGTGCATAATTAACGGCTGATCTTCTCATTGGTAGGAAAACTGGTATTTACTCCATTCTCCAATTAATTTATAACACTTTGGGGAAAAAGTATTTATATGACGAATTGAACAGAGAAATTGAGTCAACCATTTCATATTCCCTTAATTTTCCCCCCCTCTATTTCTAGCCAAGTATGATTATTGCACAATTATTGACCACAAAAGCCAAAAACAATCATTCATACCCATTGAACATGTATCAAAAAACCTAACCTAAATTAATGGTGAAGATTCCTTTTAAATTATTCAGTCTTATAGACGAAATTCTCCCTCCTCTCACATGAGGTGTGAGCCTACTTTATAATATCCTATACAAGAGCATACACCCCATATAAGAAAAGAGAAGACTCTTTCTATAGGATTGAATAATTTCCCAAATTTCCTCGTTTTTGTTGTTGTTGTAAAAATACTAGCTAGCAAGTCCTAATCTATTGAATATTATTTGTACTTCACTCCTATTTGTACAATATTCATATGCATGTCTATATAACGCATCCTCTTGTATAGTGTTACACAAAGTTCAAAATACATAGACTTTCAGTCTTTACATGTTATCAATCAAGGTTTTGCCCTTTTCCTCCAACATACTACACCAACTTTTGTTGCCATGCTACTTCAAATATGTTCCAAGTGAGCCCATGTTGATAATGTGTCCACTCGAGAAAATAGCCACACAACTCAAGTCAACATGTTGGATGGCTACAAGACATCTCCTATACAGTCCACATTGTTAGTCAGTTCATGGCTACACTATAGTCGTCTCAATATGTAGTTATTTTATAATTCTCAGTATATATGTTGTTGTTTTCAATATGTTTATCGAAATCACTCGACTTGTTTCCTTAACAAAATAATATAATAAAATTGATTAAAAGAATAATATTACGGATATTTACATATCAATACTTTTAAACAAAAAACAAAAAGGTAATTCAAACTTACAAATGACACCAATCACATTCATTAAAATAACATTATCCTTTGATTTCAAACCAAAAAAATTAAAATTAAAAAAAAAAAAAACATTTTCCCTTCATTTCTTTCTCATTTATAAATTGTATATTAGATCCTTTCCTATGATTATGAAATAAAGGAAGGTATCATCATTCAGTTACAACATTGATTTTTTTTTCCCCTTTATACTTTTTTTTTTTTTTTGGTAGAAAAACGACTTTCATAAACTACTCAGCAGTTTGAGGGTAAAGCCTCTCATAGTACAAACTATATAAGTGTTATAAAATAAAATCATACAAAGAGGTCCATAGGAAGACTATCAAACACAACAAAGCTCTGATCCATATCAGGTTCTTTCCTAGCAAGCGTGTCAGCTTATTTGTTCGCCTAGCAAAAATAGTGCTTATTTAGCTGAAATTAAAAATTTTTTGCTGAAAGTACTGTAAATAAAGTTAAAAAGTAACTGAAATAGTACAATGTGACCCATAAATAGTATCAAAAAGTGCAATAAGATCCATAAATAGTAGCAAAAAAAAACTAAATAGTAAAAAAAAACTAACTTTTTAAGCCGATATCAAACACAACTTTCATCTTCATTTAAGAAATTTGACTAAGGGTATTGTAATAAATAAATAAATATCTCTCTCTCTCTCTCTCTCTCTCTCTCTCTCTCTCTAAATCACTGTACTTTTTACTTCTACTTCTTTAATTATGCATGTTATTGTGTGACCTTAAAAAAATTTTACATTGAGTTGTAGCTTATAGGTTAGGTAATTCATTTATATAAAGAAAGAATCAAGTACTATAAAAAGATGCAAAGAGTTTTGAGTCTTTTGACGTGAGCAAGAAGAGCCAAATTTCATTCAAGGCCATGTCGGTATGGATGTACTATATCAATTAATGATTTTTTTTTTTTTTTTTGAAAAACAATATCAATTAATGATAATCTTCGTGTTTAGATGACCAAAATAAAAAACATCTCAAATTCTCTATATCATACGTAAAAAGAATATGGTGGAGTAAAAATATATATATATTACATTGGGTTTTATTAATGTGTGGCCTAAGGGTATATGTTAGTAAATTATTTTAGAAAATTTTTTATGAAAAAGTAACTAATTGATTTAATAGCTTTTTCAATTTTTCATAAAAAATTTCTTAAAATTGATGGTTAATGTATGCCATTACATAAATGATATTGATAAATGTAGACTTTCAAATTCTTATATGGCAATATTAATAATTTTTAAAAAAATAAGTTTCAATAAAAATAAGTTCTTCAAAAAGGTCTTAGTGGAGAAAAAGAAGCCACATAAAACTGATTATGGATGGCATATATTTCTCGCTCAGTCCATCCATCGCTGGTTTTACTTGTCCCACACTATCCTTAATGTTTTTGTGTGTGTATGTATATATATATATATATATAAATTGTTTATATAATTTACTCTTTCTATAGTCTATACATACATACATATTTATATATATATATATATATATAAAAGGTTAGGTTCAAGTTACACTAGATATAACTCTAAGTAATGTTATATCACTCAATATTTTTTAATTAAATGCGAATTTTGACAAACCAATATTTGGATTACATTATCTTTGTATATTCTCCATGTTTACAAAATTTCAAGGTGATCAAAGATCAATAATCATGTCATCAATCAATTGTTTAAATTCAAGTTTTTGTAATTTAAAATGTTGCATAAAATATGAATTTATGGATTGAATAGTAAATAACATTTAATTGGTATAAAAATTGGCAAGCATGTTAAAAACATATAGAACATGTAATCTAACGAATAAATTTTCAAAATATGAATTCAATAACAAGTTATTGAGTGGTGTAATATTACTTAGAGTTTCATTAGGTGTAACTTGAACCTAACCCATATATATATATATATATATTCTATTATCATCCATAAACACACTTGTTTTCTCACTCTTTCAGCACTCTTACAATCATCCCTCCTATATCTCCCTTAACACTATCTTATGACTAACGAAACCACCTTATTAAAGATATTAAAATACCTCTAACTTGTCCTATTCTTGACTTGTCTCACTTTCCTCCCATATGGGTTTTCTCCATCTCGAAGAAGGAATGGGAGTAACAGGGCACTACTAATCCAATCCTTTTTTTTTTTTCTTTTTTTGGGTAAGAGAAAAAGAGTAGGAGGGAAAGGTACTTCAATAGTTCAATTACATTTCACCATTGTAAAAAAGATTATGAACAAAAAATAAAATTGGTATAACTCAATCTACAATAAATGAATGTGTAGGGTATGAGGGAAATAGTAGAAAAGAGAAGGGGGGGTTCCTACAAAATAAAAGGTTGGAGAAGTTTTTTTTAAGTACGAAATAATAATTGTGGAGCATCCTTCCCATCCATGACAGTACATCACACCCCTTGAAACAATCAATCAATCAATCAGTTTGCACGAGGGTGGGGCCTTTCGCTAACGGCTCAATGGTATGGGATTCGTAAAAATCGTAGGGATATCTCTTCGCTGGATTTGGATCCTTTCCAAAGTCTTTAAAAAAACACCTACATCCTGTTAGATTTTAAAGGCCCCACCTATGAGAACCACATGGCCCATCATATTCAGTGCTCTATATATTATCTCTTTTTCCAAGTGATGGTGGTCCATGGATCACTTGGATTTTGGGCTCTCTCTATGTTCCCTCACTTTGCAGACCATGTGTTTCAATGCAATGGCTAAAAGGAGAAAAGTTGTAATCTTTCGCACCATGCATTTCAATGCTATAGCTAAGAGGAGAAAAAGTTGTGATCTTTCGTGTGTTTGGATCTATTTCCTTGTAAGTTATAGGGAGGGATTTTCTTTTTGTAAAAGAAACGTAGTGTTCGCTCATTTCATATTTATAGCGGATTTTACCATGAATTTGATTAATAGAATTCATCATAATTCATAAATATGAAGAAAAAAAAAGTTCTACTACGCTCTGAAAGTACCTAATAATTACTTGTAAGAAAAATGTGGTCATGGAAAAGCCTGGCCAGTCAATATGTGACTGCTGAATGTTTCAACCAAGTTAGTGGCTAAGTGGTATCATTATCATGCTACCTCTTTCTTGTGGAAGCTAAAGTTAAACAAAGAAGACAATGGGATTTCTTACTAGTTACAAGTAGCTTCATAATTGTGAAGTAATGAAACATGCTATAGTGGTTTTACTATAGTATGCTAAAACTATTCCCAAATTTACAACAACTAAAGCAATTTCTAGTTTTACCACAAAACAATTTGATTAAACAACGTAATTGGTACTACATCAATAATATAATAACATAAATTTCTTAATTTTTTTAATTATACACAGTTTTGTTACATTGTGATATATATATATATTTATTTATTTATTCATTTATTTATTGACACGTCAATTTATAAAACTTATAAAACACAATTTGAACTATAAAATGTTTAGACCTAGTGCTAGCTATTAAGCTATATCTTCACAAATGGAATCAAATTTTCTTGAAATTGTCAAAGGCCTTGTAGCTGAATTGGCACATCCCTATGCACAAAGTGTTTGGGGGTCTGGGGGAAAAGGGTTCGAACTGCGAAGTTAACAGCATGTTGTAATTATTTCTCAAAAAAAAAAAGAATGTCTTGAAGTTATATTAGCTCTGCACTTAGATCCATTTTCCAATTTATGATAATTCCCGCTGGCTGATTATGTGTGCTAGACGTAGGATTCTCATTTGCTCTTGCTGCTTCATCCCAATTTATTGGACATGCATGAAGCTTTTAAAAGAGCAACTTTTTCTTTGCTCCAAGGTATATACTCAAGTCAGGGGTGGTGGGGGTGTGGGGAATACTTAAGTTCAAATTAACAACTTTTTCTTTGCTCCCATGGTACATCCTTTTGTTCAAACGAGGACAGTTTCCAAAATCCTTAGACATGATTGGAGTAAATGTCATTCAAAGTAAAGTATTGGTTTTTTGTGGTGTTTTTCTTTGGTATTATCAATCATCCCTCTCTGTAAATTTTCACACCAAAAACAAAACAAAAAAAACAAAAAGAAAAAAAAAAATTCTTAATGGGATTTCAAAATAGAGTGAGCGGGAAATGGAATTAGGAAACACAGGTACACAACTTTTTGTTTTTACTTCGCAGCTAGGCACAACATGGAGGTACAAATATTAAACTACGTTGAAGAAATAAATAGACAGTTTTTCTTTTAAACAGGTAGAAGAAAGAGAAAAGGAAGTAGGAATCATAATAAATACAAGAGAAGAGACACAATTGAGAGTTAAGAGAGAGAGAGAGAGAGAGTCAAAAGAAACTATTTTTCAAAGTAGTCTTCGGTCCTTCCCTTGAACCCAATTTGCCCAAAAGTAAGGCAGATGAACAGTCCCAGGTGCCATGTAATCAACCACAACCTGGTCATAAAAATAAATTTAAAAAAAAAACCCAAGTCTATAAAACATTAAAAAAACTAAAAAAAGGTATTGAATAAAGCTAACGAGGAACATATTGTCTATTAATGGCTTTAACGGCCATGGTCCCATGGAAAGAGTTTAAAATATATAATACGTTGGAAGACATGCTTACAGCAATGGTCCCATGGTCTAGTGGTCAGGACATTGGACTCTGAATCCAGTAACCCGAGTTCAAATCTCGGTGGGACCTTCTTTTTTACTTTTTCTTTTCATTTTTTTTAGAATCAATTGGGCTTTCTAATCAGCTTCGGCTATTAGCCCAACGACTTCAATAGTACTGTTTGCATTCAATTGGGCTTGCTATTGCTCCCCCGATTAAATATAAAGCACTAGAAGCATAGCTCTTCTGCCCAAATAAAAAATAAAATAAAATAAACAATACTCTTCTCAACTCTGGCCCGTTGAGGGAAAATCTCTCTCTGAAGTTTTTTCGAGTTTCATTGCACATTGGGATATATTATAAAGTTTTTTTTTTTTTTTTCTTTTTTTTGGATTAAGTCTCCTCAGCCAATTTGTAATCTTGCCTTTCAGCAAACTAAACAAGTCTACACAGAAGTTGCTACACAAAGCTTGTTCTAAAATCAAACTTAGTAATCAATCTAGATTGTTTTCCAAAAAAAAAAAAAAGGTAATCAATCTAGATTCAGCCCTTTATCATAATGGTATGGTAAGAACTATTATATACGGCATACCCAATTAATGTGTGTTTATCTATGGTACATTGTAGGTGTGTGATAGCTTTGCTTGAATCAGTCTAAGGAATTGAATATAAGAAGGATGACCGTTTTGCAAAACATTGCTGCCATTCACTTATACAGTTATACTTCACTATAATTATTAAATTAAAATTGCCATTCACTTATACATTAAATTTCAATTATTAAAAAAAAAAAAAAACTCACTGGGAAATAGGTGAAAGGTCTTGAAATTCTGTTCTTCTTGTATGTAGATATGTTAGTATGTTACCAAATAAAAATTATTTATCCCAATTTTTCTTTTCGATTATATACTGAAATTACATTCAAAATTTTAGTTAAAATGTTAATTATTATTGCATACAGCTATATACACAAGCACGTGAAATCGTGCTTTTTTTATGTGCGTGTGAAATCGTGTTTTCATGTGTATGCATACAGTGTGTAACAATCGTTACTCTAGTTAAAAAAAAAAAGGCAGTATGGTACTTACCAAAACTGAGAAGAGAGAGCAGGAGGAGTGGGGAAGTGAGCGAGCTCAGCTCCTATGCTTTCGAAGAAGAGGCCAGTCAAACTCTTACCATCGATTGCAGGGATGCAGGATGGTGCTAACCACCCTAGTAACCCAAATCCAATCACATTAAAATCCCTGCGCAGCCAATCTCTCTGGAAATTACTTTTCCCAACAAGTCCACACACGAGCAAACCATAAAAATATCAGTCACATATATTACTCTATATATTGATTCCCATCATCACATAAAACCAATACAAACACAAGTTCACTGCTACTACTTACCATGTATACTTTCCTCCCGAGGCATGTGCCTGCTTCAGAGGGTTTCTTACCGTCACAGTAGACTTCAAAAAGCCTTATGAAATAACATTAAAAACAAATCAACAAAAAATGATAATTATCAATATATCAATCAATAAATATATGTATATAAAAGTAGAGACCTCAGCATGAGGTCCTGGTCCTGCCATGTGGCGCACTCTATGAAGAGAATTGAGATACCCTTAAACTATATTAGAGATAAGAATAAATTTAAAAGTGGAGACTCTTTATTTCCTTTGGTTCAATGTTTCAAGACTAATTTTTATTACATTTTGTATTCAATGTTTTAAGACTACTATTTATTTCATTTAGTTCAATGTTTCAAGACCTTCCATCTCTCACACACACAAAATACTCTTTGCATTTCCATTCATCATTTTCACTTTTACTCCTTTATATACACATGTCCATAGCTTTTCATATTATCCTATCTCAAATACACTTAGAAAAAAATAATGTCATTTAGCTTCAACCTTTCAATGATACCTACATAACTCCAACGTTGCAGTATCGTTTAATTGTAACTCATATGAGTAGGCTATGACCAAGGAAGTGGGCTTGCGTTTTTTATTCAATGATGGTAGCTTATGGTTTTGATGTTGAAGTCAAACATTGTAGATTTTGTGAAGGTTATGATTCGCTTGGAGTCTTTGGGTGTTTGAGATTTTGATTTGGGAAAGTTATAAATGTATTTTATTTTAGAACTAAAGAAAAAGAAAAAGAAACATTCTAATTGATTATTTATGAAGTTATTTTTATTTTATTTTTTATTTTGTGTTAGAATTCATAATTTGTAGGTTTCTTTGTATGTAGCCATTGTGGTAAAAACAAAAATCGATGGTGACTTAAAAGTATTTTTTGCTTTTTTTTTTTAAAGGATACAGAAGCCCAACTAAAGTCAATTGAATTTTGATAAATGAATGTGTTTTTAGCAAATTTATCTTTGTTTAATCACATTCTCTTCATGTTGATACTTACAAATGATTTCCTTAATTCTATTGAGATAATTAATTGGGTGTTTATGATCAAGGTCTCCATATTTGGTTGTGAGAATAGAGTGATTGAGAAAGTGTTTGGTAGGTTGCTTAAATTTATGTAATTTTAGGATATAAAAGTATTTTATATTTTGAATTCTTATTTGTAGAATTCAAAATCATTTAATCAGTTTGAAAAATAAAATATACTTTTAACGGTAAATATTATAATATATTATAATCTTACAATGTTATACAAATTTTTTAAAATAAATTATGAATTAAAAAAAAAAAAAATCAAGTTTTAAAGTATTTAACAATATTGTGAGCAAATATAAATATTATACAACAAAATAAGTATTAAGTATTATTCCCATCAAAAAAAAAGAAAAGTATTAAGTATTATATGTAGATTTTAATATACATAAAAATGATTTTAAATGAAATTATAAAGTAGTTCGCGCATCGCGCGGGATATCATCTAATTAATACTAATAGTTAGGAAGCACAGACACAGATACGGACATGGGTACAGACATAGACATAAACACGGCTACAAGTACAGAGATGAACATGGTAACACAAACAATTTCTTAAAAATTATAACATAAAACGTCTTATACGACACTGATATAACACAAGTACGCACTCTAAATGAAGTCTCCATGCTTCTTAAACTAATAATAATAATTGCTGGCATAATTTATAAGATTATAATTACAAAGGTTTTTGGCATGTTCATGTTTCATGATCTTATGTTTCATCATGAAAAAAAAAGAAAGTTGTTTTTATGGTTCTTGTTGTTCTCCAAATATAATGTAATTTAAAGAGGTTTTGAGGAGAACCTGAAGTGAGGGATGTTGGCTTAGGTGCAGAGACCCGAGAAGGTGATGACAATGAGGAGCTGCCCAAGCCTATGACGGTTGATACGGTTGCAGCCATTTTTCTTATCTGCTTCTGCTGATGCTTGAGCTAGAGGAGAGTGACTGAGTCAGAAATGAAATACTGTAATTTGGTAATAGTGGTGGGGTTAGGCTTTTCTCAAATGTGATGGAGATTTTGTGGCTCATAGATTGCGTGGATGGGATATAGTTCAATGACATTGTGCCACGTTGGAGTTGTATGGATAAACTGGGGTCTGTGTTTGATCTTATACTGATGATACTCAGGGAATGTTATGTTCACGTGCCAGTGTGCGAGTGAGAACATGTTGAGTTGAATTGAGAAGGGCTTATCCATACTTTGCTCTGTTTTGATTTTTTGATAGTGATACTGATACTGATACTAATATTGGGCTAAGCCCTAAGCCTGTTGTTTGATTGAACTTCGGATTATGTAAGTTGGCAATGCTTTGTGGCCCATTAAAGGGTTAACAAATTAGCAGAAATTTGCGGTTTTGGTCCAATTCGGTCCATTATGGTCTATCTGGTCCATTTCGGTTCATTCAGTCAACTTTGATCTATTCCGTCCTTGGTTCCACTTCGGTATTAAGAATGAAAAAATAAAAGTTTAGGTAGAGACTAGTACATATTCTAAGTCCGATTATTAAAATTTAAAAAAAAAAAAAAAAAAACTTCTATAATTGCAAGTGGGAATCTTGAAAGCTAGGTGGTTTTGTTGTTGAGAAGTTAGAGGCAAAATAGAGAGTTTGATGCTACTGTGGTCATTTCATTTCAAATCCTAGAACGTAGGTTGGATAAGGAAAAAAAAAAAAAGCCTTATATTAAAAAAAATGTTAATAACATATCAACAAAAAGTAAAATCAACTAGGATAAACAAAAAGTAAAATCAAATAGGATAAAAAAAAATTTTAAATACTATAGTGTCTATCAAAATATTATCAACAAAATGTAAAAATCAAATAGGATAGAAAATAAAATATTGAGAATAAAAATTAAGCCATTAAAAATGTAAAAAACCGAAGGAAAAAAATAAATAAACAAACAAAGAAGTTGATATGAATGTAGATTGCTTGTTTTTTAAAAAGCTAGCCGTAGTTTTTTTTTTTTTGGGAGAAAAACACTAATGATAGTTGATGAGAATAAATAAGTTGTTTGTTCTTATCTAAAAAATTGCAACTTGGTGCAACCACGGTTTTTAAACCCAAATTTTATTATATAATATATGATATTCATACTTTAAGGAAATTCTAGCTCCAAATGAAATGGTCCGAAAATGCTTTTTTTTTAGGGGGATTGCAATTAATTTGAATCTAAAAAATTTATTATGATTTAGGTTTGGCAGACTGCTTGGAAAATAATAGGGTGAATGATTAGGAGAAACTTGCCGAATATAAAATGTCTTTCTAAACTTCATAATACCCTGCTCTTGTGCGCCCCCCCCCCCCACGCCCAACTCAAAATATATATATATATATATATATATATATAAATATTTATACCTTAAATTATTGTATCTCAGATTACGTCTTAGTGTAGAACTTTTTGATCTTCTTACTTTAGTTTGGACATATGTGAGCTTTGCGAGTCCAATAATAGATGGGCCGCGTGACAAGCCCATCAAGAAAACGTTCAAAAATAGATATTTTGTTCCAAATATGGGCCCTAACATGGATTGGCTTTGTTCTTGACCGAGACACTTTGTGTGCTGAAACACAGGCAACAATTTTCAGGGTTTAAAATGCTTTCTTTGCTGAGCGTTCCAATATCATCCTTAAGGGTGATTCTGCTAATGTCTTGAACCCTCTCATAAATCCAGAGGAGTTCCTAGATTGGAAGATAAAGCCCCAAAAAAGATGACATTTTGTTTTGCCTCAATTGTTGTTGGAATGTTTTTGTAATCAGTCAAAAAATTGAATTTTTTGTCAAAAAAATTGATAATAATAATAATAATAATTGTGGGGAGTGGAATAGTCACCTCTCGAGCCTAAAGCCCAAAAAGCAATTGGGCCACGGGAAAGAATTGGGCCTGGCCTATGTTTTTAAAGGAAGGCTTAATGGGTAATAAACCATGAAAGGAGGAATGATGTGTCATCCCAAGTATTACAAAAACGATGAGTAACACAGGAGATCTGTTCTCGTAGAAAAGGTACGGTGCCAACTTACTCGAGGTATGGTGCACGGATAATCCACGTGTGATTTTCAGGAGTTTCCTGGAATCACAGGAAAGTGCCGAAACATGCAAGAAGGTTGAAGATCTTTACCTCCGCATTAATGATAGGGTTCTTATCTCACCTTTGCTGCATTAAATACAAGTAAAACAACCTAAACAGTACAAACAACCCCCAAAAGTCAGAGTTTCAGGATAAGGGAGGGGAGGAATCCGATAAGGTTGAGAAAAATATCCCTGAGGCTCTGGCAGGCAACAGAACAGCTGTAGTGATAAGAGTAAGGATCGAAGCTATAAAAGAGAGAGGAGAGGCAAAAGAGAAAGGATCTGAAAAAAAGAGGAAAAAAAGGAACATAAATAAGAAAAATCAATAAGAGAAAGAGAGAGTAAAGATAACACCACAGGAACATAAGAGTTATCTACTGTAATATTTGAGTTTAGAGAAATCAATTACTTGAGTTTCTCATTGTGAAGCGTTTTTCCTTGTTGTTTACTTATTTGTTGGTTGTTTGAATAATTTGAGTGTGAATTTGTGAAAGACTCCACGGGGGCAGTTTTTGCGTCCCCACAATAATAATAATAATAATAATAAAATGTGGCTTTATAGTGTGCTAAAAGAGTTTGTGACCGAGTTAAGAGCAAGCTTTTATGACTCAGGCTTTTAATTTATATACCATTAAGATTTATGACTCCCCATTTGAATTGACAATTTTTTTGAAAATGACTTTTTAAGAATAATTATTTTTCATAAAACTTGTAT